>CM038793.1:118194634-118794634 GCA_021764765.1 Vicia sativa | reverse complement strand
GAGTGGTTAGTCGAATTGAGCTCTCTGAAGGAAGTGTCAAGAAGGAGGATGAGCAAAGTAACAAGGGTGGTGGTGAAGGTAGTCAGCATGAGCCTTAAAAAGTCTATGATGATGGCCAATACTCTGATGAAGATGACAAGTACAAGCAACTTGAAGACCGTCTCGAATCTTGTGGAAAACCAAGATGTCGGGCTGAATTTTGATGATCTCGAGTCTTGTCCCTGGTGTTGTGATTCCTCCCAAGTTCAAAGTTCCAACTTTTGCTAAGTATGATGGCATGTCTTGTCCGAAGTTGCATTTGAAATCCTATGTCCAGAAAATAAATCCCCACCCTGATGACAGAAAGTTGTGGATGCACTATTTTCAAGAGAGTTTGTCCGGAACCCAATTGGAATGGTATTATCGACTAGAGAATGGCCGTATCCGTACTTGGAGTGATTTGGCGGATGCTTTCTACAAGCAGATGAGTACAATCTTGAATTGACACCCACTCGCATGCAACTACAAAGCATGTCTATGGGTCGTGATGAGAAGTTCAAGGGTATGCTCGAAATGGAGATCTAGCGGTGAGTTCAACCAACCTTGTCCAATAGGAGCTGGTTGATATGTTCATGGGAACAACGACAGCCCATTCTTCAATCATCGATCGGAAACTCTTCATAGGATTCACCGAGTTGATATTGACGCGTATTGAAGTGGTATCAAGAGTGGAAAGATTCATGTAGAACATCTTCAAATCTTTGCGAAGAGATCTTTGGTGGTAAGAAAGAAGTCAATCTGTGTATGGTCGAAAAGCCGAGCCAAGACCGACCGCTCAATGGGGGGTTGTGATCTCGATCCTACATCAACACAACCTCGGTGAGACAGCGAGCCAAAAGCGCCACGAAGGCAGTTCTGAAGATCAACATGCCATTGTCGCAAGCCTTGCAACACATGTTGAAAGTAGACGATTACTGAGGATCCTCCTCAAATGTCAACACTTCCTCTTGAGATACAATCCTAATGCTAAGTGTGCTTACCATTCCAATAGCCTGGACATAACATTGATGATTGTTGGCTCTCGAAGAACAAGATTCAAGATATGATTGAAGCTAAGAAGATTGAATTTGATCCTCTGTTGAGACTCGAATGTGATCAACGTGCCTATGCCTAACCATGACAAGAGTTCCAATCTTTGTTGGTGGCGATACTTATGTTTTCAACATAGATGACTTGACCATTCCTCGATGGTATTAAGAAGAATTTTGCAAGGGTGTCAATCCGGGTGCCCGAGAACTGTCGTTGGTGCCCATCGCACGATGGTTGTGCTTGGTTGAGAAGACGTGTCCAGTGCATGATGAATAACCGCGAGATTTTATTTCTGAAACCACCTGTGAAGAAGCTGTGTGAAGATATGTCTAAACTGAAGATCGAAGATGTGAGTGAAACTGCACCATCTGTGTGGGATACCTTGGGGCAACCAAGTGGAAAGTATGATTACATGGTGAAGTACCTGTCCCAAAGCTACAAGATTCCTATTGAAGATGTTAAAGCGACCGGATGGGGTGACGATTTCCCAGAAGACTATGTTGATGTTAACACAATAAGGATTTTCTCTGCTGATCCTGTGCCTAGGGTGGCACCTGTCATCATTACTTCTCCCAGACCAGTTCCATATTCCTCTAACAAAGCTATTCCTTGGAATTATGGGTGATGTTTACTATCATGGCGTCAAGCAAGACCTCGACCATTGAAGACCTTCGTTGAAGCTACCATTCCTGACATTAACAACATCACCGGATCAAGTAAGGTAGCGAAGGAAGAGTGTTCTCTCGGATATCTCTCCTCCAAAGACACGCGACTCGGCTCGCATTCCGGTTATTCAATCCGTTCCCCAAGCTAGAGGAAAGAACCGGTGACTCATCCTACTCGGGAAGTACCAAAGGAAGTTCTGAGACACCTCAAACAAGAAATGGAGAAATCTTGAAGATTATCAAAAGAGTGACTACAATGTTGTGGAGCAGTTGGGACAGACTCCGTCCAAAATCTCCATGCTTGCTCTGCTCTTATACTCGAGGCTCATGCTAATGCCTTGGTGAAGTTTCTGAAGAATGCTCACATACCGCAAGACACTACTACTGATCAATTTGAAGTTTGTATCATTAGCCTGGCTGCCAACAACGGCCTAGGCTTCTCTGATGCTGATTTGACTCCTGCCGGAAAGGAACACAACAAGGCCTTGCACATCTCTGTTGAATGCAAGGGCACTACATTATCTCATGTTTTGGTGGATACTGGTTCTGCTCTGAATATCCTTCCGAAGACTGCTTTTGATCGACTCGATGTCGAAGGGTTGGTTCTGAGACCGAGTGACATAATTGTGAGAACTTTTGATGGTTCTAAGCGAACAGTGCTTGGAGAGCTCATTCTGCCTGTTAAAGTCGGTTCCCAGACTTTTGATTCCACTTTCTTCGTCATGGACATCCGTCCTGCGTACTCTTGCCTACTTGGACGCCCTTGGATACATGGGGCAGGCGCTGTTACTTCTACCTTACATCAGAAGCTGAAGTATCCGGTGAAAGGGAAGATTGTTACAATATGTGGTGAAGAAGAGTACATGGTCAGTCATCTACAGTCTTTCCGTTATCTCGAGATGGAAGGCGAATTCTTTGAGACTCCCTGTCAAGCTTTTGAAAAAATACCCAGTCATGCCTGTTGACTCTCCTGTCACTCCTGAAGTTACACAAACTCCGCCTAGGATGGCCTCATTGAAAGATGCTCAAGTTTTTGTTGAAGAAGGTGGTAGTCTTGTTTGGGGTCACTCCCGATCTTCCTTTCAAATCCGACAAGGCGGTTTAGGCTTCACCATCAAGGGTCGGAAGATGATACACCGCGAACGTGCGGCCAACTTCCTTTCCACATCGGCCAGTGGAATCCATGCTATAGAAGACGGCGACAACGACTTGACATCGCAAATGGATCTTCAACTCCGGACAATGGGCTCGACAATTGGAAGGCGAAGGCGTCATACCAATCTCCTTTATCCGGAGTAATTGCTCTTGTTTTGTTTTGCTTTTCGTATTTTTATGTTTGAACAATAAACTCTAAAGCCTAGTGCCTTGCCGGGCATCATGGCTCGTTGTGAGGGTTATTATCATCATTTGCATATTTTCATTCAATAAAATCGTTGGACTTTTGCATTCAATTGTTTTGTTCTCTTTTACTTTATCACCCTTCAAAAGCTATGTGTTTCTTACACACACCCACGTGATAATGCGAGAATCACTCGAATCTCGTTGATAATTATGCTATTGTTAAATATGACCCGACAATCCGATCTACCAAGCCAAGGCGAAAGTGAGGAAGATTGTGAAGTGCCGGAGAACTTGTCGTGCTACAACAAGAAGAGCGAGTTATACTGCCACGAAGAGCAAGTTGAGGTTGTGAATTGGGAGTGATGAAGAAAAGAGATCAAGATAGGAGCGGTCTTGAGAAGTGTTAAGGAAGATTGGTCGGATGCTACGAGACTATATTGAGGTTTTGCTTGGTCATATGAAGACATGCGGGGTTGGACATTGATATTGTGGTACACCGGTTGCCAACAAAGAGGGTTTTCTCGGTGAAAGAAGGTTCGTCGCATGCGTCCCGAGATGTCGAGAAAATCAAAGTGAAGTTATGAAGCAGTTCAACGCCGGTTTCTTATTTGTTACTTCCTATCCACAATGGGTTGCGAGCGTGGTTCACATGCCTAAGAAGGATGGTAAGATGCGAATGTGTGTGGATTACGAGATGCGAACAAAGCGAGTCAGAAAGACGATTTCCCACTTCCTCATATTGATGTTACGGTTGACAACACGCTCAACATAAGGTTTTCTCCTTCATGGATGGTTTCTCGGTTACAATCAAATCAAAATGGCTCACGAAGACATGGAAGACTACTTTCGTTACGGTGGGGCACTTTACGCTATAAGGTTATGCGTTTGGACTAAAAGCGCAGCGCCACTTATCGTGCTATGGTGACATTATTCCATGACATGATTCATCACGAGATAGAGGTCTACATCGGCGACATGATAGCTCGATCACGTTGAAGAAGAACATCTTGATCATTTGCGAAACTATTTGTGATTGAAGAAGTGGGTTGAGACTCGATCCTAACAAGTGCACTTTTGAGTCGATCCGGAAAACTCCTAGGGTTTGTTGTCGGTGGTAAAGGTATCAAGTTGATCCTACTAAGGTTAAGGTTATTCAAGAGATGCGACTCCCCGACCGAGAAGGAAGTCTTGGGCGATTGAATTACATTGCGGTTATTGCACATAAGCGCTACTTGTGAGCCAATCTTCAAGTTACTTAAGAAAGATCAAGTGGTAGAATGGAACGATTGCGGATCGCTTTTGACAAAATCAAGGGTACCTACAGAATCCTCCCATTCGATGCCGTCAGAAGGAAGACCTCTTATCATGTACTTGACAGTGCTAGAGAACTCAATGGGGTGTGTGTTGGGACAACACGACGAGTCTGGTCGAAAAGAGCATGCAATATACTACCTTAGCAAAAAGTTTACCGACTGTGAAACAAGATACTCACAGCTCGAGAAAACTTGCAGCGCTTTTTGGGCTGCTTTCACGACTAAGGCGACATATGTTGACTCACACTACTTTGTTGATTTCCAAGATGGATCCGATCAAATACATATTTGAGAATCCAGCTCTCTCCGGGAGAATAGCAAGATGGAAAATGATCTTGACCGAATACGATATCCAGTACACTTCTCAGAAAGCGATCAAAGGAAGTGTAGTAGCCGATCATTTGTCTCTCATCGTAGATGACTATCGTCTATGCGATTCAATTTCGAGCGAAGATGTTTTACTAGTTCTCGATTGTGAAGAACAGGCGGACGAAGGACTGAACAAGGATCCCGATGGACCATGGTTTTGATGGAGCCTCAAACGCTTGGCAATGGCATTGGCGCCATCATTACATCCCTACAGGACATACTCCTTTCACGCCAGATTATGTTTGGGTTGCACGAACAACATGGCGAATCTGAGCGTGCATCATGGGTATTAGAGCTGCTATTGACTTAAGAATCAAGTTCTTGCAAGTATATGGAGACTCAGCTTTAGTGATCAGTCAGATTAAGGGCGAGTGGGATACGAAACATCCGAACCTCAATCCGTATCGAGAGCATGTTTTGAGTTTGATCCCCTACTTCGAAGAGATTACTTTCAATCACATTCCACGGGAAGAGAACCAGTTGGCAGATGCATTGGCTACTATGTCGTCTATGTTCAAAGTTAGGTGGGACAACGAGGCTCCCCAGATCATCTTTGAGAAGTTTGACGAACCAGCATATTGTTATGAGCTTGATACAGAAGAGAAACCTTGGTACTATGACGTGAAGAAGTATCTTGAGACTCAGGAATATCCCGCAGGGGCATCCGTCAATGATAAGAAGTTCATGAGAAAATTTGCATCCAAATTCTTCCTCAGCAACGACATCTTATACAAGCGCAACCACGACTTGTGCTTACTCTATGTAGACGAAAACAATACGTATCATGGAAGAGTTACACAAGGCGCATTTGGTACTCACTCCGGTGGACATACGATGGCTAAGAAGATTTTGAGAGCAGTTACTATTGGTCCACCATGGAAGCGATTGTCAACGCTCGATCTTGTCACAAATGCCGATATATGCAGACAAAGTACCGCACCTCGGTACCTACGAATGTTCTAACACTCATTGGCCTTTTGCAATGTGGGGCATTGACATGATCGGAGAAATCAAGCTCACCGCTTCCAACGGACATCGTTTCATCCTTGTAGCAATTGATTATTTTACCAAGTGGGTAGAGGCAGCCTCGTTTGCATCTGTTACCAAGAATGTTGTGGCTCGATTCATCAAGCATAATCTTATCTGTCGGTATGGCCCTCTTGAAAGGATTATCACAGATAACGGCTCTTATCTCAACAATAAGATGATCACCGAACTCTGCACGCAGTTCAAGATCAAGCATCACAACTCTTCTCCTTATCGGCCTATGATGAATGGCGCAGTGGAAGCCGCCAACAAGAACATTAAGAGGATTATACAGAAGATGATAGTGACTTACAAAGATTGGCATGAGATGTTACCATTCGCACTTCATGGCTATCGACTACAGACGAACATCAGGCAACCCCTCTCTCTTGTGTACCGTATGGAGGATCCACGCCAATCGAGGTTCGGATACCCTCTACCGAGTCCTCCGGACGCAGAGTTAAGCGAGCGATTGGGTCCGTCGCCTTGACCGATTAATTTGATTGATGAGAAGCGACTCGCGTCCATCGCCATGGATGATCTATCAGTGAATGATCGAGCATTTAATAAGAAGGTCAAGCAAGAGTCTACCAAGTCGGTGATCTAGTAGTCAGCGCATCATTCTTCCACAAGGTGATCCGGGGCAAATGGACTCCCACCTCGAGGGACCGTTTGTAGTCAAGGCAGTATTTTCGGAGCTATGATACTTAGCACCATGGATGGTGAAGACTTCCCACACCACATGAGCAGACATAGTCAAAAATACTACGCATAAAGAGACCGCTAGGTCGACTACCTAGGCAAAAATAAGGGCATCCTGGCGAACCAAAAAGGGTTCGGGCAAAAGTTAAGGATATATACAAAACATGTACACCCGGCAAGTCAAAAACACGAAAAGGCGGCTTGGGCAAAAAGGGTATCGATGGTGAAAACCCGAAAGGCGGTCTAGGAAAAGTTAGGGATTTAAGCGTATGACTATGTCTCTTCGGATCACACTTCGACTACTATCAGCATTCAAGATTCAAATGGCGAAGATCAGTCTACTCACTTTCTACTGACAGCAAGGTGATGAGATAGTTGAAATATATGAGTACTAGCATGGTTGGAACTTAAGGAGATTGTTTCCGCATAGCTTTTAACCTTTCTTGTGTACAAACTACTTGGCCATACGCCACATTTCAAACAAATACAAGTTCTTTCTCTTTACATTTTTCACTATTGTCGTTTGCAATAAGTCCAACGTTTACTTTGAATGATTATATGCATTTGACAATAAGAATCTATTCACAAACATGCGAAAAATGGACATACAAAAGTAGTTACTGCAGGCTCTAGGAATTGAGATGACGACGAAAGTCACCAATGCATTTCCCCACAGAACATGATCCCTGCAGAGGTATCGCTCATCACAAACCTTCCCCAGCGGAGTAAAAATGAATCCCCAAGTAGTGATTCCACTCAACATCTTCAAACAATAACACTTCATCCCCAGCTAAGATATTTATCCCGGTGGATATCTCGTGATTCCCTTTTCCCGGCGGTATCCGGACTCGAAACTTGGTCGGATAGTGCCGGAGAAACCTACACCTCTTATCCCTCGATCGGAGATTTCAGCGGCCCCAGATTCTTCTAACGGTCTCCAACAATTATCAAGTACTCTCGAAGATTTACAAAATCCCGGAGAGTACCTTGATTCTCCCAGCGATTACACACAAGATCCTCGACGATACCTCTACCGTCCTCAACAATATCTAGGCACGAAACTTGGTCGAGATAGTGCCGGAGGAATCAAAGTTATCTTTCTTCTCAGGATCTCCATCCTCAAACAGAAATCAGAAATCTCCAAGCAGAACTTCCGCATCTTTTTCAAGACGGATATGTTTTGAAATACCACAACATCTATCATTCATACATTTCTCATAAAGTCACAATATATGCATATGTCATTCATACACATCGTCATGCATCATACTTTGCATAAGACTGACAATATTCTATCAAAGTTTCTCTTGTTTTCTCCAAAACAGGTGAAAATCACTTCTGACGCAAACAGGTCTAGGATTAAGCCCTGAATCTCGACGGGAAAACTATCTGAAAGACCGCCCCTAGTTGTCCTCCGACAATTGGTCCAGGATTAAGACCCGAATCCAGACGGGAAAACTATCTGAAAGACCGCCCCTAGTTGTCCTCCGACAAGCGGTCGAGATTAAGACCGAATCGACGGAAAACTATCGACGACCGCCCTCGTTGTCCTCGACACGGATCCGGGATTAATACGAAGCGGCGGAAACCCTATCCGAGCGATCCAAGTTATCCTCCAATAACGAGTGGATCAATACCGATGCCTGAGGGCGATATCCACACTTTGCCAAATTACTATCCCTCGGAGTAATCGACGAAGATCTATGCAGATCCTTCCTATTATCAATGACTACAGTCGTGCGTCGGTTGCCTGGATGGCATCTTAAGCCCATCTCAGGCTACTTATCAACATTTCCCGCTTTCGAATGCATATTTGGTTAAAATCAATACAAATCAATAACTTCATTCAAACATGAGCACGAAGTCTAACGTACGACTCCCTCCGGATGGCATCTTAAGCCCATCTCCATGCTCCTTCCAGAAACGTCTACAGAGCCTAACATACGGCTCACTCCCCAGCATCGACCTTTCCAGATGGCATCTTAAGCCCATCTCCGACGATTCTCCTATTCAAACAAAAATCTCGAGTCTAACATACAACTCATCACCCAACAAAGTCTCTACCCTCTCCAAATGGCATCTGTAAGCCCATTCCCGCATCATCCACCAACAGCGAGTGCAAATTTTCAGGTGTACTCGAGTGTTCAATCATCTTCTACCTTGGTCACGAAGGCACGCATGCCAATATAACCCTTCGATACAAGAAGATTGAGCAGGGCTGTCATTGTTTTCCCTCCATCTTCTCAAGATATCTCATACATCCATACTCAAAGATTCCTCGGGAGTTGATCGACAAAACTCTCTCTAGACAATTAACCCAAACTAGGGTTTGGCAATTCTCGACTCGGATGGACTTCCAACATCTCAATGTTCATCATGCCTCCTCATATGCTTCAAAGATTCTCCATGTCAAGTTTCAAGCCTTACAAGTCAAGATTGCTCGAACAATTGCTCGAATGGTTGAAAATCGGTTGTATTGGACAAAAAGTCAATGTGGTCAACATACGATCAAACTTCATAATTTTTGTCAACATCCTCATTTTGAAGTTACATTCATCATTTGATCAAGGGTTGATCATGATTCATCAAGAAAACTCAAGATTTGCTCAAAAGTCAAACTTTCTAAATTAGGGTTTCTAGGTGAAAAGTCAACTGACTTTGACTGATCATAACTTTCTCAGAAATTTTTCCACCACCTCTTGTTTTGAAGGAAATTCAATTCTCTACAACTTCATGTCTCACAAGAATGTCCAAAAAATGCTTCATTTGAGAGGTATGGCTCAAAACATTACAGGTCAATTTCAAAGTCAACAAAAAGTCAACATTTTGTTTTGAAGATATATTGAGCATGGAAACTCCAATTGAGATGAGACCAAAGAGGTTGGTTAGAGGACTCTTAGAGCTTTCCAAAAAGTCCAAGAACACTCAAAAATATGAAAAATTGAGCAAGATACACCATTCACAAGTTGGGAAATTTTGAAAGAGTGCACAAAGAGAGATGCTTCTAAAAATCAGAAATTTTGCAAATGGGCTTACCTTTTCTTCATCCAAACTTGTTCCTTATGCAATTAGGAATATCCAAGCCCAATGCCACGAATTTTTGTTTTATTTAATTTGGAATTTATTCATTTAAATACAAATTAAATTTAAAAATAAGGTATAAAATTAAAATTAAATGCAAAATTGATTTTTCTCTCTTCCTTGAGATCCAAGTAACTCAATAAAGCCAGCAAATTTCGAAATTTGGATTGGTATGGCAAGATTTGATTGAAAATTGATCAAAATATGAAAATTTGATTTTGTACAAAATCAAATTTGATTTGCATTGACTAATGATTGATTCTTCCTCAAATTAACTCCAAATCCTTCTACTATATATACATAACACATGCCACACGAATTAGGGTAGAAAATTTGACTGGAGAAACCCTTATTGAAGCTCAAAAAACCGTGGTACACAAGCAATTTGCAACCCTAGCTCCAGCTGTTTTCAATCAATTCTAAGGTGTCCATTGCATTCCTTGATACCTCTTGAGTCGATCCAGACCCTCACATTTTTCAAAATCGAATTCTATTATTCATGCATTTTTAACATGTTTTGTTGTTGTTTTTGTGATTAGAACGAAGATTGCAAGCTTTCTGGGCACTTTGATTGAGTTTCTATGGCTTAGAACACGTATTACCATTGCTAGGGTTTCCTGTGCCGTTTTAGGGTTTCCCTTAAATGAAAAAATTGGACCACGAGACTATGCCCATTGCGTTCGGAATGATGTCTGGAATCGAACCATGGTCTTAGATGTTATTTATATTATGTATGCTTGATTTTCTATGTAGCCAGGGCCTGTAGCGTCGAAGAAAGACCGACGCTAGCTTTTGAAAATTCAAAACGAAGACGATGATGAATTGGCGCGAGTTCGTGGCAATGGGGACGTGACACCCGTTCACAATCCATTTGTTCCAGGATTCAAACACACGCGCGTGTTAGTTCAGTTGGCAAGGCATGTGACCTGTGAAGGCAAGGTCCTGGGTTCGATTCTCCCCAGGACCATTTGGTTTTTTTTTCTCTTTTACAAACTTTTCATATTTTTCATATTTATTTAATATTTTGCATCTATTTTAATTCTTTTCATAATTTTATTTCATGCATTAAAAATCATCAAAAAATATTTTTATTTTGCATTTATTTTCAGAAAATACTTATTTAATTTATAAAATTAAAAAATATTATTTTGCATGCATATTTATTTTTATTCATAATTTAGCATTTAAATCAATTTTAATTAGTTTTAAATTATTAAATTGCATCCAAAAAATGCCAAAAAATTATTTTAGCATATTTATGTTATTTCCAGCATGTCATATTTTTCTCATCTAAAAATTTGCATTTTTACTAATATTTTCCTGTTATTCGATTTCATCGTATTTTCCGATTTTCATATCTTTTCACAGGTTATTCCGTTTCAGACGGTTTCTTTTACTGTTTTCTTTTTTCCAAATAATGTAATTGCTCATGGGATGTAATAGTTTAAATTAGGTTTTTATTTTCCGCAAGTTTAAATTATGTATCTGCCCCAAAGCCATGTAATAGCGTAGGACATTTATCTTTCCGCATCTTTACATTCCGCATTTTAATTTCCGCACCCTATAAATTGCTAGTAACTAGGCGTGTATGGCAAGACTAAAATCAATATAGCTCACTCTAATTTCCAAGATAACATATATCTGAAATCAGCACACTCTTTCACACACGCACCCCTTAGGGTAATTCTCTCTCGTTGCCTTACGAATTCAAATGGTCAAGTCCCTCGAACGTAGAGGTATTCTAGCACCGTTGCCTTCAAAACAAATCATCATAGTGCCTTCGATACAAAGATCATAAGACCCACGATGTCGCCTACGAATACATGATCTTGACTCTTGATTGTCGCCTACGAAAAACGATGATAGTCCCTTCGAATGTGCCAGGATACTTCCTACAAGTTGCTTTCTATGACCATACGATGTCCCTTCGAATGTCCCGCTTACATCCAACAAATAGAGTTACCTACCAAATAATGGTATGGATAGCGCTATTCTAAAGGAAAGTAAAATAACACGAAAACGACCCATTCTGAGTAGGTAATAAGACTTTTAGTTGCTTGCTCTATCAAAATACTTTTTTGCACGTCACACTTTTGTCAAGGTTCAAACTCTTTTGAAAACAAAACATTTCCAAACACTTTGTATACATTCCTACATGAATCATTACAAAGTCAAAGAGAAATGCCTTTTCAAAACATTTTTGTCAAACACACAGAAAGCACAATTTTTAAAGTGATCTAAGAGCAACTAAGAGCCCGTAGATAACTACGGATGGAAAGGGGTGCTAATACTTTCCCTTTTCATAACCTTCTCCCTTACTCAGAATCTAACGAAGGTCTTTTCCTGTTCTTTTCACCTTCCCTTAATTGGATAAAAGAAAAGTCGGTGGTGACTCTTGCTATCCGCACATTTGCGATACAAAAATCTACAAAGTCAGTTCACCGTATTACACGTATACCAGAGAAAAAGGAGTTGCCCCTGTTAAGTGCGTACTGAAGTACGATACCCATGCAGAGAAAATGGCAGCATTTCGTGCCAGTCTTTGTAAGTGATGACCATTTTCTGGACGATCTTCTTGATGTTCTTGTTGGCTGCTTCAACGGCGCCGTTCATCTTTGGCCGGTAAGGAGATGAGTTATGATGCTCGATCTTGAATTCCTCACACAGTTCTTTCATCATTTTGTTGTTCAAGTTTGATCCATTGTCTGTAATGATCTTGCTTGGTATTCCATATTGGCAAATGAGGTTGTTCTTGATGAACCTCACAACCACTTGTCTTGTAACGTTGGCGTAAGATGCTGCTTCGACCCATTTGGTGAAGTAATCGATAGCCACTAGAATAAAGCGATGTCCGTTGGACGCTTTTGGTTCGATCATCCCGATCATGTCAATGCCCCACATGGAGAAAGGCCACGGAGAGGAGAGAACGTTGGGTACAGTTGGTGGCACATGGATCTTATCTGCGTAGATTTGACACTTGTGACATCTTTTGACGTGTTTATAGCAATCAGATTCCATTGTTATCCAATAGTATCCTGCTCTCAAGATTTTTCTGGACATTGCATGCCCATTTGAATGAGTTCCAAAGGAACCTTCATGCACTTCATGGATGATCGTGTCTGCTTCTTGTTGGTCGACACATCTGAGCAGAACCATGTCGAAGTTTCTTTTGTATAGCACATCTCCATTTAAGAAGAAATTTCTAGAAAGCCTCCTTAGAGTTTTCCTATCTTTGTACGATGCCCCGAGTGGGTACTCTCGTGTTTGAAGAAAACGTTTGATGTCGTGGAACCACGGTTTATCGTCGAAGACTGCTTCAGTTGCAAATACATATGCAGGTCTTTCAAGGCATCTGATGCGGATCTTAGGCATATCATTCCAATCGTTGACTTTGAACATGGAAGATAGAGTAGCTAAGGCGTCTGCCATGCGATTCTGATCTCGAGGGATATGATGCAGTTCCACTTTGTTGAAGAAAGTCAACAAACGTCTCGCATAATCTCTGTAGGGAATCAAACCAAGATGATGAGTTTCATACTTGTCTTTGATTTGATTGATCACAAGGGCTGAGTCTCCATATATATCAAGGATCTTGATCCTCAAGTCGATGGCTTCTTCGATACCCATGATACAAGCTTCATATTTTGCGATGTTGTTGGTGCAATCAAATAGCAATCTGGCGGAAAACGGGATATGAGAACCTTCGGGAGTAATGATGACTGCCCCAATTCCATTACCAAAAAGATTAACGGCTCCATAAAAAATTAAGCCCCATCTAGACTCTGGATCTGGACCTTCTTCGGGTAGCGGTTCGTCACAATCTTTCATCTTCAGGTACATGACATCCTCATCTGGGAAGTCAAACTTGAGAGATTGGTATTCGTTGAGCGGCTGATAAGCCAAGTGATCGGCAAGAATGCTTCCTTTGACCGCTTTCTGAACACGGTACTGGATGTCATATTCAGATAATAGCATCTGCCATCGAGCAATTCTCCCCGTTAAGGCAGGCTTTTCAAAGACATACTTGATTGGATCCATTTTGGAGATTAACCAAGTTGTGTGATTGATCATGTACTGGCGGAGACGTTTTGAAGCCCACACCAAAGCGCAACATGTTTTCTCGAGCATGGGGTAACGAGTTTCACAGTCTGTGAACTTTTTACTCAAGTAGTAGATGGAATGCTCTTTCTTACCAGTTTCATCTTGCTGTCCAAGCATGCAGCCCATGGAATCTTCTAGCACTGTAAGGTACATGATTAACGGTCTTCCTTCCACTGGAGGGATTAGTATTAGTGGTTTTGATAGATATTCCTTGATACTGTCAAACGCTTTTTGGCAATCTTCTGTCCACACAACCTCTTGATTTTTGCGGAGAAGCTTGAATATCGGCCCACATGTAGCAGTCATTTGAGAGATAAATTTGGAGATGTAATTCAACCGTCCAAGAAATCCTCTTACTTGCTTTTCTGTATGTGGCGTAGGCATTTCTTGAATAGCCTTGACTTTGTCAGGGTCAACTTCAATACCTCTTTGATTGACGATGAAACCTAGGGGCTTTCCAGATCTTACCCCAAAGGTGCATTTGTTAGGATTCAGGCGAAGCTGAAATTTCCTTAGTCGCCAAAACAATTTCAAGAGATATTCTATATGCTCTTCTTCAGTGTCAGACTTTGCTATCATGTCATCCACGTAAACTTCAATCTCTTTGTGCATCATGTCATGAAAGAGAGTAGTCATTGCCCTTTGGTAAGTTGCGCCTGCGTTCTTTAATCCAAACGGCATTACTTTGTAGCAAAAGGTGCCCCATGGCGTGATGAAGGATGTCTTCTCCATGTCTTCGGGAGCCACTCTGATCTGATTGTAGCCAGAGAAACCGTCCATGAAGGAAAAAACCTTGAATTTTGTAGTGCTATCCATTAGCATGTCGATATGCGGTGGTGGGAAATCGTCTTTTGGACTTGCTTTGTTCAAGTCCCGGTAGTCAACACACATTCTGACCTTTCCGTCTTTCTTTGCGACAGGCACTATGTTGGCTAGCCATTGAGGATATTCAAAGATGACGAGGAAACCTGCGTCGAGCTGCTTTTGGACTTCCTTTTTGATTTTGTCGGCCATTTCAGGGTGAACTCTCCTCAGTCTCTGTTTAACTGGTGGACACTCTGGTCTTAATGGCAAGTGATGCTCCACGATGCTGATATCTAGTCCTGGCATGTCCTGGTAAGACCAAGCGAACACATCAACATATTCTTTGAGAAGATCTATTAGTTTGCTCTTGACGTTGCTATCGAGTAGAGCTCCGATATTCATTTCTTTTTTGTCTTCTTCAGAACCCAAGTTGATCGCTTCCAAAGGCTCTTTGTGAGGCTGAATGATTCTTTCCTCGTGCTTAAGTAGTCGAGAAATCTCATCTGGGTTCTCTTCTTCAACTTCTTCTTCGGCGACTTCACAGGGGATTTCAAAGTCGGGAGAGAGCATAGAGTTATTGCTTTCAATGGATTTGTCCATCTGTTAATCTGCATATTTGATTTATGTCTGATTAATTAATTTTTCATTATTATATTTTTTTTGAAAAAGTTAATGTGAAAGTGTATGCAGATTATGTTTTTCTTTTTTTGAAGATTTTTAGGATTATCATTTCCAAGAAAAGGGTAAAAAATAAAACAAACACAAAGTGTGGAATCAAAACAACGCGGTTTATTTATGATTCACAATATGAAACAGGGCCCTAAAATACAGACTCATTCGTCTTGGGCAAGACAAAGAGAGATTATTTAAAAGCTAAACCCTATAAAACATCTCTTCGCTTTGGGCGAAGCGAGAGTTCAAAACAAAAGCAAAGATAAACTACTTAGAACTATGAACATTAGTCCGAACTTCAACAGGTTTCCAGTAGTGGCAAACTCCTTGGAAGTCGAGGTACTCTGGTAGTTTTTCACTTGCTTTAATCCTTGAGTTGACTTTGGTCGTTGGCCGAGCAGGCTTTGAAGATTCTGGATGACAGACCTTGCCTTTTGTGCTGCTAAAGCAGTCTTCTTCAGCTTGATAAATAGATCGGGAAGTATGAGATACAACATATGTGCTTCCTGTTGGCCTCTGTGTTGAATTCTGGGAATGTACCCTCCAATATTCTGAGTGAAGGGACTCATTGTCGGCGACACTTTCCAAATCGTATCCCGAATCGTACCCCTGATCTTCAATGATCACGTTGATGTAGTGGTAATCAGGATCTGGTTTAACAAACTCTATGGGTGCGTTAAAGCAGAGATCTTCATTGGGAACCTCGATTGGATGATTAGATCGGGAAGATGGGTACACCTCTTCCGGTTGACTAGGATACTCAAAAGAATCACCCCATCCAATGGGCTGGATGTCTTCAATTCTGATTTTTGAGCTTTCTGGTGCAGTGTATTTCACCATGTAGTCAAATTTACCACTTGGTTCTCCCAAGGTGTCCCAAACATCAGAAGGGATAGGTGGATTTTCATGCCTTTGCAGGGACATGTCTTTGAATTGATCATTCGGAGGATAGTACGGTGCATAGGATTCTTCCTGAGACACATATTCAGGGCTGTTTAGATAAGTGCTCCACTCTTCAGGTCTAGAGAGATCATCTTCATCATCTTCAAGGGTAACAACGTTAACCTCTTGGAGAACAGGGTTTAAGAAACCCCCACTGTTGAATATTTCTTTGATCGGACAAAGTGCTTCATCCCTTTGCTTGTCTTTGGAAAATACGGGTGCAAACCCGAGTCCGACTTTTGTCTTGTTGTTGACAGGTTTGATTACTTGTCCCCAACCTTCAGCATTGCCATCTTTCACTATCTGTGCTGCTTCTTTATAAGAAGAGATAGATGATCTACTTTTGCTAGTAGATTCATCTTCTAACGGATGTCCTGGGAGATGTGTCCCTTCAACGTCGTTGGCTGTGATGAAAGAGAAACTGGAAAAATGGCTTATGAGCAAAGCTTGTTCACCGAAGATGGTTACTAGCTTCCCATTTACCGTGAATTTCAACTTCTGATGGAGAGTGGAAGTCACTGCTCCTGCTTCGTGGATCCATGGTCTTCCTAGTAAACAACTGTAAGCAGCTGGCACGTCCACGACCTGGAAAGTGATCTGGAAAGTATGCCGACCAATTGTCATCGGGAGATCGACTTCCCCAATAACTGACTTCCGTGACCCGTCAAAGGCTCTTACCACTATGTCATTGAATTTCATTGGTGTCCCTTTGTAAGCTAAACGAGCGAGTGTCGTTTTTGGCATTACGTTCAAAGATGAACCAGTATCCACTAATACATTGGACAAGGAATCTGACTGACAAATCATCGAGATATGCAGAGCCAAATTATGATCTTTCCCTTCTTCTGGAAGTTCCTCATCACTGAAACTTAGATTACTACAAGCTGTTATGTTGGCGACAATACCTCCAAACTGGTCTGTAGTCACATCGTGATCTACATACGCTTGATCTAGTACTCTCATTAAAGCTTCTCGGTGAGCTTCAGAGTTCAATAGTAGAGATAGTATTGAAATCTTGGAGGGAGTCTGCATCAGCTGATCCATGACTCGGTATTCGCTCTTCTTGATCAACTTCAGTATCTCATCAAAATATGTGCTGACGTTGGTTTTATCAGGAAGACCAACATTTGTGCTTGGATTAACATCGGGAATCATTGTGGCATTCTCGGGAGATATGTTAACTGGATTTTGTCTAACAACCGGAATGGCAGCTGGTCTTGGTGGCAATGGAGGGTGTACTCGTCCACTTCGTGTTACTCGTCCTATCTCAATTATGTTGACATTAGCTGGGAGAGTTGGCATGGGTTTCTCCTTTCCATCCTCTATCACAGTTGCATTGTATTGATAAGGAATTGCTTTGCTAGAACTGTATGGAACATGACCGGGTAAGCAAATCACCAAAGGAGACTCTGGAATGTCGGAACCGTTGTATTCAATCTCCACATGCTTGGGTACATTGAAACAGGGGATGATAACGTTTACTTCGGGATTTTCCGAGTTGATATCTGAGACTAAAAGCTCATGCGGAAAATGCCCTACTGTATTTACGTCATAATCATCTCTGTTTCTGTAGATCTGTATGTCACCAATGTCTAGTAATCGTTGAATGTCTGCTTTTATGGTAGAACATCCTTGAGGATTCTTGAAGCAGATGTTGCAAGCTGCGTAATCGTGTTTAGTGAAGGCACCCATTGCGCTATATGTATCATGGAGATGTACTAAGTTTCCTCTGATCAGATTCACATCTGTGACGAGATATCGATCTGTATTTCTTAATATCAGACTTACTGTATGTCCACTGTCACTGGGAAGTGGATTTGCTTGCACATTTGGATTCGTATTTCTCTAAAAGAAAGAAGATTAGATTTCACTAATCTCTGCACTTCTGCTTTCAATGCTATGCAATGCTCAAGATCGTGGCCTGGTGCCCCTTGGTGAAAAGGGCAAGATACATCCGCTTTGTACCACCATGGCAATTTTTCTGGGATCGGAGGTGGTGACCTTGTCTGTACCAGATTCCTTTCTATTAATGCAGGGTATAGTTCTGTGTACGTCATTGGAATTGGGTCGAATTGTGAGACCCGAGGCGCACGGTTTTGATTGTTAAACTGTTGAGCCTGCTGTCGAGGCTGTTGAGTTTGTTGGAACTGCGAAGCAATTCCTGTATTCGGACTTGCATTAACGGTGGATGCTATGGCAGCTACCTGTCGTTGTCGGCTGACATTCTTTCGCGGTTTCCCTTGGGATACCATTCCTATGTCATGTTCCTTTTTCTTTGGAAAACTGGTTCCAACCTTCCTAGTTCCACTAGAAGATCCTGCTTCCTTGGTTAGGCGTCCGGTTCGCACCCCCTCCTCTAACCGCATTCCCATGCTTACCATCTCGGTGAAATCTCCGGGAGCGCTAGCGATCATTCGTTCGTAGTAGAATGAGCCAAGAGTGTTTAAGAATACCTTAGTCATCTCTTTCTCTTCAAAGTGGTGGGTTGACTTGGGCAGCAATTTCCCTCCATCGTTGAGCGTACTCTTTGAATGTCTCTCTTTCTTTCTGAGACATGGAGCGGAGTTGATCCCGATCGGGAGCCATGTCCAAGTTGAACTTATATTGTTGTACGAAAGCTTCACCTAATTCATTGAATGTTTGGATACTTGTGCTGTCTAATCCCATGTACCATTTCAGTGCGGCACCGGTAAGACTGTTTTGGAAGTAATGGATTAACAACTGGTGATCGTCGTTGTATGTAGATATTTTCCTGGCATACATCGTGAGATGACTTTGAGGACAGGAGTTTCCCTTGTACTTTTCAAAGTCAGGGACTTTGAATTTTGCAGGTATCCTTACGCGAGGAACTAAACAAAGATCCTGGGCGTTTTTCCCAAACAGTTCTTTTCCACGGATCGTTTTCATTTCAAGCTGCATTTTGAGGAGTTGTTCCTGGAGATTCTCCATCGTTACCACGTGAATTCATGTTATTGCCCGGACTATGGTGAACTTCTTCGTCTATGGTAGTGTGTACTACGGAAGCTGAGTTCGTCGTGATTGGTTGAGAAACTGTCATTGTTACTTGTGGAAGAGTTACTCCACATTGCGGAGTAAGTGTTGAGTTCTGCTGCAAAGTAGGTACTTCAAGCGTGGTTGTTTGTACTTGAGAAGTCGGTTGGCGAAATCCGATGCCAAAGTTGAAAGGCATGCCCCATGGATAGCCTTCTGTGGCATACTGAAGAGTGAGCTACTGGCTGCAACAGTTGAAACTGGAGTAGTAGTGTCTTCTGAAATCGCTGCTTGATTTTGACTGCTCGAGGCTGCTTGCTGACTTTGCGCTGCTTCCAATGAATTGACCAAAGAAGTGAGTCTCTCCACCTCTTCTTGCAGTGTTGTTACTATGCTACGAAGCTCAACATTTTCTTGCTCAAATCCTTCCATTACTTTTCTTCTTTTTGAACGTGTATTGTATGTTCGAGTAGGCTGTGGACGCGGTCGAGAAACTCTAAGACGCGACAGCTTGGCGATCTTTTCCTATCTGTTGAAAAAAATTCCAAAAGATCAGACTCTAGACAATAGACCCAATACGCAAAGTATGATGCATGATTATGAATGTAAAGAAAGATTTCCAAAGAATTTACGCTAAAAGAGAAATTTCTGGCAAATATTTGGATGGAAAACACACATTTTATTGATTATTGAAAGAAGATTACAACAATTCTGTTTTTGAGCATTGCTCACACAAATGATAAAATAAATGATAAAAAATTACAATCTAAACTAATTAATCGTCCTCATCGGATGAAGATCCAAAGGCTTGATGTAGCTTCAACTTCAGGATTTCCTTCCCATAGTGAGCTTTTAGTTCAGCTTTTTCAGCTTTTAGCTTGCTAATGACTTTCTTCCACTCGTCGGGAGCAGAATCGCTGGTTGTCATTTCCTCAAGCTTTCTTTTCCTTTTTTTGATGTATCTTTTGATCACGTTATCTTTCTGACGAATCTTCTCATCTTTCTCCATGAGCCATTCATCCTGGAAGTAAAGCGTCTTTTCATGATCTTTGACCTGCTTCTTAAGCTTCTCATTCTCGAGATCAGTCTTAAGGAATTTGTTTTCCAAAGCTTCTTTCTCAAGCCTCATCTTGGCCAAAGCTTCTTGGTATTCTCCCCTAGTCTCAACGGGAAAAATTGTTGATTTGGAAGCTGTTGAGAACATAGGTTCTTCATAAGCATAAGGCATTTGGAATTCCTTCGCTCTTTTCTTTATCGAAGAAGTGTAGATTTCCATGGCTACACAATTCTTTGCCTTACCTTTTTCTTTCCTTCGGATGTGATGCCAAGCTCTGATCATTCGGGCTTTCAAACCTTGAGAATCCTCTCCTTCATGATAGAAGTAACTCTCTACTGTAAAACTAAGAGGTTTACTAGAGTTTGCGTATCCGAGTTGACGTCTCGCCAAGAATGGGTTGTAGTTGATTCCTCCTTTCGTACCAATGAGAGGTACGCTAGCAAATTGTCCACAACTTTCAATGATTTCCATCTCATTGTCTGCCAAGGTATACCAATGGATATCGTCGTTTGTAAGAGACATGAGTCTTCGAGACCAATGCCAATCATCTTTGTTTTCGCGGAAGATAGGAGATTTAGGCAAGTGTGAGACAATCCATTTGAAGAACAGAGGTACACAACAAATGATAGTTCCATCCCCTTGATGATTCCTATGGTGAATGGAGAAGTACGTGTCACCAAGCAAAGTGGGAACGGGATTTCCAATCAGAAAGATCCTTATGGCGTTGATATCAACGAAATTTGGGACGTTGGGAAACAACACCAATCCATAAAGGAGTAAAGCTAAAATAGCTTCAAAGGCTACCATACTACCGGCCTCAGAGAATTTAAGAGCCTTCTCCATTAGGAACTTTGAAGTCAGTCCTAAGAGTTTTCCTCTGGTAGTTAGGTTTTTGTCTATCTCAAATTTCTTTAAATGAGTCATCGTTGCAATGACTGGTGACTTAGGAATGGCTTCCAAACCATTGAAAGGCACTTTGTCTGATACTGAGATACCTAGGATGTGTGCGTACTCTTCCAAAGTAGGCATCGACTGATAGTCAGGGAAAGTGAAACAGCGATAAACTGGATCGTAAAACTGAATGAAAGTTTTGAGAAGTCCTTCATCAACGTTAGTGTTCAGAATAGTTAAAAGAGTTCCATAGCGCTTTCTGAAATCCGAGGGATCTTCTACCAAGGATGCTAACTCTTTTAACTTCCCTACGTCAGGAATTCTAAAACTGTATCTCTTGGTGAATCTTCCTCTGACGTCCATCACTCTAACCTAAAATATTTACAAAGAAAAATCTCTAAATTCTTTGGAAATGGGAAGAGAAATGAAGTTTTTGAATGAATGCATGAATGCGACAAACATGGTTAGTAGTTATACACACGGTCAAACGTTCGAAGTCACGAGCATGAGGCCAACGATAAGAATCAAACGTGGGTAAGTTCTAAGGGCTTATTCATCTGTGAAATGGGTTCTACTGATAATACAGGCTCAACACTTCTCTTTGAAATATTATCGGATTTGTTGAATACTCGATGGTCCAATAATATTTTTCAAGAGAAACTCGCCTGATCGTAGTCTTGCATGACAATTATTCTAGGCTTACGCCCGAATAATCTCTGCACTAGATCCTAAAAGGCCAGGATGGGTTATGTGTTCTACAGCCACTCAGCTTCGCAAGTTCTCTTGAAAGCAAAATGTCTTCGCAAATACTTGCTAAACACAAATACCCCCAAGACAACCTCCACTGAGAGAGGGATCTCAAATTAACTCCGTAAGTACTAGGACTTCTCACAAGTTAATAGGACTATACCCCCACCTAGATCTTAAAATGTTTCTTAAATCCGGGTTAGGATTTCTTTCCATCAGATGAAATCGCGAAAACACACAATAAAGAAAAACAAACAGATGCACAATATGAAAGCTTAACCCCTTTGTTTCTTTTTGAAAACAAAAAAAGCTTGACGCTCTTGAGCAGAGTCACATTTTTTTTGAAAATCAAAGTTTAGCGTACTCCCCAGCAAAGTCGCCATTTTTCCTGTTCGCGTTAAAAAGTGACGCGCTGGGGAATCAAATATGAATTTAGATTCTCTGGCTCGAAACGATTTACTCTTTTGATTTGTTTATAAAGATGCTGTGAGCATCAAGCTTTATTATTTTCAACACAAGAATAGATGATTTAATGATTATGAAAAAGGGGAAAGCTGCTAATACCCTCAATTGATTATGATATGCGTAACGACTAGCGCAAACTAGACGTAACGCATTGGGGAGTATTCTGGGTAAGGGGGTTTGTTATATAAAGGGAATAGATGGAGCACCCTAAATATATATAGTTATCTATAACTTTATATATGAATATGTTTGATATGTTTGTGTGTTTTAATTGCTATTTCTTTGATTGGGAAAGTTTCTCCTTTGGGATTTTAAGAAGGATAGATTATGAAGGATCCTAAGTTTGTTATTATTGTGCTCGCAAAGATCTTTGGATCTTCTGCATACATATCCCCTAGTGGGAATCAGAGCATTTGTAGCTCGGATCTACAGGGATCTATGGTTTGTTTGGTCTGAGAGAGATAGAAATTTGCTCGGCAAGGATGAGACCTTGTGCCTACGTATTCTAAAAAGGATGTTGAGAAAGTCAGAGCAATCGTAGTTCCCACTTATGCTAGTGGAAGCAACGGGATGTTAGTAAGAGACATAGACAAATGTCATCTTAATGAAAAATGTATCTAATCTATTTCATCACATACATTTTGAAAAGTTTGATTGATTGAATCTTTCGTCGTAAGTTATAGGTGTTTTGCTTGAGTGTACAAGCGTTACCACTTACATGTTTAAGAAAGATGTTTGAAAAAAGATAATTGAATCTTTTAATTGTAGGCATTGGGTGTTTTTCTTGAGTGTACAAGCGTTACCACTTACAATTAAGAGATGTTTTTTTTGTTTTGAAGAGAGTTTGAAAAGTTTTTTGATTGTATGTGATGTGATAGATGAGATACTTCTTCCATAGAGATGATAAACGTCTAAATCTCGAGGAGAAATTGATTGGATTAGAGGGATGCTTTTAAGAAGCCCGTGGGTCCTTGTATTGTAAGCCCAAGAGGAGGCATTCCGAGGGTCATCGAGGGTCCTTGTATGAAGCTCAAGAGGAAGCTATAGGGTATGGCTGGCTTTGGCTTTAAAAGGGATTTCACCGGGAAACCATCCTTTTGGAATAAGAGCAATTTCACCGGGAAATTATACTCTCAAGGTTCTATCCTAGCGCGGGTGATTCTTTGTATTAGAAGCCCAATAGGAGGCTGTTAAGAGATTTCCTGGTCTCTTTCTTTGTATGATGCCCAAGAGAAGGCTAAAGTCAATGAGGAGTTCTTTTGAATGAAGCCCAAGAGGAGGCTGACTCAACAGGGGAGTGCTGTCTTATATGAAGCCTAAGCGGAGGCTAAACTCAGATGAATGAGTTACCTTGTACAAAGCCCAAGAGAGGATAACTCTGTGGGGAGAGTTATCTTGGATAAAGCCCAAGAGGAGGCTATAACTGTGGGGAATCTATTGGTTAGACTAATTGTTATGTTATAACTAGACAGTTATATAAACAAGTGTGTGTGTGTGATATGTATTCATAGGAGTTTATGAAGGAAATATAAACAATGCATGGTGTTTATTTACAAGAGTTTATGAAGGAAATATAAACAAGTGTTTGTGAAACTAACGTTTAAAACGAGCGTAACTTGATTATTCACAAGTTTGAGTTGTGTACAAGGAAGTAAGTATGTACACGAATGAGTATTTATGTATAGGAGGATGTGGATGTACATAGGAGGGTTGGGACTTACACCATAAGGGTGGCCCATTGGTTTAAAAGCAGTTTCACCGGGAATAATGCTCCTTTCAATACCAATGGTATTCAGTGTATATACAGACGAAACGGAAAACAAACGATCGAAGTTTATCTGTGTTTAAGTTTTTACAGAAGTGTCTGTATTATGTACAGGTAAAAATTTGTATCTACATGAAAATTATTTGATATGTACAAAGAAAATATGTATGTACATAAAGAATGTTGGGACTTACACCGTAAGGGAGGCCCATGATCGGTTCAGAAATTTGAGAGAAAACGAATTCGGTTTTATCGTTTAATCGGATCGATCATGGTAAAAGATCCAAGATTGATGAAAAAGTTTGGAAGAAATGCTTTTGAAAGTGTTTTTGAAATGTGAAGTTTACTTATAAGAACTTTTGAAAAGAATCGGATTCGGAAGTTTAAAAAAATCACCTTTAAAGGTGTTTTGAAAAGTGCTCAAAGTGTCGTTTTCGGCTCGATCAAAATATAATCGGATGAAAGTTTTTTTTGAAAATTTTTGCGTTATCATAAAATATATACATTAATTGATAAGTGTACAAAAAATCACCTCAAAATGAGGAGTTTTGATTGGGTTTTGAAAATGTCAAAGTTTGTAAAAAAAATACAAAAGTTTGGTAAAAAATGGTCCCAAGGAGGCTTGAACCCGGGACCATTAGGCAAGGCGTGGCAAGAGAGTTTTAAGAGTGAGCTAGCAACCGCTGGGGCGGCAATACATCCGTGTATTGTGTTTAAAAAAACTGAATATATTTTAAAACAGATATTTGAATTCAAAAAAACGCGCGCAAGCTTTGTTCTTCTTCTCCAATCTTCAATCAGCCATGGATTTCGTGTTTCTTGATGAAATCAAACGATGTAAAGATCAAACTTGTTCGCTTCAAGCCCAGGAACATGATGGCACTCTTTAATTTCATTTATTTTAAGCCCAGAATCATTAAATTTATGAAGAACACGAAGAACCCTAAAACTGAAAAATCTAATTGAAATCATGTATGGTTGATGATTTATTCAATTGATTGAGGGTTAATGATCGTGGATAGTGCAGAAAACAAATGGCCAAGAGTTTTTTCTCATTTGAATCAAGAAATCCTGGAGTTCGAGTTTGAAGTTCTTACCTGTTGAAGCTGGAATCGAAAACTGGATTGGAGTGTTTCCAGTTGTTGTTTGAGGATTGCTTGAGCACCAACGGCCTCTATGGAAGGTGTATGATCACCCTGCTTGCTCTGGAATGATTTGAAACTCTCTACCCAAGTTGACCTGCATAAGCTCAAAGTGGAACTTCGAATTCTGGGTTAGAGGTGTTACAGTTGGATATTAATGATCTGCATCATGTCTATGATGTATGTTGATGATGTTTGGATGATTAAAACTCAAGTTGCTTAAGCCAAGGTCCAAATTCGAAAGTTATGGCAGTTTTGCAAGTTTTGGAAACATGAAGTGTAATTCTGAGTTTTAGTGTTTCTTGTGTTGATTTTATGTTTCAAACAAGTTACATATTGATTATAAGATATGTTAGACACCAAATTTTCTCATAGTTTTCACAAGTTTTTCAAAATTGCAAATTTTCTCAAAATGCACTATGTTTCTTGAATTTCAAGTAAGAAGAGAGAAAGCATGTACTTGCATGGCTTTGGTGTAGATTGAATGGGAAGCAAGACCTCTATTTATGAGTTCTGAAAAATAATTGAGAAAGTTTCGCCTTTGGTAAATTCAACTTGCCTTAGAGGGCAAGGAAGTCATTCCTCTGTAATTATCCTTCCTCTGTATCAGTCCTATCTCAAATGGCAAGGTGGCATGCTTCTAGAAAGAAAGAAACTCAAAATGACCTATAATTTCAAATTTTGTACTTGAAATTCAAAGATTTTGGAGCTCTAAGTTTCATGTTTTGAGTTTTTTCTAATTCAAAGTGGAACTATGTGAAAAAATGCCATGAAGTTTGGAAAAAGTACAAAATTTTAACACTTGAAAATTTTTCTAAGTGTTAGAAATTTTGACTTTTTGTTGACTTTTCCAAATTCTTTGATTTTTTATGATCATGATGGATCATTTGAAGTATTTTGATGATGGAAAAAGTTTTGCTTTGAAAAAGTTGACCAAAAGACAAAGTTTGACCGTTTTTGTGCAGATAAAATTTCATCAGATGTTTCAGAAATTGACTGATGAATCCTATGAACTTCTGTGATGTTTTGAATCCAGAAATTAGGTCAACATGTTATATCTAAGATATGAAGATCAATCTCTAATCAAAAAAGTTATTCATTGATTAGAAAATCAGAGATTGCTCATCCTCGATCAAAACCCTAATTGGTCGATCCTGATAGTTCAATGGAAAAAATTGGATTTCTGAGGAGCAGAGGTTGATGATTTGATCAAGATAGATCAAATGAGGTGAGTAAAACTCAAACCCTAGTTGGTTGCCTCTTGAATCAGATGAAAATTTGATGAAACCCTAATTTTGACCTGTGAAAGCTACACCCGATTAATTCTGTTCTGAACTGTTAGTGATGCAATGATGCAAATGTGACGTGGTATATTAGGTCAAAAATTGGGGTATGACACACGCTGACTGCCTTCTTCATTGCCCTTGACACTCCCCTCAGTCCTGACACTTCCTTCTGAGAGCTCTATCCGGCCTGACCACTTTAGGACCACCTTTGTAACGTCTGCCCATGTTGAGAACACCAACGACCCTCTTCTTTCTGTTGATGAGCTTCTTCAGATTTTCTTGGCCTTGGACCAAGCTAGTGAACATCTCCTGGAACTGAGCATTCTGAGCCTGGAGATCTTTGACAGACTGTTCAAGAGCCATTTCTGCTGAAATAAATAGCGAGAAAATGAGAAAACCAATCTCCAATGTACCTGTTATGAGATGTTATGCCATGATATGCAATGTTTATGCAAGTGCAATGCAATGTTTTCAAGGACCTTAGAGATTTAAATTTGTTAAACAAGCACGAACAAACATTTATCAGTTCTCTTTTATTCTTTTTCCTTTTAAGTACAAAAGATAGTTTAAAACAAAAATAAAAGCATATAAATCCTAGAGCTTTAAGTCTCCCATGGGCGCTTCCTCTTGGTGCCAAGGTAGGCGTTGACGTTTCGCTCCTCGTGAAGCAGCTTGGTCAACTCTAGCACTTTCTTCTCACTTGCATAGCACTGAGCTTCGAATGTATCCCTTTCTTCCTTAAGTTGAATCCAGGACATCTTCAAGTCTTCAAAATCAGTAGGCATGTCAGGATGGAGAACAGTATAGGGTACGTCACCTATAGCAACAGGTTCCATAATTACTGGTAAAACAGGCGTGAATGGCATCATGAGGTTTTGAGCTCGAGCTCTCACCCATTTGAGGTAAGGTTCCCAAGGAATGGAGTTTTGGTGCCCCAAAGTCTTGGTATCAGTCTTCTTTACCATGCCCCAAGCGTGTATGAACCTTCGTCGGTAATTCTGGAGATCGTGATTATAGTCGAACACAATATCTTGGAGAAGCATATCATGCGGACCATCTCTTCGAGCAAAACCAAACTGACGTAGAGCTAGAGAAGGGTTGTAAGTAATACCTCCCCTTATACCGAGGAGTGGTACATTAGGGAATTCTCCACAACACTCAATGAATGAGAAGTCCTTTTGAGAGAAAAGACTCCAACGGATATCTGAATGAGAGAGTGACATTAGCCTTTGAGACCACTTCAACCTTTGTTCATTTTTCAAGACTGATGAAGGGAGGTGCAAAATAAACCACCTGGAAAGTAACGATATAAAACACATGAGAGTTCCTTGTCTTTTGATGGTACGAGTGTGGAGAGAATGTAGAACATCCCCAAGTAAAGTAGGCACAGGATTACGGGAATAGAACCAAACCATAGATTAGCAAGGCCACAATGTCTTCGAATGCATGGAAACTCATAACATTGAGGAATCCTCAGGCTTTCTTTATTAAGAACTTAGCAAGTAAACCCTTAACTCCGCTTCTAGTTTCCCAATTGGCTTCAATGTCTGAGCGCTTAAGATGTAAGGCGGATGCGATGTCTTCGTACCTAGGAACCTTTTCTAAACCGGTGAACGGCATCTGGTCAAGAGTAGGTATCCCAAGTAGCATAGAGATCTCTTCCAAGGTAGGAACGAACTGATAATTTGGGAATGTAAAGCAATGGTGTTTCGGATCAAAGAACTGGAATAGGACATGCATCATATCTTCTTCAAAACCGGAGATAACCAAGTCAAGCAAATAACCATGTCTTTTGATGAACTGAGCATGGTCGGGAATCTCTGAAACCAATTCTTTGAGCTGAGAAGGTATACCCATAAAGTTGATTCAGATAGTCTTTCTAGAAGCCATAATACCTACAAAACAGAGCAAAGATAAATCCCTAGGTCCTTGAAATAGTTAGAAATGATATGCAATGCGATGATGTCATGATGTCATGTTTAGCACACACAAACAATTCACACAATGAGCCTAAGTTTAAGGCTTGCATGAGGTATAGGTGATTACCCCACCAAAAGTTTGAGTTGGTTCATCCTGTCCTATAATAGTAACCGGGTTCTAGGAATCTCATATCATTGATCTTTCTCGGCGTTTATTTCAATACGACTACCAAGTGGTCGATCGAAAATATCCCAAAGTCGATCTTAATGAGCGTAGCATCGAGTATCGACCAACCTTAGTCTGCACCAAAGTCGGCCATCTCACTACCTTCTAATGGCCAAGATGGGTCAATTAAGGTTCTAAAAGCTTAGTTAGTGCTTGATGACACCACGCAGAAGCCAAATATTATCCTCAACTTGGAAATAAAGAGTATCAGGACATCCAAAGTGTCACACTAACGTAGGCATCATGTTGACCGTTTTGATATACGTCTAACGGTTGCGACGATTTATTGCCACTTACCTAAAAGGAAACCCGGATCCGGGTGTAGGATCCCCCACAATTATAATACCCAAGCATCCCTTAAAAATAAAGCAAGCAAGTCAAACAGAAAGTAGTAAAGATGATCTAAAAATCCCTAAGGCATTCTCTCTTTTTAGGGTGTCTTCCCGGCAGAGTCGCTGATTATGTCTGAACTGACTTTGAGATTTTGTATCGCAAATGTGCGGATAGCAAGAGTCGCCACCGACTTTTCTTTTATCCAATTAAGGGAAGGTGAAAAGAACAGGAAAAGACCTTCGTTAGATTCTGAGTAAGGGAGAAGGTTATGAAAAGGGAAAGTATTAGCACCCCTTTCCATCCGTAGTTATCTACGGGCTCTTAGTTGCTCTTAGATCACTTTAAAATTGTGCTTTATGTGTGTTTGACAAAAATGTTTTGAAAAGACATTTCACTTTGACTTTGTAATGATTCATGTAGGAATGTATACAAAGTGTTCGGAAATGTTTTGTTTTGAAAAGAGTTTGAACTTTGACAAAAGTGTGAGGTGTGAAAAGTATTTTGATAGAGCAAGCAACTAAAAGTCTTATTACCTACTCAGAATGGTCGTTTTCGTATTATTTTACGTTCCTTTAGAATAGCGCTATCCATACCATTAGTTGGTAGGTAACCCTATTCGTTGGATGTAAGCGGGACATTCGAAGGGACATCAGATGGTCATAGAAAGCAACTTGTAGGAAGTATCCTAGCACATTCAAAGGGACTATCATCATTTTTCGTAGGCGACAATCGAGGGTCAAGATCATGTATTCGAGGCGACATCGTGGGTCTATGATCTTTGTATCGAGGGACTATGATGATATATTTTGAAAGGCAGTGCTAGAATACCTCTACGCTCGAGGACATGACCATTTGAATTGTAAAACAACGAGAGAATTACTCTAAGGGGTGCATGTGTGAGAAGAGTGTGTCGATTCAGATATTTTTATCTTGGCATCATGAGTGATCTATGTCCAATTTTATCTTGCCATACACGCCTAATTACTAGCAGTTTATAGGGTGCGGAAAGTAAATTGCGGAAAGTAAAGTGCAGAAAGATAAAGTCCTACGCTATTACATGGCTTTGGGGAAGATACATAATTGAAAGTGCGGAAAATAAAAGTCCTAATTAAAATATTATATCCCATAGGCAATTACATAATTGGAAAAGAAAAAGCGATAAAAATTGTCTGAAACGGTATAACCTGTGAATAGATACAAAATCGGAAAACAGAAGAAAATTGCATAAGAGGAAAATGTTAGTAAAAATAAGTATTTTTGAATGAGAAAAAGTTTTTGTGTTAATGAGGACATTAATATGATAAAATAATTTTTCTGGGAATTTTTGGAGTTGATTTGATAATTTAAAAATAATAATTTTAATTTTAAAAATTAAATAAGTATTTTTCTGATGATTATGCAAAAAATAAATATTTTTGGTGTTTTTTAAATGCATGATAAAAATATTAGAAGATAAAATAAATTAGATGGAAAATATTAAAGCAAAAATAAGAAAATATGAAAAAATAGAGTTAGTTTGTAAAAGAGAAAAAGAATTGGTCCTGTCCAGGTTCGAACCTGTGACCTTTGAGAGAATCTCCTCATACCAATGCCTTAACCACTGAGCCATTGTGTATTTGGTGTTTGAAATCTGGAAAGAGTGGTTTAAATATGAATACGTGTCCTGATTATAACACCAAGCCCAGTCAACACGCGTGGACCCCAGTTGGATGGAATGGACGAATCAGAACGCTGGATCGCGCCACGCATGCAAGCCACCGGTCAACAAAGTCCACGACGCCGGAGCCCTAGCTCCGGTCGTCTTCTCCGGCGAGCAACTTTCTGGAACCTGCAAAATACATAGAATAAAAGAGAAAAGAGCACCCTACCCCCCTAAATCGAGGGCTGCGAACACGATGGTGGTGTTCGTTTGCCCTGAAAACACCTGTATCAACCAGTTCGATTCAAACAGTTCAAAAAGCCCTAGCCATGGTGGTTCGAGTTCTGGACATTCAGGCTCACATGTAATGATTCAAATGCATTCTAATGGATGTCCTGAGTTCAAATATGCAAACAAAAACAGTTAAAAACGCATGAATCGAAGAAACCAAAATTGAGAAAAATACCAAATCAGAGCAAGCTTGAGAGCACGATTCTGGATGGTTTGGCTTCGAGTAAGGGTTGATTTTGATTGCTGGGATATCAAGGAACACGTTTGGATGGCTGGCTTGCCTTGAAACTGACTGGAATTTGAAATTCGATTTTCACAACTTTGTGAAAATTTTGAGCAAAGTAAGGGTTGTTGTAGGGGCTAGGGTTTCGTCCCTTGTTCTTGGCAATGTACTAGGTATTTATAGATTGAAATGCTGGAGCAAAAAGAAGGAAAAAAGATTGGATATTGAATGTGAAATAAATTCCTTTCAAATAAAATCAAATTTTGGAGAAAATTTGATTTTCTCTTCCATATGCAAGCTATCACGAAATTGGCAAGTTTTGTAGGCTATCTTGGACCTCAAGTTTGATAAAAATCCACTCCTTTTGAAAATATATCTTATTTTCATATTTTATATAATTTAAATTTGAATTAAATGGTTTTAAATTCAAAAATAAATTAATAAAATAGAATGTGGTCATGGAAAGGCATCAATACATCACAAATACTATTATGATCAAGTTTGGATCATAAAATTATAGGCCCATTTGGAAAAAATTGGATTTTGACAAATATCTCCTTTTGTGCAATTGTCCAAAAATGCCCAACTTCTGAATGGTGTATTTTGCTCAATTTTCCACATTTTTGAGTATTCTTTGACTTTTTAGGAAGATCTAAGTGTCCTATAAACAACCTCTTTGGTTTCATCTCAATTGGAGTTTCCATGCTCAATAAATCTTCAAAACAAAACGTTGACTTTTTGTTGACTTTGAAAAGGACCTGTAATGTTTTGATCCATACCTTCCAAGTGAAGCATTTTTTGAACATTCTTGTGAGACATGAAGTTGTAGAGAATTGAATTTCCTTCAAAATGAGAGGTGGTGGAAAAATTTCTAAGAAAGTATGAAGAAGTTATGCTCAGTCAAAGTTCAGTTGACTTTTCCTTGAAAAATCCTAATTTCGAAAGTTTGACTTTTGAGCAAATCTTGAGTTTTCTTGATGAATCATGATCAAACCTTGATCAAATGATGAATGTGACTTCAAAATGAGGATGTTGACCAAAAATCAGGAAGTTTGACTGTATGTTGACCACAGTTGACTTTTTGTTCAATACAACTTATTTTCAACCATCTGAGCAGTTGTCTGAGGAAATTTGACTTGTGAGGCTTGAAACTTGAGATGGAGAATCTTTGAAGCATATGAGGAGGCATGATGACCATTGGAGATGTTGGAAGTCCATCTGGATCTGAGGATTGCCAAACCCTAGTTTGGGTTGATTGTTTAGGAGAGGGTTTGTCTGGTCAACCCTTGAGGAATCCTTGTGTAGGGATGTATGAAATGTATTGAGGAATAGGAGGGAAAATTTTGGGGTATGACAACATCCAACGGATAGAGTTACCTACCAACTAATGGTATGGATAGAGCTATCCCAAAGGAGAAGGAAAATAACAAGAACGACCTTTCTGAGTAGGTAATAAGACTTCTAATTGCTTGCTCAATCCAAATCAAAAATATTTTTCACACCTCACAAGTCTTTTCAAAAACTTTTCAAACAAACACTTTGTATACATTCCAACAAGAATCATTACAAAGTTAAACATTTTCCAAATAAATATTTTCGAACACTTCGTATACATTCTTGAGGACTGATACAAGAGTCATTACGAAGTCAAAGCGAAATACTTTTCAAATCACGCACACACAGAAAGCAATTTTTCAAAAGTTAGCTAAGCAATTAAGAGCCCATAGATAACTACGGATGGAAAGGGTGCTAATACCTTCCCTTTTCATAATTACCTCCCTTACTCAGAATATATCAAATATCTTTCCTTTTCTTTTCACCTTTCCTTTATTGGATAAAAGAAAAATCGGTGGTGACTCTTGCTATCCGCAACATTTGCAATAAAACGCAAAACAAACAAGTCATTTCTCCCACCGTCTTACAAAACATGTCAAAAAACAAGGAAAATGGAACTTCAAATGGGGGAAAAGAGCTTGAATAAGCAAGGAGAAACAAGCATTTTACAAAAGAAAAGTTGTTGTTTTAGTAAGGGAAACCGATTTCTACTTCGACATCTGTAGATTTTGGTCTAAAAATCAAAGAGGAAACTAGTTTCTAAAAATGTGCTAACCGATTTCTCCTTCAATTCTTGCACATTTTTGGCTAAACACAGGCGCAGAAACCGACTTCTGAAAAATGAGGAAATAGGTTTCTTCCGCAATTTTTCCATATTTTTGGCAATTTTAGCAGGGAAGCTGGTTTTTGCATAGAGGGAAATCAGTTTCTCTCATGAAACATCAACCTTTTTAAACGAATTTTGGCTTGGAAACATGGTTTAATCATTTAAACAAACACTTAACCTACACCTATCAACACATGGTTTTGTACATGATTCAAGGTTCAATCCTAAGGCTAGTCATCTGCAAATCAAAGTTTCATATCAACAAGTCAATAACATCAACAATTAACCACATGAATAAGCACTTTTCTTGTGAAAATCAATTAATCAATAAGTTCTTTTAATCATCCAATTCCATATTTCACATTATGATCACATCAAATCAAAATTCCAAAACCTAATCCATAATCTCCATCTAATTCCTCAACTAAAACCTTGATCAGTTTTCAATTTTAGAAAAGTGCTTATTCAAGAATCAATTATGCAAAAGTGCTTAAATCAATAATTCTTACCGTCAAAACTAAGAGGAGAACGAGAGGAAGAGATTGCCGATGTCGAATCGAAGAAAACCGAAGGGGAGATAATAGGAAGAGTCGTGCAAGCTTGGGGAAGAAGAGGGGAAAACTTCAAATCTTCAACCTCGACACCTTAATGTTGTTGAATATTCTTGGGGAAAACTTGATGAAAAAATTTAATTTGATTATTGGACTCAAAATTGGACCCAAATTGGAATTATCCAATTTAATTTTCGTGAACGGTATCGAACCTCGTGATCCGTGCAGAATTTGAAATCAGACCCAAGACGAAAAATGTCTGGAACAAAAAATAGTGTCGTGTATGACAAAATTTTAGCTCGATTAAACAAACGGTTAAAGATATGAAATTTTAAAGTTTCAGCTCACATTAAAGGCATCTAACACAAGAGAATTTTTATTGCGCAACTTGAGGAAAACGCCCCGGACGAGGATCTTCTGACTAAAATTCGAACTTGGGATATGAACGAAAATCGAAGATAACAGAATTTGTGAACTTTTGACACCACTACCGTCACAATACGATAAAAATTGAGTGAGATATGGTTTTTTGAACGCTCCATGTCAGATGAATTAATGCTCGACTTGGCTCAAATACACCTCCAAAGATCAAAATTCTGGTATTGATCGGTAAGGAATTAGCTCTCGACCCGAGAAAGAAAGTTGAAGAGGTCATCAAGACGGAATTTTAGGCACCAGAACCACTCAATTTCGACATTCTAGTAAAAAGTTATGGATTTTTTCAGTTTCCCGTAAACATAGTTCAACCATAAAACTTAGTTTATTGCACTTGAAAAATTCTCAATCTTGTAAGCACGACACCAATGATATGCATGCATGCTCATGATGACTGAACTTATAATCAAGAAAGGTTGAAATGAAGTGGGGGAAATTTTGGGTACAACAACTGCCCCTATTCAATCATCCTTTAACCTAAAGCAAGATTGGCTTCAGCCTTTCGATCTACAAGGTAAAAGGTGATTGAATGCCAATATGAACTTAAAAATTTACACTCTGAATTAAAACCATGTGTATCAACATTGAGAATGGCAAACTTTTGGTATCGAAACAAAAGATGACGCGAAAAGATTTTCGACTAGAGGCTAGTAACCACTAGAATCAAACATAGTACCAAAATGTTGCACTATGAAAAATAGGAACGAGTAGCGGACTCGAACCTAAACAAGAATTGGTTGCAACCCAATTCAAACATGTTATTCCATTGAAGAACGGGAAACATAACGAAAGCAAAGACTTGTAACCAATAGACTTCACACATAGTACTAGAACGCTGCACTATAAGAATAAGAACGAGTAGTGCACCCGCCTTACAAAGAATTGGTTGTGACCCAATTCAAATGCGTTATGTCAAGGAAGAACTGGAAACATAACAACGGATAAAGACTAGTAACCACTAGGCTTTACACATAGTTCTATAACGCTGCTCTATAAAATAGGAACAAGTAGCAAACTCGAAGCTTAAGAGGATTTGGTTGCGACCCAAATCAACCTGTTATGCCAGGGAAGAACTAGAAACACAACAAAAACAAAGACTAGTAACCACTAGACTTCATACATAGTTCCAGAATGCTGCACTATGAAAAATAAGAATGAGCAGCAGACTCGCCCTACAAAGAATTAGCTGCGACCCAATACAAACTCCATTGGGGAAGAATATAAGGAATAGTAATGACTAGACCTTTCAGAATGCCAGAACGCTGCATTCTGAGAAAAGGAATTGGCATAGACCCAACTCCAACTTCACTGAGGAAGGAAACAAAGACTAGTAACAACTAGGCTTTGCAGAATACCAGAATGTTGTACTCTGAGGAAGGTAACAAGTATCGGACTTGGCTTCAATATGCAGAGGTATCGATCTGACCTAAACACGTTGCGCCAAGGAAGAACTGTTCTCGCAATAAAGGAAGTAAAAACTAGTAAGACCAAACTTCAAAAGGATTCAGATATGTTAAAGCACTTATAAAAATTGGGGTTTTCAAATCATCAGGCCCATCAAGGGATTATAGGGATATCACTAAGGCTAAAGATCATGGTTTTAGCTTACAGTTCCATGGATGTTTGAATTTTTCTATATAGTAATGCAATGATGCATGTTTGCAAAAATTTATAAAATGAGTAACCGGTAACCACGGGTCACATTATGAGAACGCTTCAAATTTTCTAACTCCACTGGGAGATGGAAAAGCATGCTATCGGAGCAAGGAAGAACCCATTGATTTGAATATTACTAGGGAACTTTAGTAACAAGCCTTATGGGAAAGGCTTCCCAAGGAATACAACTTTATGGGAAATGATTCCTCAGGACATTAACTTACTAGAGAATGATCGAAAACACTTAACGAAGGATCCCCACCAATGCTTTCGTCAGGAATATCATCCTTACGACATAACTTTAGTTGGAGATCAAAACTGTTCATACATCATTTTATTGGGGAGAATATGATTCAAGCCTTGACGAGTGACAACTCCATTGAGGATTTCTACCCAAGCACCCTAGATGGGGGAGAGAAACTTTGTTCTGACAGCCGGAATCAACTTTATCGGGGAATGAGCTAGGTGTAACCTTTCATTGGGGGATACCAGGAATAATCCATCATGACTTCGATTGGGGAGTACAAGTTACCATCGAACAATTTGCATCCACTAGGCACAACCGGTCATCATTCATGCATAAATAGTCTCATTGAGAGAAAAGAGATGTCAACCATTAGGGGAAATGAATATCTCTCAGAAGACCAAAATGGAGCCTCTGCTATCGAAACAGAAATTGACGAAAACTTCCCTATATTGCTACTACAGGGGATAATCTAATGTCGACACATTGGGGAGAAGGTGAAATTCCAAAGAAGGGTTTGTTGATATGCCGCCTTGCTAGGGAAGATAACTCCTTATCACTAGGGACGTGCAAGAATCTCCCGAGTGCATACTTTATGGGGAGTTTCATTGGGGATACATGAATTGTCCCTTTCCTGCAACACATTGTCAGTGGGATGCCCCAGGTATAACATGACAACTTTGTATATTATCTCGGTCACGCAAGTTTTCAAATTAAATTTAGATGTTTCTTATCTTGGTAAAACCTCTAAATTTTTAAATGCAATATTTTATCACAAAACTTCGAACGACTTTCGCGATAAAAATAGTAAAATTGAAGGAAAATAATTGACTGAAAAGACTTCTTTATTGATTGAAAATGGTCTGTAAATAGGCTAGTACATGTGGAAGCAATTCCTGGAATGAGGCAACTTCAAAAAGAGCAAAGGTAAAGGAAACTAAACGCATGGCAATGCGAGAAAGAATCCTCATCGGGTTCCAACCCTGCTATCACTCTTATGACCTCAACTATCTCACCACTTTGCTTTTTCCAAAGAAGATGACTAAATTGATCCATAACCCTAGAAGAAGTGCGCTATATAAATGACATGACATCAAATATCCGACGCAAGACATAGTCGTTCGCTTTATTCCATTTTTTCCTAGACTGCCCTTTCGGGTTTACAATCCACTCTCTTTTTTCTATTTTTTCTCTTTATTTTTTAGCGAGTCTATGAGAATTATTTTTTTACTATGTCTGCGTTCACTAGTAGTGGGAAGCCCTCCCCATGTATTTTTGTAAGCATCATGGCACCGCCAGAGAAAACTTTCTTTACAACGAAAGGCCCTTCATAATTTGGCGTCCACTTGCCACTAAGATCACACTGAGGAAGGATTATCCTCTTCAGCACGAGGTCACATGACTTGTAGTATTGAGGCTGCATCCTCTTATCAAACACTTTTCTCATCCTATGTTGATAGACTTGACCGTGACAAATAACCGCTAATCTCTTCTCATCGATGAGGTTCAACTAATCTAGCTGATTCTGAACCCACTCATCTTCACCAAGATTTGTATCTTTCATTATCCTTAAATAAGGAATCTCAACTTCAATGGGGAGTAGTGCCTCCATGCCAGACCAAAAAGAAAGGGGTTTCCCCAAATGAAGTGCGTGCGGTAGTCCGATAACTTGCAAAGAAAAAGGCAACATCTCGTGCCAATCTCGATAAGTCACCACAATTTTCTACACAATCTTCTTTATGTTCTTATTCGCTGCTTCAACAATGCCATTCATCTTCGGTCGATACAAAGATGAATTATGAAATTTGATCTTAAAAGACTCACGAAGCTCATTCATCATCTTGTTATTGAGATTTGACCCATTATCGGTGATGATATTGTTAGGAATCTTATAACGATAGATGATATTATGCTTGATGAACTTGGAAACAACCTTCTTAGTGACATTTGCATAAGATGCGACTTCGACCCACTTGGTGAAGTAGTCTATGGCAACCAGAATAAAACAATGACCATTGGAAGCAGTCGGCTCAATCTTTTCAATCATATCAATACCCCACTGTGCACGGTGAAAATTGAAGAACGAGGAAGCCAAATTAAGATTCGGCTCTCTAGCTCAAAAATAATTTATTTTTTAAAAAAAAAGATGTCACCACCACCAAACTTTATTGTTTCCAAAAAGGAAAAGGAAAAAGCTGAATAACCCTAGAAAGTATGCAATGTGAGAAGTAATGAAACTAAATGCAATGCAAGGGGGATGAGATTCTTTGGGTCCGTGGGTTAGTGTTAGTGTTTTAAGTTGGCATTAATTTTTGGTAAAACTAGGCTATGGCAATGTCTTGATATATGTCATGACATTCAGAGATTGAAGATAAATCCTACTTGACAAGGATGTTTAAAGTACAGCTCAGAACTGGAATATAAAAGCTGTGCTGGAATTCTGCAGAAAATAGTCTGATGTCATAACAGATGTTATGACATTCAGTGTGACATTCTGTTCTGCAGAATCTGTTTTTCCTGAGACTTTTCAGGAAGTTTGTTGAGCTGCTGTATTTTGTTTTTCTGTTATTAGAATGTATGCTCACGTGGCTGATTAGGTTAATCTTATTTAGACCTAAAATTCGTTGTTGAAAAGACCAAGTTTTTAGGATTAATTAAGTGAACCCTAGCTATCTTTATGGAAGCCCAAAACTGAAGTTTCAGGACTGCTTCTATAAAAGGATTTCAACCCTTACACTGCTGCTGCGCCCTTTGTACTGTTAGGAGATTTAGCAGTTGTTATTTGTGTAATTCTAGTTTCTCTTGTGAGCCAAGTAATTATCAATTGATAAGTGCCTTGGACTAGGATTTGTTTGTAAGGGTAGTTTATCACTCAAAGCTTTGAAGCACGAGTGTTTGTCTCTTGATTAAAGCTTTAAAGCGAAATCAAGATAGTTTATTGAAGTGTGTCTTCACAATTCAATTAATCAATAGGTTGATATCACTGCTGTGATTGAGGGGGAGTGAGTAGGAACTCAGGTCTAAGTAGGACTTAGATTGAAGTTGCATTGGGTAGGTTTTAAGTGAAGGAGATAAACTGGTTGGTTTATTCCTGAATTAATTCTACTAATAGTGAATTTCCTCCCTGGCTTGGTAGCCCCCAGATGTAGGTGTAGTTAGACACTGAACTGGGTAAACAATTTATTGTGTTCTTTACAGTTGTTTAAATTTATTGTGTGAATTGTTAACAGAGTGTCAGATAGTGTGTCATAACATTCTCTGTGACATCATATATCTGCTGCCAGGAATTTCAATTGGCATCAAAGTAGGCGCCCTTCCTGTTATTTCTGGGTGAGATCTAGGGATAATAGTTTCTGGCGTAATGGATAAGGAAGGAGGATTTGGAGGTAGACCACCTATACTGGATGGGTCTAATTATGATTACTGGAAACCTCGTATGGTTGCTTTTTTAAGATCAGTGGATATTAAAGCTGGGAGAGCTACTGACAAAGGATGGAAACATCCCACGAAGCTTGAGAAAGATGGGACTACTGTCTTGAAACCTAAGGAGGAATGGTGCAAAGAGGAAGAGGAGCTGGCACTAGGGAACTCTAAAGCATTGAATGCCTTATTCAATGGTATTGACAGAAATATCTTCAGACTAGTTCACCAATGTGAGCTGGCCAAGGATGTTTGGGACACTCTTAGAACTACTCATGAGGGGACATCCAAGGTGAAGATGTCAAGACTTCAGATGCTCACTACCAAATTTGAGAATTTGAAGATGAAAGAAGATGAGACTATTCATGAGTTTCACATGAATATCTTGGAAATTGCCAACACCTCAGGAGCACTTGGTGAAAAGATGTCAGAAGAAAAGCTGGTGAGAAAGATTCTCAGATCCTTGCCTAAAAGATTTACAATGAAAGTGACTGCAATAGAGGAGGCTCAGGATATCAGCACCTTGAAGGTTGAAGAACTTATTGGATCTCTTATAACTTTTAAGATGGGAATCAGTGAAACTGTTGACAGGAAGAACAAGAGCATAACACTTGTGTCCAATACTGGAGAGGGATGCAAGGTGGATGATGAAGAGAAGATATCTGAAGCTATAGCTATGCTTGGAAGGCAGTTCAACAGACTCATCAAGAGGGTTGATCCAAAGTCAAGGTCCAATGTCAAGGACATTTCATCTGACATTGGCAGATCTTATGACTCCAGCAGAAGATCCAAGTCAGAAGAAAAAGGAAGTCAAAGCAGAGAAATCCAGTGTCATGGTTGTGAAGGATATGGGCATATTAGAGGTGAATGTCCCACCTTTCTAAAGAAGCAAAGGAAAGGGATGACTGTCACTTGGTTTGATGGTGATTCAGGAAGTGAATCTGAGGAAGAAGCAACCAAACTTGTCACTGCTCTCTCTGGAGTGTGCAATTCTGATATGGATTCGAGTGATGAGGAAGTGACATTTGAAGAGCTTGCTGAGACCTACAAGAAGCTGTGTGTAAGAAGTGGTGAAGTATGTCAGCAAAATGAGAAACAGAAAAAGCTGATTGAGAAGTTGGATGCTGAGAATGTGAAATTGGAGGCTGAGAAAAAGGAAAACACAGCCACTATAAATAACCTCAACAATGATATTATAATGTTGAACTCCAAACTTGATCAGATGTCTAAATCTGTCAAAATGTTGACATCTAGTACTGATAAGTTGGAAGAAATCCTTCAGCTTGGACAAAATGCAGGAAATAAGCATGGTCTAGGATATGTGGCTGAAAAGAAACCTGTTGGTGACATGAAGAAGAAGAGACATGGGAAACCAATGTCAAAACAGTTGTCACAACATAAAACAGGAAATGTGTCTGGCTCAGGGTATGTGGCTGCAAAGAGATTTGCTAATAACAAGGAGAAGAACAAGCCTGACAAGTCAATGGCAAAGAAGATGTCACACCACAAGACAGGAAATAGGTCTGCCTCAGGATATGTGGAGACTAAGAAATTTGTTGACAACAAAAAGAAGAACGGACCTAATAAACCAATGTCAAAACAGATGTCACAACATTGGGTTCAACATCAAGATCAAAGAAACATGAACAAAAGGTTTCAAAGATGGAGATGTCATTATTGTGGAAGGTTTGGTCACATAAAATATTTTTGCTTTAGGCTTCATGGATACCCTAACCAAGGCTCCTATGTGAAGCCTAAGACCAACAGGGTATCATACACTCAACATTGGAAGAAGAAGACTGTAGCTCTGGTTGCTCACACTTCTCTTAGAGTGTCTGCCAAGGAAGATTGGTACTTTGACAGTGGGTGTTCTAAGCATATGACTGGAGACAGAAATCTTCTTAATGATGTTAAACCTCATTCTACCAGTTTTGTTACTTTTGGAGATGGAGCTAAAGGAGAAATCAAAGGTGTTGGAAACTCAAACTGGTCTGGAGTTCCAAACCTAAATGGGGTGTTGCTGGTAAAAGGTTTGACTGCCAATCTCATCAGCATAAGTCAGCTATGTGATATGGGATTCACAGTCAACTTCACTAAGTATGAATGTCTTGTAATTAATGATGAACAAGAAGTGATTATGAGAGGAGTCAGATCAAAGGACAACTGCTACATGTGGGAATCTGAGAACACCACTTTGTCTTCTGTGTGTTCTACAGACAAAGATGAAGAGGAAGTAAAATTGTGGCACCAAGAACTTGGTCATTTACACCTCAGAGGAATGAGAAGGATCAGTCCCATAGAGGGATTGAGAAGGATACCAAGATTTCACATTGATAAAGGAAGAATCCTTGGTAAATATAAGGCTGGACAGGAAACCAGAATGTCACACTCAATGTCTAGACATCTGATCACTTCTAAAGTACTGAAGCAAGTTACTAGGATCTGGTATGAAAGGCTAACCAAGCTCCTTACTGTCAAAGGATATAGGAGAGGAGCCTTGGATAAAACCCCCTTTGTCAAGAATGAAGGAGAAAAGATCATGGTGACTCACATTTATGTTAATGACATAGTATTTGGAGGAATGTCAGACACAATGGTGAGACATTTTGGCAACCAAATGCAAGCTGAATCTGAGGTGAGCCTCATGGGAGAGTTGATTTATTTTCTTGGACTGCAAGTCTCACAGATGGAAGACTCAACATTCCTTCCACAGAGCAAGTTTGCAAGGAATTTTGTCAAGAAATTTGGAATGAAGAATGGCTGCCATAATAGGACTCCTGCTCCTACACATTTGAAGTTGTCCAAGAAAACAAGTGGAGAAAGTGTTGATCAAAGCTTGTGTAAAAGCTCTTTTGATGGATGTTTCTTCTTGAGAAACAATCTTGGTTCTTGGTTCAGCAAGAAGCAAAACTGTGTGTTCCTATACAATGTTGAGGCTGAATACATAGCAGCTGGTAGCAATTGCTCTAAGATAAACTGGATGAAGCAGATGCTGACTGAGTACAATGTCATACAGGATGTCATGACATTGTACTGTGATATTTTTACTGAAGTTCTTGAGGCTAGTCAGTTTAAGACTTTAAGGGGCAAATTGGGTATTTGTCAATATGAGGAGTTGTAGCAATTAACTGTGCCTACAACAAGGAATGGAAGGGACCTTTTACTTCAATTATTTATAAGTGGGTCATTTAATTATTTTCATCTTATTTTTAAAAGGTCCAAGAATAGGAAGAGACTCTCACATATAATAGTTTCTTCATTTGAAAGTATCACATTTTCTTCATCCAAAAGAAACTTTCAAACCCTCTGTCATTCTCGCTCCCATTTTCTTAGAAGTCATCAGCAAAATATGTCTTCATCATCTTCACCTTCTCAAGAATCTGGCTCTTCATCTCCTTCCATGGCTGAAGTTAGGGCAAATGTTGAAGCCATGCATGTTGAAGCTCTGAGGGTTACTCCGTTGCGTGCAATGACTACTGACCCAGAAAAAGTCAAGAAATTGCGCACAAGGAATGCAAGAAGGTCACAAGCATCTTCTTTTAGTAAGACTTATGTACCATCATCTTCAGTTCCCTCAGAAACAGTGAACAGAGAGGGGTCTAGGTCGGTGCATGAAGCCATAGCTAGGATAGTGACTAGTATCCTAAATGAGAATCAATCTGTACCTGGGGTTTCAGTCCCTCTGAACCTTAAGTCTGCTAGCCCTAGTTTAGCAGTTGATCCAGATGTCAATGAGAATGTCAAGACATCTGGTGATCATGTTGATTCTCCTGTCAAGAATGATGTAAATCACTCTGCTCTAGTTCCTGAAGGGTGTAAAGATGATAATGTTATTGAATCCCCTGCTGCTAATGAGAATGATATTTCTGATGAGATTCTTGAGGAATCCCCAGAACATTGTACCTCTGTTAAATCCCCTGCTATTTCTGCTGATAATATCTCTGATAGCATTCTTGAAGAAACTCTAGAGAAACAAGTTGATGACAACCTGGAAGAATCTCCTGAGAAAAAATCTAATCAGAATATTGATCTTCATATCATCAATCTAGATGAGGATTTCTCAAATAATGACCTCATAGCCAAAGTTAATCCCAGCATTTCTAGGAGGGTGATGAATAGGAAAGGGAAGCAAAATTCTATTCCATGATCTGTTCAGGAGAAGGTTACTAAAGTTGCTCATAAGACTTCTAGGGGTGAGAACAAGACTGAGGAAAAATCTGGTAAAGACAAGGCTGGAACTTCCAAAGGGAAGAGTAGGATGAAGACTGTTGGTGGTATCTCTAAGGCAAAGAGAACCCCAATTGTGAAGAAGAGGAAGGCACCTGAACCCTCAAAACATGATGATGATTCTGATTTTGATGTTGAAGAGAATGTCTCAGACATTCATTCAAGAAAGAGGTTTTCTCTTGGGAAACTGCCCAAAGTCCCTGAAGTGGCAATTGACAACATTTCCTTTCACCACCCTGAGAATGCTAACAGGTGGAAATATGTGTGTTTGAAGAGAATTGCACTTGAAAGGGAACTGAATAAAAGTTCCCTTGAATGCAAGGATGTTATTGATTTGATTAAAGAAGCTGGACTAATGAAGACTGTAGTAAAGTTCTCAAATTGCTATGATGTGTTGGTAAAGGAGTTCATTGTGAACTTGTCCAGTGGCTGTGCTGATGGAAGGTCAGCTGATTTCAAGACTGTCTATGTCAGAGGGAGAAGAGTGAAATTTTCCCCAAGTATAATCAACAAATATTTGCAAAGATCAGATGAAGCTCAACCTGAGCTAGAAGAAACTGATGACCAAATCTGCCACACTATCACTGCTAAACAAGTGAAACATTGGCCAATGAAAGGAAAACTAACTGCCAGCAAACTAAGTGTTAAGTTTGCTATTTTGCACAAAATAGGGGCTGCAAACTGGGTTCCAACAAACCACAAGTCCACCATCTCCATTGGTCTGGGCAGATTCATCTTTGCTGTTGGTACTAAAGCAAAATTTGATTATGGAACCTATATTTTTGAGCAAACCCTTAAACATGCTGAAAGTTATGCAGTTAAAGGACCAATAGCCTTTCCCTCCCTCCTGTGTGCAATTATAATTGATCAGTATCCAGACATTCTTGGTAACAGAGATTCAATATGCAAAAGAGCTCCTACTCTTGGATTTCATTACAAGCTCTTTCAAGGCAAACATGTCCCAAATATTGTCATGACATCTGCTGAGACATCAACTGTCAAAGAAAATTCTCAGAAGACAAATGTCATTGCTGTGCTAAAAGCAACTTGCAAGGAGCTTGAAGCAAGAAAGAAAAGTCTGGATGAACTGATCTCTACTCTTGAAAAGGAAAAAGACACAGAGGTTGAGGATGAAGGGCTTGTTGGTGATGATTCTGCTGCAAATATGGATGAAGATGCTGATGCTGATGCTGATGCTGATGCTGATCAAGCAACTGTTAATGAAGAAGGTTCTGAAGATGTTTCCTTCCACAGTGCTTCTTCTGGAGAGGAAAGCACTTGAGGTGTAATCCTGTGCCCTGTTGCTTCTGTTTTCTTGTTTCTTGTTTATTGTTCTGTTTCTTTTTCCCTGATTTGTATTTTGGAAGATTGTAATCACTTTGACAAGAATTGTAACTGTAAACATTGAGCTGGTATTGTTTTCTTTGGCCCCTTTGTGGCTAAAAAGGGGGAGAAGAACTATTGTGGGAAACTGTATGGAAATTTAAATTTGTATGTGGGCAATTGTGGGAATTTGTATGGGTAGAATTTATCTTATCTATAGGTTCTAGTTTCTTTAAGCTTAGGATAGCTTAGAACTAGTTTTTCTTCTGCTGCATAGGTACTCTAATGACTTAAGTAGTTTTAGCCAAAAATGTGCCAAAGGGGGAGTTTGTTAGTGTTTTAAGTTGGCATTACTTTTTAGTAAAACTAGGCTATGGCAATGTCTTGATATATGTCATGACATTCAGAGATTGAAGATAAATCCTACTTGACAAGGATGTTTAAAGTACACTCAATGGAATATAAAAGTCCGGAATTCGCAGAAAATAGTCGATGTCATAAGATGTTATGACATTCGGTGACATTCTGCAGAACTGCTTTTCCGAGACTTTCGTGAAGTTTGTTGAGTCAGTATTTTGTTTTTCTGTTATTAGAATGTATACCCACGTGGCTGATTAGGTTAATCTTAGTTAGACCTAAAATTGGTTGTTGAAAAGACCAAGTTTTTAGGATTAATTAAGTGAACCCTAGCTATCTTTATGGAAGCCCAAAACTGAAGTTTCAGGACTGCTTCTATAAAAGGATTTCAACCCTTACACTGCTGCTGCGCCCTTTGTACTGTTAGGAGATTTAGCAGTTGTTATTTGTGTAATTCTAGTTTCTCTTGTGAGCCAAGCAATTATCAATTGATAAGTGCCTTGGACTAGGATTTGTTTGTAAGGGTAGTTTATCACTCAAAGCTTTGAAGCACGAGTGTTTGTCTCTTGATTAAAGCTTTGAAGCGAAATCAAGATAGTTTATTGAAGTGTGTCTTCACAATTCAATTAATCAATAGGTTGATATCACTGCTGTGATTGAGGGGGAGTGAGTAGGAACTCAGGTCTAAGTAGGACTTAGATTGAAGTTGCATTGGGTAGGTTTTAAGTGAAGGAGATAAACTGGTTGGTTTATTCCTGAATTAATTCTACTAATAGTGAATTTCCTCCCTGGCTTGGTAGCCCCCAGATGTAGGTGTAGTTAGACACTGAACTGGGTAAACAATTTATTGTGTTCTTTACTGCTGTTTAAATTTATTGTGTGAATTGTTAACAAAGTGTCAGATAGTGTGTCATAAAATTCTCTGTGACATCACATATCTGCTGCCAGGAATTTCAGTTAGGTTATACAAAGGGAAGGTATTAGCACATTATGTATCTATAGTACTCTATAGGATCTTTTGTGTGTTTGTGTTTTATTTGCAATGCTATTGGGAATGTTTCTCCTTTAGGATTAAGAAGGTAAGTTGGATAGGAACCCAAGTTTGTTTATTATGATTATGCTCGCAAAGATCATTGCAATCTTCTCCATATATATCCCTTAGAGGGAATCAGAGCAATTGTAGCTCGGGGTATAAAGGTAACTAAGATTTTGGGTGGTTTGAGAGAGAAACAAGTATGCTCACTAAGAGTGAGACCTTATGCCTACGTATTCTTAAAAGGAGGTTGAGAAAGTCAGAGCAATCATAGTTCCCACTTATGTGCTAGTGGAAGCAATGTTTTTAAGAGATAGCGACAAGTGTCATCTTAATGAAAAATGTATCTAATCTATTTTATCACATACATTTGAAAATTGGGTGTTGAATCTTTCATTGTAAGAAATGGGTATTTAACTTGAGTGTACAAGTATATCGCTTATAGTTCTTAGAATGAGAATATGTTTTTGTTTGAGAAAAATGTTGAATCTTTCATTGTAAGTAATGGGAGTTAAACTTGAGTGTACAAGTATGCCCCCTACAGTTAAGAAAAATGTTTGTTTATGAAAATGTTTGATTTGAATATGATGCTATAGATGAGATACTTCTTCCATAGAGATGATTCATGTCTCATCTCTAAGGAGAAATGTTTTGTTTTGTCTGGGGGATCCTTTTAAGAAGCCTGTGGGTCCTTGTATTGTAAGCCCAAGAGGAGGCTATCAGAGGGACATCGTGGGTCCTTGTATTGTGAGCCCAAGATGAGGATTTTGAAGGGACATCTAGGGTCCTTGTATGAAGCCCAAGAAGAGGCTATAGGGTATGGGTGACTTGGTTTTAAGAGTGATTTCACCGGGAAACCATACTCTTTGGTTCTATTCTAGCTAAAGAGATTCTTTGTACGAAGCCCAATAAGAGGTTGTTTGAGATTTCCAGATCTCTTTCTTGTATGAGGCCCAAGAGGAGGCCAACTCAACATGGGAGTTCTTTTGTACAAAGCCTAAGAGGAGGCTAAGGGGAACCTAGTTGTTATACTAGTTGTAATGACATAAACATGAACAAGTATATGAACAAGTATATATGACAAAGTGTGTGTGTGCACATTCATAAGAGTTTATGAAGGAAATATATAAGCAAGTGTATAATACAAGCAAATAAGCTAGTGATACTTGGATATATACAAGGGAGTGGGACTTACACCTTAATGGAGGCCCATGATCAATTTGATTTTGAATTTGAAAGATTTACGAGAAAGAAACCTAGTTTGATTTGTATTTTCAAGGAATTAATTGAATCGGTCATGGTATAATAGGTGTGTAAGTCAATAAAAATTTTTTGAATATTTTGAAAAGACTTAAAGGAAGAAAGTTTATTCACATGAGTGCTTGAAAAAACATTAGGTTAAAGAAAATCAAGAATAAACATTTTCAAAAGCATTTGAAGACCCTTAAAAAGTCCTACTTTTAACCTAATAAAATATATCAAAAGAAAATATTTTTTGGGATATTTTGACATAATAATAAAATAGATGTACTAAATGACAAGTGTGCAAAAAATCATCTCAAAATCAGAAGTTTTGATTGGTTTTTGAAAATGTTTAAGTTCGTTAAAAAAACTTAAGAAAACTAGTGAAAAAAAGTGTTTTGGCCTTGGTGAGTGTTGAACTCAGGACATTGGCTTGAAAGGTGAAAAGAATAACCACTGGGCCACACGCGTGGTTTGTTAGACAAACACGTTCAATTGTTTATATTGAAAACAAGTTTTTGAAAATGTTTTGAAAAAAAATTTGGAAAATATGAAAAAGTCTGGGGCGAGGGGGATCGAACCCCGGACCTTGGGCATGAATGGACTAAGGGTGCGTGCTCTACCCCTAACCTTGTGAATGCCCCTGTTAAAGTGCGTACTGAAGTGTGATACCCCTGTAAAGCAAATGGCAACATTTCATACCAGTCGTTGTATGTGATGACCATTTTCTGGACGATCTTCTTAATGTTCTTATTGACGCCTTCCATAATGCCATTCATCTTTGGTCGGTAAGGAGAAGAGTTATGATGCTCAATCTTGAATTCTTCACACAGTTCTTTTATCATTTTTTTGTTCAAGTTCGACCTAATATCTGTAATGATCTTGCTTGGAACTCCATATCGGCAAATGAGGTTGTTCTTGATGAACCTCACAACCACTTATCTTGTAACATTGACGTAAGATGCCGCTTCGAACCATTTGGTTAAATAATCGATGACCACTAAAATGAAGCAATGATCATTTGAATCTTTTGGTTCAATCATTCGAATCATGTCGATGCCCCACATGGAGAAAGGACACGAAGAGGAGAGAATGTTGAGTAGATCAGTGGTACGTGGATCTTATCTACATAGATCTGCCACTTGTGACATCTCGTCACGTGTTTACAGCAATCAGATTCCATTGTCATCCAATAGTAACCTACTCTTATTATTTTCTTGGACATTGCATTCCCATTTGAATGGGTTCCAAAGGACCTTTCATGTACTTCTTGTATCAACATATCTGCTTCGTGTCTATCCAAGAATATGAGCAAGACCATGTCGAAGTTTCTTTTGTATAACACATCTCCATTCAGAAAGAAATTTCCAGAAATCCTCCATAGAGTTTTCTTATCTTTTTGCGATGCCCCGAACGGGTACTCTTGAGTTTGAAGGAAACGTTTGATGTCGTGGAACCACGGCTTAACATTGATGTCTGCTTCAGTTGCAACACATAGAGGTGGGTCAAGACATCTAATGTTGATCCTAGGCATATCGTTCCAATGGTTGACTTTGAACATGGAAGATACAGTGGCCAAGACGTCTTCCATTCGATTCTGATCTCGAAGAATGTGATGCAATTCAACTTTGTTGAACAAAGTCGACAAACTTCTTACATAATCTCGGTAAGGAATCCAACCAAGGTGATGAGTTTCATACTTGTCTTTAATTTGATTGATCACAAGGGCTGAATCTCCATATATGTCAAGGATCTTGATCCTTAAGTCGATGGCTTCTTCGATACCCATGATACAAACATCGTATTCTGTGATGTCATTGGTGCAATCAAATAGAAATCTGGAGGAAAATGGGATATGAGTACCCTCAGGAAAATTAGGCCCCATCTTGATTCAGGATCAGGACCTTCTTTAGGTAATGATTCATCACAATCTTTCATTTTCAAGTACATACCATCCTCGTTAGGGAAATCAAACTTGAGAGACTGGTATTCATTGATTGGTTGATAAGCCAAGTGATCATCGAAAATGCTTCCTTTGACTGCTTTTTGGGCGTGGTACGCGATGTCATATTCAGATAATAACATTTGCCATCGAGCAATCCTTCCTGTTAAGTCAGGCTTTTCAAAGACGTAGTATGGTTGATCATGTATTGTCGGAGACATTATGAAGTCCATACCAAAGCACAACAGGTTTCTCGAGCATGGAGTAATGAGACTCACAATCTGTGAACTTTTTACTCAAGTAATAGATGACATGCTCCTTCTTACCAGTTTCATCTTGCTTTCTGAGTACGCAGCCCATATAATCTTCTAACACGGTAAGGTACATAATTAAAGGTCTTCCTTCGATTAGATGAATCAATATCAGAGGTTCTAGAAGGTATTCTTTGATACTTTCAAACGCTTTTTGGCAATATTCTGTCCACACAACCCCTTGATTTTTGCGGAGAAGCTTGAATATTGGCCCACGAGTAGCAGTCATTTACGAGATAAATCTGGAGATATAATTCAATCGTCCAAGAAAACCTCTTACTTGCTTTTCAGTTTTTGGTGCCGGCATTTCTTGAATATATTTGACTTTGTCAGGATCCACTTCAATACCTCTTTGGCTGATAATGAAACCTAAGAGCTTTCCAGATCTCACCCCAAAGGTGCATTTGTTAGGAACAACTTCAAGAGATATTCTATATGTTCTTCTTTAGTGTTGGACTTGGCTATCATGTCATCCACATAGACTTCAATATCTTTGTGCATCATGTAATGAAAGAGAGTAGTCATTGTCGTTTGGTAAGTTGTGTCTGCATTCTTTAAACCAAACGACATTACTTTGTAGCAAAAGGTGCCCCATGGTGTGATAAAATATGTCTTCCCCATGTAATTGGGAGCCATTCTAATCTAGTTATAACCAGAGAACCCATCCATAAAGGAAAAGACGTTTAACTTAGAAGTGTTATCAACCAGTATATCAATATGTGGTAATAGGAAATCGTCTTTTGGACTAGCTTTGTTCAATTCCCGGTAGTCAACACACATCCTGACCTTTCCATCTTTCTTTGGAACAGGCACTATGTTGGCTAACCATTGAGGATCTTCGGAGGTGACGATAAAACCTGCATCGAGTAGTTTTTGAACCTCCTTTTTGATTTTATCAGCCATATCATGGTGAGTCCTCCTTAGTTTTCGCTTAACGGGTGGACATTCAGGCTTTAATGGCAAGTGATGTTCTACAATATTGGTATCCAACCCTGGCATATCCCGGTAGGTCCAAGCAAACATATCAACATATTATTTGAGAAGATCTAACAGTTTTCTCTTGACATCATCATCGAGTAACGCTCCAATATTTACTTCTTTACTATCTTCCTCAAAACCTAAGTTGATCGTTTCTAAAGGCTCTTAATGAGGTTTAATGACTCTTTCCTCATGATTAAGTAGTCAGAAAATCTCATATGGGATCCCTTCCTCTTCCTCTTCTTCGACTTCAAACACAAGAAATTCAAAGTTAGGAGAGGGCATAGGGTTATTGCATTCAATGGGTTTATTTATATTTAATCTGCACATGTGATTTTATGTTCGTTTTTTAGAAAATAGAGAATGCAAAAGTGTATGCATAATATTTGAAAGTATTTGTTTTTATTTGCTTTTTAGGATTACCATTTCCAAGAAAAAGCAAAAAATGAAAAATAAACACATAAATGTGGGAATCCAAAACGACGCTTTATTTATGATTCATACTTGAAACAAAGCCCTAAACACAAACTCTTTTGTCTTGGGTGAGATAAAGAGAAAAAAATTTAAAAGCTAGCCCTATGAAACATCTCTCTGCCTTGGGCTGGGCGAGAGGTCAAAATAAATCGAGATGATTACTTTGAACGGTGCATAGCAGTCGGAGCTTCAACAACTTTCGAATAGTGACGAACTCCTTCGTACACTATGTACTACAATAGGTTTCCCTTAGGATCATCTTCAGTGATGACATTGTCCGTTGGTCGAGCAGGATTTGAAGGCTCTAGTTTATTAACCTTGTCCTTTGTACTGCTGAGAAAATCTTCTTCTGCTTGTTCGATAGGTCAAGGAGTATAAAATGAGGTACATGTATATTCAGACGACATGTATCCTAGGCTTGTAGGGTGTAATTCCCAATCTTCGGGATGAAGAGACTTGTTGTCAGAGACACTTTCCAAGTCATTTTCAAGACCATCTTCCCAATCATCTTCAAAAATTGCATTTATCAAGGAATAGACAAATTCAGGTTCAACAACCTTGACAGGTGTATTGAAGTGAAGATCTTCAATCGTGATCTCAAATGGATGATGATATTGAGAGGGAATGTAGGCCTCTTCTGGGTGATTGAGATATTCAAGAGGATATTCCCATCCAATTGGTTGGATGTCTTCGATTGAAATTCTTGAACTTTCAGGGGCGGTATATTTCACCATGAAGTCAAATTTTCCACTTGGCTGCCCCAAGGTATCCCAAACCTCAGGTGAGATAGGTAGTATTTATTCTTTATCATCTTGTTGGAACATGCCTTCTGATTTATTTAAAGGAGGATAAAACGGTTTATACGGTTCTTCCTGAGATATGTATCCAAAGTCGTTGAGATAAGACTTCCATTCTTCAGAACCAGAGAGATTTTCTTCAGTGTGTTCTTCATTAAGGAAATTTACCTCTTGAGGAACAGGGTTAAGGAAACCTCTGTTGTGGAACACTTCTTTGATTAGACAAAGAGTTCCATCCTTCTTAGTGGCTTTTGAGAGTACTGGTGTAAATTCGAGTTCCGTTTTGGTTTCGTTGTCCCTAAGTGACGCCAGTACCATCTTTCATTATCTATGTTGCTTCTTTATAAGAGGAGATAGATGATCTATTTTTCTTGGCATATTCATCTTATAAAGAGAGAATTTGGAACTGCGTTCCTTCTACCTCATCAGCAATGATGAAAGAGAAAGTGGATAAGTGGCCTACCAACAAGGCATGCTCCCTACATATGGTTACCCATTTTCAAATTTCTACGAACTTCAATTTTTGGTGGAGCGTAGACGTTACTGCTCTAGCTTCATGTATCCATGGTCGACCAAGCAAATAGTTGTAGGCGGCTTGAACGTCCATAACTTGGAAGGTGATTTGAAAAGTATGCGGATCAATTATCATCGGAAGGTCAATTTCTCCAATAACCGATTTTTGCGATCCATCAAAAGCTTTGACTACCACACCACTGCATTTCATAGGTAAGACAAACGAGCAAGAAGTGAGAAAGTTATTGCATTTTGAAAATTTTGAAACTTGCAACTTAAGAAAGAAGTGAGAAAACTTTTACAAACTTTTGCAACTTAAGACTAGTTGGAATTCTTACATTTTGAAAATTTTGAAACTTGCAACTTAAGAAATAAGTGAGGAAACAAATTTGTAGTTGTTTTGGTGTGATTTCAATTGAAGGAATGACCTCTATTTATAGGCCAAGAAGTTTGGAGATCAAGGCAAGCAAAATTTGAGATTTTTACAACTTGGCCTTAAGAGATAAGGAAGGAATCTTTGCCATAAATGCACATGGTTAAAATGTTAAACCATGGTTAAATTATTCAAGTGTTCTTATCTTTCTTCAATTATGATCTTAAGATATTTTTTATGCAACTTGGCATCTAGAAGAGAACAAGGCAAGGTTTTAAATCACTTGAAAAACTTTGCAAAAATGACTTAAAATGCATGTTTTGGACTTATAATGTCAAATTCCAAAACCCTAGCTCCACAAAATATTTTTTTCATGTTATTGGAAATTTTGTAAAGCTTGTAATAAGATTTACAAATTTCATGTTGAAAATATTTCTTGAATCAAATTGGATCTTGGTGAAAAATGGCCATGAAAATGGTGAAAAAAGTTGTAAAAAACACTTGAAATTTTTTCTAAGTGTTTAGAAAAATTCAAGTTTTGACTTTTTGTTGACTTTTTTCTACATTTTTTATTCTTGATGACCAAGTTAAATAATTTGAAGTGCTTTTCTGATTGGAAATTTTGAATTTCAAAGTTGACCAAAAAAAAGTTAAAGTTTGACTGATTTGGACATTTGACTTTTTTTGTTGGACGATTCAAATTTTCACTATCAATCAACCATGGCATTGGAGATGTTTTGAACCAAGAAATTAGGTCAAGATATTGCATTGCTGATATTGAGATCATGCTCCAAGCAATTGGGTCATCATTGATCTAAAAGTCAATGATGTACCATCCTCGATCAAAACCCTAATTTGGTCGATTCATGGTGGATTTTGAGGAAATGATGGGAATTTGAGGATCAAATGTTGATGATTGACGAAGATAAATAAATTGAGATGAATGGAGATTCAAACCCTAATTGATCCATCTTGTACTAACGAATAATTTTGATTCAAAACCCTAATTTGGCTTAAGAAGCAAACACACCTGTTATCTTGCTTTGCAATTTGTCAATAATGCAATGATGCATATGTAGATGATATGAGATGGTATCTTAGGTAAAAAGTTGGGGTATAACGATGCCCCTATTTAAGTTTCCTCTACTGGAGACATGAAGATGAAAATCTTCGTCTCGATAGGTGGGAAGAAACTTGAATATAAGAATATGCAAATTTTGGGCCTAAGATACCAAAAATGCGAATGATGCAAAGTGATTGCAAGATAAATTTACCAAGGAGGTACCAAAGGGTGCCACAAGTGGTGAAAAATATTTGTGAGGACGTCTCTATCCATCTATGAAACGAGAATCATGTTAGTTAGGAAACAAGTATATGTTTCATTAGGAAAAAGATTCACAAAGGACCCAATTATCTGTTTTGTTTTGGGAAACAGGAAGATACCTATTGTCAGCCTGGTGATAATGTTTAAGGTAAACAAAGGTGATGTTACCAATTATCAGCCTGCTGACAGTTATGGTAATTTGGAATAAAGACTCATATACCTATTATTAGCATTGTGATAGACGTGGTAAATGGTAAGAGTTCTGAAGATATCACCAATTATCAGCAAAGTGATAACTATAACAAGGTAATTTTTGAGAGAGAATTTTATTGATTATTCAGCCTTGTGATTAGAAAAACAGTAATGGAAACAAATCTCAACTAAGTTTATACTTTCCCAATTACAATCGTACCGAGGATCTTTTTAAGAAGATGCGGGCGTTTTGATAGTAGAAATACAAGTTTCTCTGAGAGAAAGACAACTGTAAAGATTTTTTAATGAACTTTCATGATTGGACTTGTTAGAAAGAACAATAGTTTTATGATAAGTTAAAATATGAAAGGGAAATAAGCGGCTCGAATGGCGAGGCGATTGCTTATTGTTTACAGGTAGATTTTGTTTTTTGAAATCTAGACCTGAAGTGGTTAGAGACGAGGTTCTATCTAGGAATGAACTGGAAAGAAATATTCAAACAAGATTATGGACCCAATGAGGAATGATCTCGATTGAGGAACTAGAGAAAGAATGTGTTCTTTCTTCTTAGGGGTGACAGTCTACTAGAGAAATGACACATCCATGCCTATTTTTTAAAGAATAAATACAACCTAAACAGGTGTTTTGAGCAAACATTGTAAAATACAAGAATGCATTAATTATGCAAGTATGTATGAATAATGAATGTTATGAATGTCATATGCATGCTAACGACGCTTGACAAGATGACAAAGCGTATTTGGAGAGAAAAAGCATTTTTTCACTGGCGGTGTCAGGTTTGGAAATTCTTTCTGGATAAGAATACCTTCATTTCATAATCTCTTTCGGGGAAGAGAAAACTTCTTATGTCGAAACATTTGTTTATCCTTTTGAGGTCGAAACGCTTATGGAGACAACTGTTGATGTTTCTTTCTATGTTCACAATTCAAAGGAAAATGTCACTTTTATTTCAAAAAGTTAGAAGTAAATACATTTAAAACTTTTTTTTGTTGTTTCAAAAGTGATTATCACAAGTAAAAGCGCCATTTTGCAAGATTGAATAAAACAAGAATTGCAAACAAGTGGGCACAAGGCTCAAATTTATTAATACGATGGTAATCAGCCAAAGGCGTGATTCCATGGATTATTTACAAAAGTTGGAAATGGTAAATATTAGGAAAAGGCTACATTGAAAGCAATAACTGCTATTCTTCCTAACAACTTTGAATTCCTACTGTGCTTGTTGCTTTTTTGTTGGAGAAGATTTGATTGAAGATTTGTTGATGGAAGATTCTTCAGGTTGACGAAGTACGGACTGATGCAGTTAGTTACTTTGTCAATAATCCTTAATTTTTTCCATATTTCCTTTTTCAGGTGTTCAATCTACTAGGATAAACTTTTTCTATTTATTGTCTCTAATTTTTGCATGGACCGCCCTTTCAAGTTTTCAGTCCACCGAGACACTCATTTTTCCTTAGTCGCCCTTTTCGAGTTTTCGACTTACCGAGTTGTTCTTTTGTCTTTTTTAGACAAAGTATTTATTGACTGCATCAGTGCTTACAGGATGCGGGAGTTCATCACCGTCCATAGTTATGAGAATCATAGCGCCAATAGAGAAGGTTCTCTTAACAACGTACGGGCCTTCGTAATTAAGAGACCATTTTACCCTAGAATCTAGTTGAAAAGACAAGATCTTTTTAAGCATGAGGCCGCCTTTTTTTAATTCATGAGGTCGAACCTTTTTTTGAAGGTTTTGTTCATCCTTATTTGATACAACGGTCCATGACACAAAGCGGTCACGCATTTTTCTTCGATTAAGTTCAACTGATCATATTTGCTTTGACACCATTCAGCTTCAGATAATTTAGCCTTCATGAGGACTCTCATTGATGGAATTTCAACTTCCATGAGGAGCACTTCTTCCATTCCTTACACTAAAGAGAAAGGGGTTTCCCCTGTTGAAGTGCGTACTGAAGTGCGATACCCATGTAAAGAAAATGGCAACATTTTATGCCAGACTTTGTAAGTGACGACCATTTTCTAGACGATCTTCTTAATGTTCTTGTTGGAGGCTTCCACAACGCCATTTGTAACACCCCTTTGCTCACCCCAAATATTCATGGCATAAATTAGAGTAAAATAGAATGCAACATACAAAGGGTGTCACATGTCATTTTCCATACATAGGAAAACCAATAAAATAATATAACATGCACCCGGTCATGATCATAACACATATTTGAATCTCATGCTTAAAACAAAACCATACATTTCAAAGCGGAGTATTTCATATTCCCAGGTACTATCAATGATTACATCCCATAGTATAACCATTGGATGAAATATCAATGAATCCATAACATAATAAAGTCATAAGAATTCATACATGGACACAAGGCCACATCAGCATAGTATCTAAACATACAAATCCAAATTATATGAGAATACATATCAAATATCTCATAAAATAATAATTCAAATAATCCCTACGTTACATTACTAGAGCAATGACTAACTACCTAGTATAAGGAATAACTAGATAAACTCCTCAACTAGTCTCGTGTGAAGCACCGCTATCCTCGGAACCTGCACGTTACCCACATACAGGCAACATCACAACAAAAGGGTGAGAAATCACATCATTATCCAAATGAATATAAATTGGAAGCAATATAGAAACCACATCTATCAAAGAATTCTACACACTTCAAGTAAGATTCAAAATAATATGATCATACAAACATTCCAAGTATAACATATTACGTCTATCACAAATAGCATAAATGTCATCAATACACTTAATCTAATGATCAACATAGTCAATTACCACAATTCGAACACGTAACACATATTCTTTAATGACTCATGAGACAACAATGCAATGTGACTCGTGCATATGTTACCATCGTGAACATTCCGCTCACCTCGCTTCCGATTGAATAACTTAGAATCAAAGCCACACTTACGATCCGGACAAGAACAAATCCACCATTGTGAACCCAAAGTTTCACCGCTACTGTTTCCATTCAAGGATCAAGCCACATTGTGAACCCAACGTTTCACCGCTACCATTTCCATTCAAGGATCAAGCCCATTGTGAACCCAAAGTTTCACTACCCAATATGTCCCGTTAAGGATCAAGGTCAACCATGTATGCATGTGCAATTCATCAACATCATATGCAAATTAAGATTATTCACCAACCTTGACTATTCAAGGATATCACAATAATTCAATACATTTGAATTATCCACCATTTGCACAACATCATGTTTCACAACAACAAGCAATACATATAGCATTTACTATCACCACACATCACAAATAACACGTAACATACACTTCAACGCATGTTATTCCCAACATTCCATCAAGACTTACACATACCAACTCAAGTATCATGTGTACATTGAAATAGCATTCGAAACCAATCCAAAATGCATTTAATTATAATCGGATCAATTAATCACATACATGAAAATACTCCATAAAATATAATCATATAATATTTCATGTCAAATGATCCTAAAAATAACATTTTTGATTCCAGGTCACGCTAAGCCCCCGGCCTATCGCGCTAAGCGCTACTTCCTGAGCAAAAAACCCCAACTTACAAAACTTTTCGCGCTAAGCGTTCCTCTGATGGCGCTAAGCGCGGTCTTCGAAATAGATAATTTTCTGCTATGAACCAACTTCTTTCTCCCACGAATTTCTCACATAAAACCCATTCAAATCAGTCAATTAACATCATTAAAGGGTATCCTAACATGTTTCTAATCATGGGTCATCATCTCTAAGTAGAAAAACACAATTTCTCTTCAAACCCTAACATTCAAAGATTCCTAGAATTTAAATCAAACAACCTAGTATGTTACTAATCACTACCCAACAACATACAAGTAAATAATAACATGGATTCTCCCCCTTACCTCTTGAAGATCTAGCCTCTTAGGGTTTCCTCTTCTCTTCTCCTCTTCTCTTCTTTTCCACCAAATGAAAATACTAACTATGAATTTTCCTCTAACCCTTACTAACTAGTAAGCTCAAATTGGGCTTAACACTTAACACCTCTTTATTATTTCTATTCATAAAATTAGGCCCAATAACAAATAATCACCTTTCTACTCATAAAACCAATTATTTAAATACTACACATATTCGTCATCTTGAGACTTTGCAATCATGTCATCAACATACATTTCAATCTCCTTATGAATCATATCATGGAAATGAGTCACCATTGCACGCTGATAAGTTTCCAAGATTTCAACCTGAAAGTCATTTTTGCCATGTCTTTTGTAACACCCCAATTTCTACCCGGTAATTATGAATAAATCAGAGTATAAAAATTTCCATTCATCAATTGGGATATCACATTTAAAACTTAAAAACAAAACTTGTAATCCATTTAAACCAAATACATAACACTTTAATCATAAAGATGAGCTAAACAACCTGTTTAGTCTTTAAAACATAAATCAACTTTTATAATAACCACGCAGCAGATTCACAACGTTAAACTTTTGAGAATAAAACATAGCATCTTTATCCAAATACTCAAAAAACTTTAAAACAACCAAACTTCTTGAGAAAACAACTTAAAACTTCAACAGTGTAATAATAATCAATGATAAAACAAAACATGCATGCACCCCCCTGAGTGCTACGTATCCGAGCGGAAACACCGACTTGAACTAACAACAACTAAATCTTCATTCTTCATTACCTGCACGTTACCAGTATAAAGGAAACGACCAACAAATAGAGGGTGAGATATCAACCAATATAAACAAGTGTATGATAAATGATATATTAGGATTAAAGCATATAAATTCACCACTTCAAACAACATAATTCATCATAATTCAACAACACAACAACAGCTTAATTATACGACACCGAATACAACTCAAAATAATGCACATGCATGGGGTACCAATGGGGTAGAACTCCCAATGTAAAATCCTGCCAATATCCGAGGCAACAACAAGGCATAAGCCCTCAACGTAATAATTTTTACAATCCATGCCAATGTAACGGGCATCAGCTCCAAGAGAATATACGATGTATGCGACGCAACATGAATGTCATACAACAACGATAACAAAATTCATCAACTGCAAAACAATGTAATCAACGTTGGTCATAAGACCTGCAACTCAATTTGTCCATAAACTGGAACAATTCAAACGCAATTCAATGTCACCTGGAAATTCGACATACTCGACATAATTCCAATACATCAAACCAACCAAAAATAACTACAACCATTTACAAATTATTACTGCAAAATTTCAACAAATTTCGGTTAAACAATTATACTGGTTAAAACAAATAATATTACTATTCAGTACTATTTTCCTCAACCTCTACTCTTACTACTAATTTCCACTGTTTCTATTTAACTAATTCATTGATATTAAATCTCAAATGCTACTAAATTATGTTCCTGTTATTAACCACACTACTCTGTTATTCTTGTTGCTACATAACATACTTCTTCTGCTAAAACTACCAAAGCTACTACATCGTGGTACTAATGTATTCTCTGCTCGGCTACCATTATACAATTTTTTTCATTATACCACTACACAATTAAATTAAGTGAGACTATAACATTACACCAAATAAATTATTAGTCTCCTAAGAGTTCCATAGCCATACAGGTTCTTTACTATGTGACAGAAAAGACAAAAAAACCAAAACATAGGTGCCTTCATCACACTACATGCGTGGCAGAAGAAAACAAAATTCATGTGCCTCTGCACATGGACAACATACCGAATGACATACTCTCTCCTACACCATGTGCTAATCGGCACATGCAATATACATACTCCCTACCGCTCGGCAGGTCTCCCTGTAACGAACGTCACAATTTTCCTTTAGTTTTCCAATTCCAGATTCTTTCTGCGTATCTGTTTCGACCCCAATAATTTTCATACCAGAAAAACACATGCTTTTGGTTTACACAGATGATATTATCAATTGACTCAATCACTACATATATCAATAGCCAACACAACAACAATAATAAACACAATCAATCAATTTCATAAAATCAACACATCTCAGAAAACAACAATTAATCCATGGAAAAATTCATGCAACCTAACCCCCACCCTTACCTTAGATTGAAAGTAACTCTAACGGTTTTCAGTTTGATCTAACCTCTCTCTTGCGACGGCGGGGACGGCGAGTTGAGTGATATCGAAACTGGAGCAAGTGGCGAAGGCTGTGAAGTTTGATGTGAAGAGTAGTGACACGAAGGTGAGGCTTCAGGGGCAAGAGAGAGGGAGGAAAGGGAAGTTGGCCATTGCGGCGAATATTTACGCGGTGACACCGTCGTTTCTGGTGGTGGAAGTGAAGAAAGATAAGGGGGATACGTTGGAGTATAATCAGTTCTGTAGTAAGCAGCTTCGTCCTGCCCTTAAGGATATTTTCTGGACTTCTACTGAGCCTCCAGCTGCTTGAAGGTTCATCAGTCTTATGTTGTTTGTTTGAAATTGTTGTTTAGGACATGAGAATTGTGTTGTTTTCATTCTAAGTGTTTAGGTTGTTTCTCAAAAATGGTTGGTGATTGTTATTTGTCACTTGCCATGAATTGAATTTTAGAAAAAACAAGTTTAAGTAGAAGAACGTTGAGGTAGAAGATGGCTTTGCTAACAATGGAGATGGCTGCGCCCTAATTTAGAGGGTCTGAATTGAAACCGTGCCTTTGCAAAATAATTGGGGATTTTAAGAGAAGGGCATTCTGGTCATTTTATTTGGAATTCTGTGACATGGAATAAAAAAAACTTACAAGTGTAACAAAACAATAAGCCACATCAGCCTTTTAGGTGATGTGGCAACCTAAAGGTAAAAAATAAAACTTTTAAAATTTGTCAAGGTAACAATTGGAACTTTTTTTTTGGCAGGGGGGTTTTTCAAATACACCCCATATGTCAGGGGTGAAAATAGGTATTAACCCTTAATAATATTACTTCTAAAACTTAAATCAATCAACGTAACAGACTAACATTGAAACAACTCAACACTTCGCAACATAGAAAACTAAATCGAAAAATATTCGAAACTATTTTATTAAATAATTAATTAAATATTTGGGCAAATCTTCTGGCGCCATCTTGATCTAATTGTAATCGGAGAAGCCATCCATGAAAGAGAACACTTTGACACGATCTGTATATCAACCAACACATCGATGTGAGTGAGTGGAAAATTGTCTTTTGGGCTTGCTCTATTCAAGTCCCGATAATCAACACGCATTCTGACTCTCCCGTCTTTCTTGGACACGGGCACGATATTAGCAATCCATGGAGGATAAGAAATCACATTAAAAAAATCCCGCATCAAGTTGTTTCTGCACTTCTTCCTTAATCTTCTTAGACATCTCAGGTTGAGTTCTGTGAAGTTTCTATTTGACTAGAGGACAATCCTCCCTTAAAGGTAGTTGTGCACAACTATATCGGTATCCAACCTGTGACACCCCGATTTAATTCGAATATTAAATAAATGGGAATTTAATTATTTATTTAATTTAAGTCTTAAGTATTTATTTTATTTGGATTAATTGGATCAATTTAATAAAGAAAGGATTGGAGGTGTGCAGAGTAATTAGTGAGTATGAGGAGTAAATTACTCTACTTGTACTAATTATTATTTATGCATTTTATTTGGATTAATAAAGGAATATTAAAAGGAGTATAAAAAGGAAAAGAAAGGAAAAGAGGAAGTTTTTTGGAGAAAACTATTTCACGTAGAATTGGAGAAGAGAAGAGAAGAGAGGAAAGTCGACGCCGAAGGAATCGAGAATCATCGCGAGGTAAGGGGTGATTTCTTTCGGTTAATATGTCTTATGGGTTTTGGGAATCAACAGGGTAATTGGGTATGTTAGGAAATTAAATTAGAGGGTTATAGAAGGAAACCCTATTTTGTGTCGGTGTATGGAAATTGGATCATTAGTGTGTCAGATAACTAATAGGAATGAATAAACTAAGTTGTTTGATGTTATAACGGTGTAAAATGGCTTTAGATTGGTGTTCCTAATGTCACAATTCGTGTTGAAAGGTTGGAAATGATTATGGATGCATAAAGCTGTCAAAAATAGCAGATTTTACTGTTACAGGTCGTGGGAACCGGTTCCCTGTGGGGAGGAACCGGGTTCCAAGTGTTAAATTTCAAAATCGGCATTTTGTACATGGGAACGGTTCCACGTGGGAGGAAGGTTCCCCATACAAAAATCGGAGGCTCATTTTCAAACGTGGGAACCGGTTCCTGTGGGAGGAAGGGTTCCCATACAATCTTCCGAAGCGTGTATTTTGAATTTGTGCGAACGGGTTCTCATGAGGAACCGTTACCCTGTATTTTTCAAAACTTCTAAAACTTCAAAAATTCATATTTTCTAAACCGTAACTCTGATTCGAGTGCCGTTTTCGGTGTTATTTCTTAAATTTAAATTTCTATCTTTTGGAAAGGAAAAATATTATTTTCTCAAAAAAAATATATTTAAAAGAGTCGAGCTCCCGATTTTTTTGAAAAGTATGGATTAATTAAGGATGATGGGTAATTAATACGAATGGTCTGAGTTACTGGATGAGAGCTAATGCATACCATGCTATATTTGATATTCATTATGATTTGAATGTGATATATTGGTGAATTAGCATTATGTGGATTGTATTGATATTATGATCTGTGAAGTGATGTTGCATGCTTTTATGATGCATGCATGAGCATTGTTAAATTGGTTCATTCCATTGTGCGGTGAGCTTGCAGCCAATAGACTTACCTGGTTGGAGGAGGTGAGGCTAGATTCTTGACCCAATGGCTGTGGGCGAATCATGGATTACACTGTCTTTCCACTTGTAAACGGAGCAGTGGGTGAACTCGGTTCACGTTTTGGTACCACATGCATAGAGTCTGCATTGCATATGGGATTGTAACATGTTAGGATGGGTTCCAGTGTTGCAATTTCCATTGTTTGATATATACATGATCATTGTGTGAACTGTTTTATGAATTGATTATGACTTTGTGTTGGGTTAATGGATTAATGTATTCGATTATTCTGTTGTATTTAAAAATGTATAATACATGTTATATTGAGTTGAAATCTCACCCTTACTTTAACGATTTCAGATCCGATGTGATTAGCTGCTTGGAGTTGGTGAGGATAGCTCTAGAGTCGAGTCAGTTAATTAGTCCGCGAGTCAGTGTCGTGCACTGGTAGATGTAACACTGGGGAAACGGTTGTTTGAAATCCTTTAATGGATATTTTTAATAGTTTTAAATTGTGTCTTGATTATATATCCTGGAATAACTATTGAATGATGTATTCGGGATTTTAGTTATGTTTCATTTCCGCTGTTAAACATAACTTTACGTATGATTTATTTAATGATTTATTCTTTAGTGAAAGCAAGACAACTGTTTGGTCAATTTTTATGATTTTAAATTGTGACGCCTCTTAATTGTGGTTAGAACTCTGATTATTTATTCTATAAAACGCGGGTAATTAGAAGGGGTGTTACAATAGTGGTATCAGAGCATAGTCAGTCTTGTCTTAATGTCGTTATTCCTTTTAGTATGCGACTAGTGTAAGTAACATCGATGTGTCTTGATGTAGATTGTTTTGTAATGTTACGTAACAATGGTGGAAGAGGTAATGAAGGAATGATGATGCTATTCTTGAGGCTTTGGGAATGTTAATGGAGTGCTTAGAGGAATTAGCGGTGTGATTGGTGCCGATGCACAATTGGGGAATTTTCAGAGAAATAATCCTCCGTTGTTCAAGGGTGCACATGATCCAGGGTGCTCGAAGTGGTTGAAGGAGATCGAGAGGATCTTGAGTGATTGTGTCTTGAGGCGAAGGTGAGGTATGGTACTCACATGTTGGCGGAGGAAGGCGATGGTGGTGGGTTGCTACCGGACCGAATTGGAAGAAGATGGAATTGCATTGACTTGGGCTGTGTTCAGGAGAGCTTTTCTGAGGAGGTACTTTCTTGAAGACATTCGGGGTAAGAAAGAGATTGAATTTCTGGAGCTCAAGCAAGGCAACAAGTCTGTGAGTGAGTATGCAACTAAGTTCACTGAGTTAGCAAAGTATTATGCTAATTACCCTAACGATGCAGATGGAGAATTTTCCAAATGTATCAAGTTTGAGAATGGATGCGATGAGATCAGGTATCGTATCGGTATTAGAAGGTTCCCATTTGGTTGTGTAGTAGGATTCTAGAAGAAGATCTTGCTAGTACTAAAGCGAATGCTCGTAATTATCTTGACCGTAAGGGTAAGAGACAGATGGATCGTGGTAAGCCTTATGATAGGAATAATCATAAATCTGGAGGTTGGAAGAATCCTAGTGGGGGAGACTCTGGTTCTTCTGGTTCTTCCGTAAGGTGCTACAGATATGGTGAATTGGGTCACCGATCTCTAGAATGCAAGACAGATGCGAGGAAGTGCAACAATTATGGAAGATTTGGTCATTTAGCTGCTGAGTGTAGATCCCGAAGGATAACTTGTTACAACTGTGGCGAAGAAGGACACACTCGTCCGCAGTGTACTAAGCCAAAGAAAGAGCAAGCTAGTGGGAAAGTGTTCGCTTTGTCAGGATCAGAGGTTAAGCCAGATGATCAGTTGATTAAAGGTACATGTTTTGTTAATGGCATACCTTTAATTGCAATTATTGATACTGGAGCGACACATTCTTTTATTGCTTTGGATTATGCTAAAAGATTGAATCTGGAAATTTCTAATTTGGATGGAAGTATGGTTATTGACACTCCTGCGTCGGGTTCAGTGACTACTTCGTATGTGTGTAGGAATTGTCCTATCGTTATTTTCGATAGAGGTTTCGGTATGGATTTAGTGTGCCTACCTTTAGAACAACTTGATATTATCCTTGGAATGAACTGGTTGGTCTTCAACCAGGTTCATATCAATTGTTTTGAGAAGACGGTCATATTTCCTGAGGTAGCTAAAGTTGAAGATGTGACGATGTCAGTTAAGCAGATGAATTCAGCTGTCAGAGATGGTGTTGTAGTGTTTATGTTATATTCTTCAACGGAAGTGAAAGAAAAGGCTAAGAGTGGTGAGTTACCTATTGTGAATGAATTTCCAGAGGTGTTTCCGGAAGATGTTAATGAGTTACCACCTGAGAGAGAAGTGGAGTTTGCTATAGATTTGATTCCTGGAACTAGTCCGGTGTCGATGGCGCCTTATCGCATATCGGCATCTGAGTTGTCTGAGCTGAAGAAACAATTAGAAGAGTTGTTGGAGAAGAAGTTCATTCGGCCTAGTGTTTCGCCGTGGGGTGCGCCGGTGTTGTTGGTTAAGAAGAAGGAAGGTACGATGAGACTGTGTGTTGACTACAGGCAGTTGAATAAAGTGACAATCAAGAATCGGTATCCATTGCCGAGGATTGATGATTTGATGGATCAATTGGTTGGAGCTTATGTATTTAGCAAAATTGATCTAAGGTCTAGATATCATCAGATTCGTGTTAAGGCGGAAGATATTCAGAAGACTGCGTTTAGAACGAGGTATGGGCATTATGAATATTCTGTTATGCCATTTGGAGTTACTAATGCACCTGGTGTGTTTATGGAGTATATGAACAGGATATTCCATCCGTATCTTGACAAGTTCGTGGTGGTGTTTATTGACGACATTCTGATCTATTCAAAGGATGATGAGGAGCATGCAAAGCATCTCAGAGTTGTATTGGAATTGTTGAAGGAAAAGAAACTTTATGCGAAATTGTCGAAGTGCGAGTTTTTGTTAAGCGAAGTGAGTTTTCTTGGTCATGTGATTTCCAAGATTGGTATTGCTGTTGACCCTACAAAAGTAGAAGCGGTATCTTAGTGGGAAGCGCCGAAGAATGCTTCGGAGATTCGTAGTTTTCTTGGTCTGGCAGGTTACTACAGGAAATTCATTGAGGGGTTTTCGAAGTTAGCGTTACCGTTGACTAAGTTAACAAGAAAAGGTCAAGTGTTTATTTGGGATGCAGATTGTGAGGAAGGATTCGAAGAATTGAAGAGGAGTTTGACTAGTGCTTCGATTTTAATTTTGCCGAATCCGGAAGAATCTTTCGTGGTGTATTGTGATGCGTCCTTGATGGGTTTAGGAGGTGTTTTGATGCAAGATAGGCAAGTTGTGGCTTATGCTTCGAGACAGTTGAAGACTCATGAAAGGAACTACCCAACTCATGATTTGGAGTTGGCGGTTGTTGTGTTTGTGTTGAAGTTGTGGAGGCATTATCTGTATGGTTCACGGTTTGAAGTGTTCAGTGATCATAAGAGCCTGAAGTATCTCTTTAATCAGAAGGAGTTAAATATGAGGCAGAGGAGATGGTTAGAATTTCTCAAGGATTACGACTTTGGTTTGAATTACCATCCTGGTAAGGCAAACGTCGTGGCAGATGCGTTGAGCAGGAAATCCTTGCATATGTCGATGTTGATGGTTCGTGAATTGGATTTAGTGGAACAATTCAGAGACTTGAGTTTGGTATGTGAGACAATTTCGAATAGTGTGATGTTGGGCATGTTGAAGCTGACTAGTGGCATTCTGGAAGAGATCCGAAATGGGCAGAAGTCTGATGTTGGTTTGGTAGATAAGCTGACATTGATCAACCAAGGTCAAGGAGGCGAGTTCCGAATTGATGAGAATGACGCTATGAGATTTGGTGATAGAGTGTGTGTTACGGATGTTGCTGAGATTAGAAAGAATATTTTGGAAGAAGGACACCGTAGTGGATTGAGTATTCATCCTAGTGCAACTAAGATGTACCATGATTTGAAGAAATTATTTTGGTGGCCTGGAATGAAAAAGGAAATTGCCGAGTTTGTGTATGCGTGTTTGGTTTGTCAGAAATCAAAGATTGAGCATCAGAAGCCACCAGGACTGATGGAACCGTTGTTTGTTCCGGAATGGAAATGGGATGGCATTTCTATGGATTTTGTGTCTGGTTTGCCTAGAATAGCGAAGAACTGTGATTCAATTTGGGTGATTGTCAACCGATTGACGAAGTCTGCTCACTTTATTCCGATAAGAATGGATTATCCGATGGAGAGGTTGGCAGAATTGTATGTTGAGAAGATTGTAAGTTTGCATGGTATTCCGTCTAGCATTGTGTCGGATAGAGATCCGAGGTTTACTTCTAAGTTCTGGACAGGATTGCAAGAAGCTTTGGGTACTAAGTTACGATTGAGTTCCGCATATCATCCACAGACAGATGGTCAGACGGAGAGGACGATTCAGTCGTTAGAAGATTTGTTGAGGGCTTGTGTGTTAGAGAAAGGTGGAGCTTGGGATAGCTACTTGCCGTTGATAGAGTTTACCTACAACAATAGTTTTCATTCGAGCATTGGTATGGCTCCATTTGAGGCATTGTATGGTAGGAGATGTCGGACGCCGTTGTGTTGGTACGAATCTGGAGAAAGTGTTGTGATTGGGCCAGAGATCGTTCAACAAACTTCATAAAAGATTAAGATGATTTGGGAGAAGATGAGGACTTCTCAGAGTCGTTAGAAAAGTTACCATGATAAGAGGAGGAAGGATCTTGAGTTTAATGAAGGAGACCACGTGTTCATGCGAGTTACTCCGATGATTGGTATTGGTCGAGCTTTGAAGTCAAAGAAGTTGACTCCGCGCTTTATTGGTCCGTTTCAGCTTACCAAGAGAGTTGGGAAGGTTGCTTATCAGATTGCTTTACCGCCGTCACTTGCGAATTTGCATGATGTTTTCCATGTATCTCAGTTGAGGAGGTACATTGAGGATCCGTCTCATGAGATTCAAGTGGATGATGTTCAGGTGCGGGATAATTTGACTGTTGAAGCAGTACCTGCGCGAATTGAGGATCGGAAAGTGATGCAATTGCGAGGTAAAGAGATAGCACTGGTACGAGTAGCTTGGGGAGGACCAGCTGAAGGGAATGTCACTTGGGAACGGGAGAGTCAGATGAAGGACTCGTATCCCGAACTTTTGGTCTAAGGTATGTTTTCGAGGACGAAAACTCTTTTAGTGAGGGAGAGTTGTGACACCCCGATTTAATTTGAATATTAAATAAATGGGAATTTAATTATTTATTTAATTAAAGTCTTAAGTATTTATTTTATTTGGATTAATTGGATCAATTTAATAAAGAAAGGATTGGAGGTGTGTAGAGTAATTAGTGAGTATGAGGAGTAAATTACTCTACTTGTACGAATTATTATTTATGCATTTTATTTGGATTAATAAAGGAATATTAAAAGGAGTATAAAAAGGAAAAGAAAGGAAAAGAGGAAGTTTTTTGGAGAAAACTATTTCACGTAGAATTGGAGAAGAGAAGAGAAGAGAGGAAAGTCGACGCTGAAGGAATCGAGAATCATCGCGAGGTAAGGGGTGATTTCTTTCGGTTAATATGTCTTATGGGTTTTGGGAATCAACTGGGTAATTGTGTATGTTAGGAAATTGAATTAGAGAGTTATAGAAGGAAACCCTATTTTGTGTTGGTGTATGGAAATTGGATCATTAGTGTGTCAGATAACTAATAGGAATGAATAAACTAAGTTGTTTGATGTTATAACGGTGTAAAATGGCTTTAGATTGGTGTTCCTAATGTCACAATTCATGTTGGAAAGGTTGGAAATGATTATGGATGCATAAAGCTGTCAAAAATAGCAGATTTTACTGTTACAGGTTGTGGGAACCGGTTCCCTGTGGGGAGGAACTGGGTTCCAAGTGTTAAATTTCAAAATCTGGCATTTTTGTACATGGGAACCGGTTCCCTGTGGGGAGGAACCGGGTTCCCCATACAAAAATCCAGGGAGGCTCATTTTCAAAACGTGGGAACCGGTTCCCTGTGGGGAGGAACCGGGTTCCCCATACAATCTTCCAAGAAACGTGTATTTTGAATTTGTGGGAACCGGGTTCTCCCAGTGAGGAACCGGTTACCACTGTGTATTTTTCCAAAACTTTTAAAACTTAAAAAATTCATATTTTCTAAACCGTAACTCCGATTCGAGTGCCGTTTTCGGTGTTATTTCTTAAATTTAAATTTCTATCTTTTGGAAAGGAAAAATATTATTTTCTCAAAAAAATTATTTTTAAAAGAGTCGAGCTCCCGATTTTTTTGAAAAGTATGGATTAATTAAGGATGATGGGTAATTAATACGAATGGTCTGAGTTATCGGATGAGGGCTAATGCATACCATGCTATATTTTATATTCATTATGATTTGAATGTGATATATTGGTGAATTGGCATTATATGGATTGTATTGAAATTATGATCTGTGAAGTGATGTTGCATGCTTTTATGATGCATGCATGAGCATTGTTAAATTGGTTCATTCCCATTGTGCGGAAGTGAGCTTGCAGAGCCAATAGACTTACCTGGTTGGAGGTGGTGAGGCTAGATTCTTGACCCAATGGCTGTGGGCGAATCATGGATTACACTATCTTTCCACTTGTAAATGGAGCAGTGGGTGAACTCGGTTCACGTTTTGGTACCACATGCATAGAGTCTGCATTGCATATGGGATTGTAACATGTTAGGATGGGTTCCAGTGTTGCAATTTCCATTGTTTGATATATACATGATCATTGTGTGAACTGTTTTGTGAATTGATTATGACTTTGTGTTGGGTTAGTGGATTAATGTATCCGATTATTCTGTTGTATTTAAAAACGTATAATACATGTTATATTGAATTGAAATCTCACCCTTACTTTAACGATTTCAGATCCGAAGTGATTAGCTGCTTGGAGTTGGTGAGGATAGCTCTAGAGTCGAGTCAGTTAATTAGTCCGCGAGTCAGTGTCGTGCTCTGGTAGATGTAACACTGGGTAACGGTTGTTTGAAATCCTTTAATGGATATTTTTAATAGTTTTAAATTGTGTCTTGATTATATATCCTGGAATAACTATTGAATGATGTATTCGGGATTTTAGTTATGTTTCATTTCCGCTGTTAAACATAACTTTACTTATGATTTATTTAATGATTTATTCTTCAGTGAAAGCATGACAACTGTTTGGTCAATTTTTATGATTTTAAATTGTGATGCCTCTTAATTGTGGTTAGAACTCTGATTATTAATTCTATAAAACGTGGGTAATTAGAAGGGGTGTTACATAACCCAGGCAAAGATATTTGAATACTCTCAGAGCAAATTGATCAATCATTGCTTTACACTATCTTCTAGAGAAGTCCCAACTTTGACCTCTTTTACCTCCTCTGCGGTTCCCAGATTCACTTTTTCAATCTCTTCATTATGCGGCTGAGTGACCCTCTCTTCTTGTTTTAATAACCGGGCTAACTCCTCAGGGAATTCACAATCTTCCTAACCTTCTTCTTCAACTTGGTTGATCGGATTATCAAAGTCAAAAGAGATGATAGTAGAGTCGTTATCAAAAGGATCCATTAGAATAGTGGGATTAAATTTGCATGATTAATTTTATGCTTATTTTAGATTTTGGATGATAAAGAAAAATAAAAGAATTGTCATTTTGCGTTAACATTTGGTTGTAAAATAAAAAGACAAGGAACAAAATATTTGAATGCAAAAGACGTTCTTTATTCAATGATAAAATTTGCAAATGTAAACATGGAGGCCCTACAAATGATTCACTATGGCTTGGGCAGAGCACAAGAATTATTTCATGATTAAAGAAAAAACAGAAAAATTACTCTTCAACAATTGTGACTGGAATAACATTCTTAGAAGTCCAATTATTGAGCTTAACACCTGGAACACTTGGACGAATCCAACCATCGATGTCATAATCACGTCGTAGTCACCAACAATGTTCACTTGATTATTTCCTCTGACACTGGCGCTTGCAAACTTTCCAGGAGTATTCAGATTCGGAGCCTTGAGAATCTGTATGTGCAGGATAGGGTCGAAACCCAAACAAAACTTGTTGAACTTTGGAGTGACCTCCACCACACTTCCCCAACCTTCAGGGCGACCAACTTCAACCACCGCTCTGGAGCCTTTCAATGAAGCCATAAACGACTCAGGTTTATCTTTCTTCCTCTCCTCAGGGCGAGGATTCTTGGTCATATGTACAATTTCAAAACCCTAAAACAGGGTTTCATGAAATTCACCATTTATCTCCACATATCAGAATGATGTAATATGGCTCACCACATACTCCTCCTATGCACACACAGTAATTATTTTACCATTAACCAGGTTCTTGAGTTTCTGATGAAGTGTCCAGGTCACTCCCCCTGCTTTATGAATCCATGGACGACCGAGCAAGCAACAATATGCAAGTTGGATATCAATCACAAAGAACGTGGTCGTGAAAAGTTGAGGTCCAATCTTAATTAGAAGATCTACATCTCCAAACTTACGGGCCTTGACCCATCGAAGGCTTTTACCACCAGATCACTTGGGCATAATCAATTTTCATCAAAGCAGTCTTTGGAATCACATTCAAGGACGATTTGGTATCAACCAAAACATGGGAGAGAGTAGTGCCCCTACACTGCACAGAAATATGCAAAGCTTTATTATAATTTCTTCCTTCTGGAGGAAGATCAAAATCAGTAAAGACCAATCCATTGATGGAGGAGATGCTAGCACAAACATTTTAAAATTGACTAACTTAGATTTCTTGCGGAACAAAAGCGGTACTTAACTGTTTCATGAGGGAATTTTTACACGCCTCTGAATCATGCAGCAGAGATAAAATAAAGATTTTCGCAAAAGTCTAATTGAGCTAGTCAATGACACGATAATCACTATTCTTGATAAACTTCATAATCTCCTATACATCCTTGTCTAGGTCTGGATTTGCAACTTGCAACTGAGAGTCATTCACTGGCTACTTACCTTTAGCCTTTGCTAAAGCATCTGCACTAGTCTGCACATCAGGCACTAAGAAGATCCTGCCACTTCTCGTAAATCTTCCACCACCGGCGAAATTATTGGCATTTGAAACATCATGTTCCACATTCTTATCGGAAGAAGATCCTCCATCCTACTTAACCCCATAATAATAAACATCTAATCCATACTGCCAAGGAATCGCCTTCTCGTTGACATAAGGAATTGGACTAGGTCTTGTAATCATCAAAGAAACAGGTTTAACTAGTGCAGAGATAGTAGCTAGAGTATAAGGAATAGAAATCACAAAGACATTATACATTCTACCTTTTTTATCCTTCTTTATTTTATCAAATTGAAATTCACCACTGGTAATCAGATTTTGAATACCAACTATCAAATTCTCACAACCATTCGAATAGGCTTCCTAATCAGCGTAATATGGTGCACAACCTGCGAAGACACCTCTCTTAACCAGATAAATGGAAACAAAGTTTTAACCAATTTCACATCCATAATAAGGTTTAACACTTCTTAATCTTCCATGATAGCCTGAACAACTACCCCAACATGAGGCGGCATCTGATTCTGAATAACATTGGGTCCCGGCTTCGCATCAAACTGAATAGCATGTGCATCAATCAAGTCTTACACTTTATACTTCAGTGCTAAACAATTCTCGAAATTTTGTCCCACACCTCTGGAGTAGAACTCACAACGGGCATTTGCATCATAGTTTACTAGAAATTTATCTGGAGGAGGTGGCATGCTCCTCAAAGTTACCAACTTGAGATCAAGAAGACATTGTAAAACTTCTGCATAAGACATCGGTACTGTATCAAACTTCCTTGGCGTACATGCATTTTGTTGTTTCTTGATACTGTTGACGCGGTTGCTGCTGAGCTTACGGTTGAGCAGTAGATATGATCACAACGTTCACCTAAGCTTTACCTCGATTTCCTTTAGCATAAACAACACTGGATTCCCCTTTTTTCTTTCTAGGGTACCCCCTAAATGCTTTCTTGGCACTTGAAGAGCTACTGTCTTCAGTGAACTGAAACTTTCCAGACCCCATACCTGACCATCTCAGCAAAATTGGCCGAAGTACAACATGCCACATAATAATGCCCAGAAAGATTAATTGTGAACATGTCAATCATTTCTCTTTCCATCATTGGCGGTTGAACTCGCGCAACAAGCTCTCACCATTTATGAGCATATTCTTTCAACGTTTCACCAGATTTATAGGACAAAATTTGCAATTGGGTCCTATTAGGATCCATATCAATGTTGAACTGATATTAGCATCAACCAAGTCTCTCCAGGTCCTGATATGAGTTCTTTCCAATTGCATATACCACTTCAGAGATGCCCTATACAAGTATACTGGAAGAAGTGCCTTAGCAATCTTTCATCTTTAGTATAAATAACCATCTTTCAAAAATATGTTGTTATATGAGTCTTTGGGCAGGTCACACCATTGTATTTGTCAAAGATTGCTTGGGCTGCTCGCCGACTAAGACAATATTTGTTGACTGACACTACTTTGTTGATCTCCAAGATGGATCCGATAAAATACATATTCGAGAAACCAGCTCTCTCCGGAAGAATAGCAAGATGGCAAATGATCTTGACCGAATACGACATCTAATATACTTCTCAGAAAGCGATCAAAAGAAGTGTGGTAGCCGATCATTAGGCTCATCAAGCCGTGGATGACTATCAGTCTATGAAGTTCGAGTTTCCCGACGAAGATGTTTTGTTAGTTACTGATTACGAAGAACCAGGCCGAGACGAAGGACCTGAACAAGGATCCCGATGGACCATGGTCTTCGATGGAGCCTCAAACGCACTTGGCAATGGCATTGGCGCCATCATTACATCTCTTGTAGGCGGACACACGCCTTTCACCGCCACATTATGTTTCAACTGCACTAACAACATGGCCGAATACGAAGCATGCATCATGGGTATAAAAGCTGCCATTGACTTAAGAATCAAATTCTTGCAAGTGTATGGAGACTCAGCTTTAGTGATCAGTCAGATAAAAGGTGAGTGGCATACGAAGCATCCGAATCTCATTCCATATCGAGAGCATGTTTTGAGTTTGGTCCCTACTTCGAAGAGATTACTTTCGATCATATTCCACGAGAAGAGAATCAGTTGGCAGACGCGTTAGCTACGATGTCATCTATGTTCAAGGTCAGATGGGACAACGAAGCTCCCCAAATTATCATCGAAAATTTTGACGAACCAGCATACTGTTGTGAACTTGATATAGAAGAGAAACCTTGGTTCTACGAAGTGAAGAAGTATCTTGAGACTCAGGAATATCCCGCAGGGGCATCTGTCAATGACAAGAAATTCTTAAGAAGATTCACATCCAAATTCTTTCTCAGCAACGACATCTTATACAAGCGCAATCACGACTTGTGCTTACTCCGCTGTGTAGATCAGAAAACTACATAACGGATCATGGAAGAATTACACGAAGGCGCATTCGGTACCCACTCCAGTGGACACACAATGGCTAAGAAGATTTTGATAACAGGTTACTATTGGTCAACCATGGAAGCTGATTGTCACCGCTATGCTCGATCTCGTCACAAGTGCCAGATATACACAAACAAGGTGCACGTACCTCCAGTACCATTGAATGTTTTAACCGCTCCTTGGCCTTTCTAAATGTGGGGCATTGACATGATCAAAGAAATCAAACCTACTGCCTCCAACAGACATCGTTTCATCCTTGTGGCAATTGACTATTTCACCAAGTGGGTAGAAGCTTCCTCGTTCGCATCTGTTACCAAGAATTTTGTGGCTCGATTCATCAAGCATAATTTTATCTGTCGGTATGGAACTCCCGAAAGGATTATCACAGATAATGGTACCAATCTCAACAACAAAATGATTATCGAACTCTGCACGCAGTTCAAGATCAAGCATCACATCTCTTCTCCATATCGGCCTAAAATGAACGGCGCAGTGGAAGCCGCCAACAAGAATATCAAGAAGATCATACAGAAGATGACAATGACTTACAAGGATTGGCACAAGATGTTGCCATTTGCTCTCCATGGTTATCGCACTACAATACGAATATCTACAGGGGAAACCCCTTTCTCTCTTGTATACGGTATGGAAGTAGTCCTACCAATCGAGGTTCAAATACCCTCAACTAGAGTCCTCCAGGACGCAGAGCTAGGTGAAGACGACTGGATCCAGACTCGCCTCGACCAGATCAACTTGATCGACGAAAAATGACTCGCATCCATCTGCCATGGATAGATCTATCAGATACGAAAGATCAGAGCGTTCAACAAGAAAGTCAAGCACCGAGTCTACAAGGTCGGTGATTTAGTAGTCAAGCGCACCATCCTTCCACAAGGTGATCCCAGGGGAAAATGGACTCCCACCTACGAGGGACCGTTTGTAGTTAAGACAGTATTTTCCGGCGGACCTATGATACTTAGCACCATGGATGGAGAAGACTTCCCACACCCTTTGAACGCAGACATAGTCAAAAAAAACTACGCATAAACGAGACCCGCTTGGTGGACTGACCTAGGAAAAAGTAAGGGCATCCTGGCGAACCAAAGAGGTTCGGGAAAAAGTTAAGGATATAGACAAAAAATGTACACCTGGCAAGTCGAAAACCTACAAAGGCGGCTTGGGCAAAAAAGGGTATCCCGGTAGACTGAAAACCCGAAAGGGCGGTCTAGGAAAAAGTTAGGGATTTAAGCGTACGACTATGTCTCGTCCAGATCACCTACCTACAGATTACTATCAGCTTTCAAGATTCAAATGGCGAAAATTGATTCACTCACTTTCTACTGACAGCAAGGAGATGAGATAGTCGAAATATATGAGCAGTAGCATAGTTGAAACTCGACGAGATTATTTCCGCATAGCTTTTTACTTTCATTGTATACAAACTGCTTGGCCATTCGCCACCTTTCAAAATTAATGCAAATTCTTTCTTTTACAGTGTTCATTTTTGTTGTTTCTTGCATAAAGTCCAATATTTGCTTTGAATGATTATATGCATTTGACAATAAACATTTGTTCACAAACATACGAAGAGCGACCGAACAGAAGTAATTACTACAGATCCCAGGAATCGAGATGACGACTAAAGTCACCAATGCGTTCCCCGTGGGCTATTTTCACAAGAGTACAATCCCCACAGAGCCATCAAACCTTCTCCGACGAAGTATTAATCTCTTTCCGCTAGTGTTCCAACACTTCGAGCTTCATCACATTAGTCCCCGAGCAGTGGTCTTAATCAGCTTCGCCCTATTACATCAGTCTCCGAGTAGTAACGGTTCATCTCGTATACACAGAGATATTTATCTTCAGCGGAATGTCTCCCAATGATTATCATTCCCCGGCGGTAGGAGTATCCAGACTCGAAACTTGGTCAGATAGTGCATCGAAGGAAACCTACGTCTCTTTTATTCCCCAGCCAGAGGTTTCAACAAACTTCAAATTCACCACCTCAAAGGTATCTTCAAGCCTCGACTCCAAGCAATAATCAGATATTCCCCAGCAAGGTCTACGCACAAGATCCCCAACGGAGTATCTCCCAGCTTTTATTATTCCAACAACATTAATATCTAGGCTCGAAACTTGGTCAGATATTACACGGAGGAATCAAGAACATCTCTCCCCCCTCGAGTCAGGGTTTACAGCAAACCTATCCCCGAGTGAGCGTCAAAAACCTCCAACAGGACATTCCCATCTTCTTCAAGATGGATATGTTTTGAAATACATCTACCTTCATTCATATATGTTCGTATAGCTGCATCATAGTAATATTGTCATACACTTGCATGCATTATCATCTGAACGACCATGAAAATCACTTTCAGACAACTAGTCAATGATTAATGCCCGAAACAAGATGGGAAACCTATCTAAAAGACCATGCAAATTGTCTCCTGGAAACAGATATTGGATTAACACCCGAAGCAAGATGGGAAAGTTATCCACATCCTGCCAAATATCCACCAAGAGAATAGCCAAGACGAAGGTTTATTCTGACTCTCTCTTATTATCAACAGAAACTACAGAGTCTAGCATACGACTCAGTTGCCCGGATGGCATCTTTAAGCCCATCTCCGACTACTTGTCGACAGCTCTCCACCTTCAGAATGCTGCATATTTGGTTAAAAATCAATACATACCAATAACCTCATTCAAAGATGAGCGTGAAGTCTAACGTACGACTCCACATCAGCTGCCCCAAATGGCATCTTTAAGCCCATCTCCATCACCTCTTCTGCTCAACAGACACATACAAAGTCTAACGTACGACTCACTCCCCAACATCAATTTCTCCCGATGGAATCTTTAAGCCCAGCTCCGATGTTTCTCCTATTCAAAAGAAGAATACAGATTCTAACATACGACTCAATCTCCAGCAACAGCTTCTCTAAATGGCATCTATAAGCCCATTCCAGCGCGTCATTAGCTGACGATCTTATTCCATACAATAGCGAGTGCAAATTTTCAGGTGTACTCGAGTGTTCAATCATCTTCTACTTTCAGGTCACGAAAGGCAAGCATGCCAATCTAACCCTCCCAGTACAAGAAGATTGAACAGGGCAACTGTTATACCCCAAAATTTGCCCTCCCACTTCTCAAGACAACTCACATATCCATACTCAAGGATTTCACAAGGGTTGACCAGACAAACCCTCTCCTAAGCAATCAACCCAAACTAGGGTTTTTCCATTCTCAAATCAAGGTGGGCCTCCAACATTTCAAGTGGTCATTATGCCTCATCATATGTTTCAATGGATCTCTATGTCAAGTTTCAAGCCTAATAAGTCAAGTTTGCTCAGACAATTGCTCAGATGGTTGAGAATTAGTTGTATTAGACAAAAAGTCAACTGTGATCAACATACAGTCAAACTTCATAATTTTTGGTCAACATAAATATTTTGAAGTGATATTCATCATTTGATTAAGGGTTGATCATGATTCATCAAGAAAAGTCAAGAATTGATCAAAAGTCAAAGTTTCTAAATTGGGCTTTCTCAGACAAAAGTCAATAGAACTTTGACCAGGCATAACTTTCACATACTTTATCAGAAATTTTTCCACTACAGCTCATTTTGAAGAGAATTCAATTCTCTACAACTTCATGTCTCACAAGCTTGGGCAAAAAATGCTTCATTTGGAAGTTATGGATCAAAACATTACAGGTCATTCTAAAAGTCTACTTTTTGTAAAGAAGTGTTCATGAGCATGGAAACTTCAATTGAGATGAAACCAAGGAGTATATTTAGAGGACATCTTGAGCTTTCTAAAAAGTCCAAGAACACTCAAAAATGTTAAAAATTGAGCAAGATACACCTTGCACAAGTTGAGCATTTTTGAGGAGGTGCACAAAGAGAAATACTTGACAAAACCAAAATTTCTGCAAATGGGCCTAACGTTTCTTGATTCAAACATGTTCCTTAGCTGAATTGGAACCTCCAAGCCCAAGGCCAAGAATTTATCTTTTATTTTTTATTTATTTTGGATTTTTAATCATTTAAAAGCCATTTTAATTAAAATAAAAGATAGAAAATCAAAATTAATTGCAACGTGGATTTTTCTCTCATTCTTGAGATCCAAGCAAGCCATACAAGCTGTCAATTTCGAAATTGCATTGATCGGCAATGGAATTGAATGAGATTTGATCCAAAAAGGCAATATTTAGTTTCATTCCAAATCAAATATTTTCTCATTGATTGGCATATAATTTCTTCATAAAAAATATTTAAAACCATTGGTTCTATAATTCCCAAATATTTTCAAACTGATTGGCATATAATTTGTCAAATATTTAAAACCATTGGTTCTATATCTTACTGTGTTGGAAATATCCATGGGTTGTATTTTGGGACAACAAGATGAAACGGGAATGAAGGAATATTCCATTTATTACCTGAGTAAGAAGTTCTCAGACTACTAGTCCCGGTATTCTATGTTGGAGACGACTTGTTATGCTTTAGCCTGGGCTGCGAAGCGTCTGCAACAATATATGTTGAATCATACTACTTGGTTGATGTCTCTAATGGATCCGATCAAGTACATCTTTGAAAAGCCTGCTCTCACGGGAAGAATTGCTCATTGGCAGATGTTGTTATCTGAATATGATATTGAATACCGCACTGAGAAGGCTATTAAAAGTAGTGTACTGGCAGAATACCTAGCTCATCAGCCGATTGAGGATAATCAATCTGTTGGATTTTATTTTCCTAATGAAGATGTGATGTTTTTGAAAATGAAAGATTGCGATTAACCTTTACCTGATGAAGGTCCCGATCCAGAATCCCAATGGGGAATGGTGTTTGATGGAGTTGTGAATGCTTGTGGAAAAGGAATTGGTGTTGTGATCATTACTCCTCAAGGAGCTCACATTCCTTTCATAGTGCTGCACCCAAAAATTTACTCTCTTTATTTAGGGTTATGTTTCATCATAAATAACATATTGCATTGCATTCATACATTGTGATAGGATCAAAGTTCTTTGGTTCTCAAGTCCTTTACAAGCTATGGAGGTTGATTATGTTAGTATTTTGTTCTAATGGAGTCTCAAAATCTCATGTCTTTGGATCCTTCAAGTCACAATGATATATTATGGCTCAAGGCATCTCATTTGTCTCATTGATTTCCCAAGAGTTGAAGTTTTGCAAAGAATTGGAGAGGAATTCATGTGTGTCATTCATTTGATGAAATTAGGATTTTGGTCCATCGTGAAGTTTGAATCTTGGCTAAGTCAATTCTTTGAAGAATCAACTTCCTATTATCATTTTTGCTATCATGGTTCAAAGAATTTCTCAGTGCATTAAGAAGATTTGAGGTTTTGAAGCTTAATTGGCCATCTCCTAAATACAATGTGCAAAAATAGGGTTTTGGATATAATTAGGATTTCTTCAGATTTTTCACTCAAACTTAATTTCATGTGTTTCTATATGTTGTTGAGGATCTATGGTTGAAAGATTGAGGTTCAATTTTGATTAGAAGTAACTCAATTGATCACAAGGGGAAAATGGTCATCTTGGTCAAAATCAGTCAAAGTCAGGAGTTGACCAAGTGGACCTTTGGTCAACCATCAATTCAAATATCTTATTTTCGTATTTAATGACCAAACTCATCATCGAATCAAGTAAATTGAAGAAATTGGAGTTAACCTGTTCTTGAAGTTATTTGAAGTTTGGAAAATTTTCTAAGTCCTCACCCTTTAGAACTTCGACATGTCATAACTTTCTCAATTTTTATCCAATGGCTGCATACCATACATTTTTGGAAAGATTGAGAAAAATGATACAATTTGTCATTGTGTAAAATTTTTCAAAAATGCACCATTTGGAAGATAATTGGCTTGGAAGTTTCAAGAACAAAACATACAAATACAAAGCAAGCTTGGCTTCTCCTGGCCATCCCGTGCGTAATTTTTCAACAAACACGTGGTGTGCAAGATGTTGAGGTTAATTTCTATAAATTTAAGTGAAATTTGGAAAACGTGCTTCGTGCATTTTGAAGGTGGCAAAGAGAGCTTTGTAACAAGCTTTGAACCATCTCAAATAGCCAAATATTGATCAAGTTATATTCCTTAGAAGTTCATGTCAAAACTGAATTTATTTCTTGCCATGCACGCTGTTATACCCCAAAATTTTCCCTCCCACTTTTCAAGAAAACTCACATATCCATACTCAAGGATTTCACAAGGGTTCACCAAACAAACCCTCTCCTAAGCAATCAACCCAAACTAGGGTTTTTCCATTCTCAAATCAAGGTGGGCCTCCAACATTTCAAGTGGTCATTATGCCTGATCTTATGTTTCAAAGGATCTCTATGTCAAGTTTCAAGCCTAACAAGTCAAGTTTGCTCAGACAATTGCTCAGATGGTTGAGAATTAGTTTTATTGGACAAAAAGTCAACTATGGTCAACATACAGTCAAACTTCATAATTTTTTGTCAACATCAATATTTTGAAGTGATATTCATCATTTGGTCAAGGGTTGATCATGATTCATCAAGAAAAGTCAAGAATTGAACAAAAGTCAAACTATCTAAATTGGGCTTTCTCAGACAAAAGTCAATAGAACTTTGACCAGGCATAACTTTCACATAATTTATCAAAAAAATTTCCACCATAACTCATTTTGAAGAGAATTCAATTCTCTACAACTTCATGTCTCACAAGCTTGGACAGAAAATGCTTCATTTGGAAGTTATGGACCAAAACATTATAGGTCATTATAAAAGTCAACAAAAAGTCAACTTTTTGTAAAGAAGTGTTCATGAGCATGGAAACTTCAATTGAGATGAAACCAATGAGGCGGTTTATAGGACATCTTGAGCTTTCTAAAAAGTCCAAGAACTCCCAAAAATGTTAAAAATTGAGCAAGATACACCTTGCACAAGTTGAGCATTTTTGAGGAGGTGCACAAAGAGAAATACTTGACAAAACCAATTTTTTTGCAAATGGGCCTAACTTTTCTTGATTCAAACATGTTCCTTAGCTGAATTGGAACCACCAAGCCCAAGGCCACGAATTTATCTTTTATTTTTTATTTATTTTGAATTTTTAATCATTTAAAAGCCTATTTAATTAAAATAAAAGATAGAAAATCAAAATTAATTGCAAGGTGGATTTTTCTCTCATTCTTGAGATCCAAGCAAGCCATACTAGCTGTCAATTTCGAAATTGCATTGATTGGAAAAGGAATTGAATGGGATTTGATCAAAAAAACCAATATTTGGTTTCATTCCAAATCAAATATTTTCTCATTGATTGACATATAATTTCTTCATAAGTCTTGACCTAATTCACTCTACTATAAGTACATAATGCATCCACAAGCACAAGGGATGAAATTCTTGCCTCCAAGAACCCTAAAAAAGCTTCAAAAAACTGTGTGATACAAGGAGGTAGCAGCCAAAGATTTGCATCGATTCAAGCCAAACAAAGGTTGCCAATCAATTCCTTGGTGTTTTCTGAAGCTAACCAGATCATTACCAATCATCCAGACCTCCAGAAACACGAAATTGCACATGACAGTTTGCCTCAAAATTTTCAAAATCGAATTCATAGTTACATGCATTTTAAACGTATTTTGATTATATATTCATGTTCATGATGTTATTTGCAAGCTATCTGGGTTGTTTAATTGAAGTTTAAGTGCAGGAATCGTGATATGCCATTGTTAGGTTTTCCAAGCTTCAAATTGGGATCCTTCGATTTAGGAAAAATTGGCCAAAACTAGGGGCATATTCTTGTTCAGGAGACCAAACCGGATCGAACCATGGTTTCAACATGAATTTATATTGCTTGTATTTGATTTTGGAAATATGCAGGTGTTTTAGTGACGAACGAAGCCGTCGCTATAGGTTGTTGCTACGGACAAAAACTGTAGGTAAAAGCCTGTGAAAAAAATTCAAACGAGGAAGACGATGAAGCTTTGGCGCGGTTTTGGTTTACAGAAAACTAATTCCCTTAAAATGTTGTTATTCCATGTCACTAACACCAAATGCAGGTTGGTCCAGTGGTAAGCAGCGCGCGTGTTCACCCAGAAGGCTTGGGTTCGATCCCTGGCATTGTCAACATATTTTTAACACTCTCAAAAACTAACCTTTTTCTTATTTCTTTTCATATTTTTCCTTTCAATTTAATTTCTTTTCAAACAATTTTCTAACACATCAAAAAATATTTTCCTTTTGCATTTTGGGCAGAAAAATGTTTATTTAATTTTTGGCATAAAAATTAATATTTTTGCATGCATATTTTAATTAATTGTTAATTAACCACAAAATTGACTTTTAATTGCTTTTCTTTATTAAAATCAACCTGGAAAATTCCCAAAAAATTGTTTTATCATCTAATTAGGATTACTAACCTAAAAACTTTTTCCTAACACAAAAATCTTTTTTTTACTAACACATTTCCTCTTATGCGAATTTCTTTTCTTTTTCCGATTATTATGTATCTGCTTCTAGGTTGTAATAGTTAGGATTAATTTTCTCGCATTCTTTTTTCAATATTATGTAACTGCTCATGGGATGTAATAGCTTAATTAGGATTTACTTTCTGCACTCCTATATTATGTAACTTCCCCAAAGCGATGTAATAGCGTAGGATTTACTTTCCGCTCTTTACTTTCCGCAATTTACTTTCCGCACCCTATAAACTGCTAGTAACTAGGCGTGTATGGCAAGATAAAAACAAACGTAGATCACTTCTAATTGCAAGATAAAATATCTGAATTTGACACACTCTCTTCACACATGCACCCCCTAGAGTATTCTCTCTCGTTGCCTTTCGAATAAATGGTCAAGTCCCTCGTTGCCTTTATAAAGGAGAATGTTCTATCTGTGACTGAAGTCGGTCGCGACGGTGTTCGTGTTGGATTCCGTAAAGTTTAGGTTATGGTTCTAAGTCCAACCTGTGATTGTGATTACAGGGGTAGGAGATGACGTTGATGAGTAGAGTTCTTGAGAGAGTGTTGTGACTGAGTTACCACTTGGGACGATGGGAAGTTATGAAAGGTGTTTCGAATGAGAAGCCTGTGTATTGATCGTTGCGACGATGCGAGGATGATGATTACTTTTTACATAATTTGGGAATTGTTATAAGGGAAGACTTCGTTGAAGTCAAGTGTATACGTCGAAGTTTCACAAGTGGATATTTGGACAATATTTGAAAAGGTCAAACTATGCCGTGTATTTAGAGGACCAATGGACGTTGATCAATCGAGAATGAAAGAGTGATTCTTCGGGTTGATGAAGCCGACGTTGTGATGTGTCTGGATGGGTGTACGCTTTGAACATATCCATTTTGAGTGATTGTAAAGTTGAGGTTTAACCAAGTTGTTTTACGGTTGGCATCTTATGTATAGAAGTGAAGCAACATGGGTTAGATATCGAGCATTGAATTGACTAGTGAGTAAGCGAGGTTGTTGGATTTGGACTAGCGAGTTATAGTCGTAAGTCGTCTGTGTACGCCTTGGAATGCGTAGTGTATCGCAGTTCTGTTATGTTTGGGTAACTTTGTTTGTTCAAGGGTTGTACGTTTGTAATCTACAAGGACGATGTGACCTTGTGATTGATTGAGATGAGAGCGATAACTGCAAGTGTGATTCTTGAGTTTGTGCTTATGCGTGTATGAAGGCATCTTTTCATGTTTGTGTAGCACGCGTGGTTTTACCCTATTTTGACTATTTCAGTTTTGGTTTGTATAACCATTTTGTTGTTTTCGTTTTAGCGATGGTGACGGTGTTGTGTTGTAGGACTTTATGTTCCTATCTTTGGTGACTCGTTTCCGAGGTGTCGGTTTGAGTGTGTGGCTAATTCTATGGTTGAGACGTTAGGATAGTATCGATCTTGTTTGTTTTGTTCTCGAGCGAACCGGTGTGTTTACGGCTTGTGTAGTTGTTGGGTGTTGGTTGGTTGTCGAGTGCATTGTATGGGCCTTGCATCTCGGCATGGTTGTTCTTGTATAGACGTTGTGGTTGGGGAGATACCCTTGTGTTTGGTGTATTTAGTATGTTGTTTAAGGGACGCGAGGATTTGGTGGACGAATGCTTAGGCATGTCCCGTATTTGTTCGTTTGGGTTGAAATTTCGAGGACGAAAAGTTTATAAGTGGGGGAGAGTTGTAACGCCCTGTTTTTATTAATATTATATTATATTAATATTTTCGATTTACCGATCAATATTTATCTTGCGACGAGAATATTCATATTAATTAATATATCTATTAATTTATCTGGCGACGTTGTGTTCGGTTCGGGTTTTATTCCGTTCGGTTCGGTAAAATATTATTCGGATCCGATATTTAATTTCCCGGAATTATTGTAATTGATTGAATTAATAATATTGGTAGATATTATTAGTGTGTTAATTTATAAGAATAAATTAGGAGTGTGAGGATTATTTGGGAAGAGTTGGGTTTACACCTTAGTTTACTAGTAAGGTTATTATAAAACCACTTTCCTTATTTTCTTTCCATCCAAACACTTCTCCTTGTTTTCCTTCCATTCTTACATATCAAAAGCAAGCATAGAAATTTGGATGGCTAGTAAGAAAACAACATTATAAAACCATTTCCTTGTCTTTCTTTCCTTTTCCAACAACAACAACCTAACATAGAAGTTTGAGAGAAGAGAGGGTTTTGGGAAGAAGAAGAAGAAGAGCAAGAGAGCAAGAAAGGAAGCTTGAGGTTGGGCTTTGTAGCATCACCATGGATCATCCAAGCTTGAGGTAAGGGGTTTGATTTCTCTATTTCATATGGTTAGGGTTTGATAGTTGTATTTTGGATTTGGGGAAAAATTTGATAGTTGGTTTATAGGGTTTGGTTGATTGATTGTTGAAATAGATTATAAAAGTTGGATTGGAAGTATAAATTGTGGGTGTTTAGTATGCTAGTTGTAGAAAATGGAATTTGTATAATGGAAATGAAAAAAAAAAAAAAAAAAAGAGAAAAACTAGGAAATTGTAAGAAAACAAAAAAATGGAAACTGTAACTTGTAAAAAAACGCAGGGCAATGAAATGAAAATGGATGAAGCCATAAGGGAAAGCTGAGGCAGCCGCCTCCCATGCCCTTTGTTATGTGGGACGTCCGTCCCCGATGTGGTGAAGAGAAAACGGCAACGTGAAGATTGTCTGTTTTTTGTAAACTTGTTTTTGCTGTTTGCTGTCATGAAATTCTTCCTGCATAATTTTCTTGAAAAATATATTATGTTTCTTTTTAAATCCATAATTCCACCTAGTAATATTTGGTAACCATAAAATATAATTAGGGGATAAGATAGCCGATTAAATTTAGAACCCGATTATGTTCCGATTTTTCGATTTCGGTAAATTCGGCGACGGAGCAAGTTGCTCCGAATTCAACGAAAATTGATGTGCTACCTAAGTTTGACGTGTAGAACGTAGTGGTGAAGTTAGTTTTTCGAAATTGTGAGTTTTTACGGAGCGACCCGAAATAGGCTAAATTACGGTAAATTGAACCGGATTTTGTTTTAGTGGATTTAAGGCACGTTTGGACAATTCGTTTTCGACGTCGACGATTATGATTAATATCGATTATTAGGAATTACTTTCGCGACGATTATTGACGTTTTTCCTATTTTTCCATTTCCGGAATTTAGTGAATTAATTGATAACGATGCGGCGTTAATAAACGTAAGTTTTGCGACAGTGTGTTTATTAATGAATACTGTTGATATGCAATGTAATGATTAAATTGATGTTGTTAATAAATGCTTCCGATTTGTGAATGCATGACTTTTGATGAATTTATTGATGATGTTTGCATAATGCAATTAGGATGCGATGATATATTTATCTTGTTTTGGATAAATTATGGCGATGTGGGCTTTATGCCAATTTGGATGAGCGATGATGATGTTTTTGTGTTGTGTTGTTTTATTGTCGAGTCACATACATTGCATAAGCGAAGAGGGCTTTTATGCCAATCGATGATGGCTTTTATGCCGAGCGAAGATCGGTTTTATGCCAAGTGTCCCTAATGACGGACAAAGCGATGGGTACCACATGCATAACATAGTCGTGTCTCATGGAGTCGGTTATGTTTGTATTTGAGTTGTTTGGCGTTGGGTTTTGTCGATTGATGGATGATATTAAATTGCGATGAAATATGATGTGATGATGTTTGTGATGATGGGCTTTATGCCAAAAGAGAAGATGGGCTTTATACCAAAAGCGAAGATGGGCTTTATGCCAAAAGCGAAGATGGGCTTTAGACAATTTGTGATGATTTGTTATGTTTCTTATATTACTAGCATTATTTAATGTTGTTGGTTGATGTTGTTCTTTAAGACTACCGTGTCAATTAGTGATGTATTAGTTTGTGACGATTTCGTGGTGACGGAGGGTTATGTGTTGTTGCGACGTTTTATGCCGATGAGGCTATGGTGATAAAGTGTAGATTATACACATTAGGATGACGAGTAAAGTAAGTGAGTTTTGATTATGTGTTGGAATTACACTTATTAATCTATAACCTTTATAATTCCGAAACTACATATATATTTTATCATGCCTTTAATTATATGTTTTGGAGTATCTCACCCTTTACTTGTTTCGCCGTTACCTATATATTGGTAACGTGCAGGTTTTGAAGACGGAGTCTATAGCTGCTGTTAGTCGAGTTGGTGTTGCTCTGATACGTAGCACTCGGGGGGAAATATTTATGTCGTCTTGTTGTTGTTGTTTTATTATCATTCCTTTTGTGAATAAGAACCATAATTTATAAAAACATGATTTTGATGAGGAAGATTAATAAAGGAGATGGTTTGATTTCTATGAATCAATTTATGTTTTCCTGCGATGCTATGTATCCGAAATTTATACTTTAAAGTAAACTGTTTTAAAGTGAGTTGTTTTTGATGGTGTAACGCCTCAGTATTTAATTTATGAAATTTTAAAATTACTCTGATTTTGCATATAAAACTTTGGGTAGAATTGGGGTGTTACAAAAAGGGGTGCTAATACCTTCCCTTTTCATAACCTTCTCCCTTACTCAGAATCTAACGAAGGTCATTTTCTGTTCTTTTCACCTTCCGTTAATTGGATAAAAGAAACGTCGGTGGCGACTCTTGCTATCCGCAACATTTGCGATCAAACGCAAAATAATCCAAAGTCAGTTCTCCCACCGTATTACACACGCGCATCATGCCCAGGATTCCAAGCCATGTTTTTTTGCAACTTGTATTGATCATATCTCATTCAACACTCCACCATTATACATGATTCAAAGCTCATTGTGGAGATCACTAAGAGTTATATCCATGGCCCAAAATGCAAAAGAAACGCACGAGCCATTTCCTCGGGAGCTAAGCTTAAAGTTGACTGGTTAGCCATAGATGCATGCATGCAATATTTCAGATTTTGGACCTTTTTGGTTCTAGCCTGTTTTAGGTCTTTGCTTGCACATGTCTTGCACGATTTGGATCCTTCAAATCATACCATATAAGGAAAAATCACTCACTCTAAAGGCATGACTTGTACTCTCTCATACGTTGCCATTTTTGGCAACTTCTGTCATTTTTAAATTCTCTCATGCTTGTATTATCAAGCCAGCTCATCATTCGCATCTCCTACACTCTGATTCCACTCACTATAAGCTTGCCAAAATGCACAAAACTTGAGCTAAGTAGCAAGCAAAATGAAAGTTCCATGAAAAAAAAATTAGAAAAATGCATTTTTGGGCCCAAGCATTTTTAAGCTTCAACACACACTCATTCTTTCCCTAGACGCCCCCTCTCTTCAAAAACCAACTCTTCTTCTCTTTGAATTTTTTTCTTCGAATCTTCATCCCCAGAGCTTGTTTCTTCATTTATTCCTCTTCATTTAAGCTAAGAAGATCAAGAGGGGTGATTTTCTTATTGTTCAGAGGCACCAGTTGAGTTTATTTCTCAACTAAAGAGGTAAGTTTCAAAACTCAAATCTCCATTTTCATTTGATTTTTTGATGAAATAAGCATGTATGTGTCGGTATAGATATCCAAACAATAGGTTTGATGTATATCTTTGCTTGTTTATGAAGCATGTTGCATTATATGAAGTTCTGAGATTTTGATTTTGGATGATTTTTGCATTTTTCGTGGCTTGATTTCTTTACGTATGTTTGATCTTTTTGAAATCTATGAGTTGTTACTTCCTCCTTGCCATGTGATCTTCATTTTGTGCTTTGAATCGTGAAAAATGGTTGAGAAATAAGCAAGTTACGATATTTTGAAGTGGGGTGTGTGGTCTGAGCAAAAACGCGCTTTAGGGCATAAGGTGGGAGGTTGAAGATGATTATGTGGCGAGATCTGATTGGCTCATGTGAAATTTTGTTTTATTTGAAATTTTGTTTTATTTAGCATTTTGTATAATTTTATTTTGTGCTAAAGAATCATCCAAAAATTACAACAAAAAATAACCATGGCTCTCATCAACTTAAAATATTTTGTGTAATTTTTCTGGACTTTTTGTAAATGTTTTGATTGGTCAAATAAATTCTGAGATTAATTAATTTTGTTTTAATTAGTTTTTATTGTAAATTCTTGAAAAAAAGTTTTTCCATCATAAAAAATTCCACAAAAAATTATTCTGAGCCCTTTGATTGGTTTGTGACGAGTCCCTGATTTTTATTTAATTATTTTCTAAATTTTGGCATAATTAAATAACTTTTTTTTTGCATTATATTGCATTAAATAATTGTCATAAAAAATATTTCCCTTCATACAAAATTACACAAAATTATTTTAGGCTATTTGATTGGTCTATTTTTTATCTCTGATTTTTATTTCATATTTTCCTAATTTTTGATTAGTTTTAGAAAATATGCGAATAATTGCTTCTTTTTTAAATTTAATTGATTTAAAAATACTTTTTCAAGTATAAAAAATACACCAATTTTATTTTGGTCCTTTTTCATGATATGTGATTGTTTTCGAACCTTAAATTAATATTTTTGGCATTTTTGCTTTTGTGAATATTTTTCATGGTTTATTTGATATACTAATCTTTTCAGATTTAATTTTTAATATTTTCTTTTATTAAAAATGCCAAAAGTTGACTTTTCTGACTTTTTGAGGTTCATATCTTGATGTTTGAATTTTGATTTGAATTTTTTTTATGTGAGTCATATTTGTTTGGAATTTTTGATTAAATTTGATCAATTGTGTGGTTTAAATTGCTTAGGCCTCATGTTACGGTTTGTATGCTAACCTCCCTTAACTTTCAAGTCAACCTTTGACTAGATTAGTTTATTATGTTCCCTTAGGATTCTTAAATTTTCATAGATTTTAGGACATGGTTTGATATATTTCCCAACATTGCTAAGTTAGGGTTTCTACATTGATCACCTTTTGAACATTGCTTGGTGGTGCATTTTCATCTCTTACTTGAACCTTGCCAATTTTGATTTGCGCTTGTTGTTTCTGACTTTTAATTTTTTTAGGAATGTTGTGATATTATTTTTTTGATTTTATAAGCGTTGATGTTATTTTCGAGCCAAGCATCTCTCCCATAGATGCATTGGTGCTTCTTTGAAGCTAAATTGGCTACCCTTGTAGTCATGATTTTATTTTTCTTTTAATTTTGAATCTTGATCTTATGATCTTTGTCCTCTTGATGTTTCTTGATGTTGGTTTAATCCCTATAGCATTTAAGAACCTTAAATTTAATACAATTTGATCATGTATGCCTTTATGCATAAGGGACTAAATTTGTACATTGTCATGATAGTTTAGCATGTTAGATTAGTAGCATTTCTTGGAGTTCTTATAAGCTCATGATAGATACTTATAATAGGGATATGCCACTGCCCTAGGATTTAATGCTTAGAAAACACATTGAGGTAACACTCATGCATAGAAAACAAAATCAAATATGATAGATACTTTGTTTGATTTTTATTTAATGCTTTGAATTGGACTAGCTTTGATGTTTTCAAACCCTAGTTTTGTGTTCTTTTAAGTACAAGTCTTCTCTTTTGTTTAATATGCCTTTGGTTGTGTTTTTATTAGTTCTTAAGCTTACACACGCGTACACCTTTGCATGCACTTGTAGGGATTGATTTTGTTCACCTTAAGTGATTTGTCTGTGAATATTTCTCATGCATGTTTGTATGCTTTTATTGATGTATTGGTGAATTTGTTAATTTATTGTATGACTCTTAACCTTGCATGATCCATTTCATTCCATCTATGCCTTTACTTGGCTTCTTTTGACTTGTAAACGTTTTCTAGGTCAATGTTTCGACTAGCTTTCTAGTTTTTGTACTAGTGTTGTAATTGTATCTTTGTGATATTTTCTTTTTGATTTGATTGTGAATTCTTTTATATGATGTTGCTACTGTAATCACTTCATCTTGACACTTTCTTTGCATGTTATGTATGTCACACACATTTACTCACTTCACCACACATAATTGTCGCATGTTCGGGCACTCTTGTAGAGTTTTGTTCATGAATTTTTTGTGGCTTTGTTTGCATGATATAAATGCATTGTTAACATGTTAGTTACTGACTTATGTGTCATTTTGTTGCACCCCAAAATTCGCCCTCTTCTTTTCTGTATTTCTGGCTTATAATTTGATTGCATAAACATACATGTAGGTGCATGCATATCATTGATCATGGGGTTACCAGGTTCAAAACATCCCAAGTATGAAAGAAACATCGTGTTTGAGCTATCTCAGATCATTTTGAGCCAAGAATAAGTGTTTCTCGGTTCGTACAACTACTTGCAAGGTTTTTTGGTCAGGAAGCTATTTTGATTTGGTTCCACAATCTCTGGAATCATATCAATATGTCCTCCAGTTTATTTCGTCAAGGAAAAATGAATTTATTTGCTTATTTTTCAATAAAGTGGATTTTGGGTTTTTAGTGTGTTCCGGGCACTCCAGAGAGCGCATCTCACTGCTCTTCAGGTATTTTCTAATGAATTTTGACTGGCATGTCCCTATCATTTTTATCTACAACTTTTGTTTGAAAGCCGGAAGCAAATTATGTGAGGAAGGTCCCCAGAAAATTCAATTTCTCAAGAAGATTAAATTGAATTTTAGTGCTGAACCGTGTGTTCTGCCCTAGTTTAATTTACAACTCGGGAGCTAATTCCTCACCGTTTAAGACCAGTTTATTATTCTTCAGACGCAATTTTGAGCTGAACCAAACAATTTTCATCTAGTACACGAACTTCAAAAAATCATATCTCGCTTGTTTTTTATCGAAGTGAGATGTGACCGGTTCCAAAAGTTCACAAATTTTATTAGCTTCGGTTGTCTCAGAAACACTCGCTTGCAAATTTTGATCATAAGACCCTTGTTCGGGGCATTTTCTCCGAAGAGCGCATTGAGAATTCTGCATGCGTCAGACGCCCGAAAATTGTGCTAAAACTTCAAAAATACATATCACCTTGACCGTTCATCCGATCGCGTCGAAATTTTGATTCTCACAAGCAAAATCGCGTTCCGAACATTTTTCGTTTACATTCTAATTTCAAATTCCGCACGATTTGGCTGTTTTGGACTGTGTACGAAAATTATTTTGATAATCGCGATTTGGACTTAATTGTGGATCCAAGGCACTCCAAAGTCCAATTTTTCACACTATAAATATATTTTACCACTCACAAAATTGGTAGAGAGAATCATTTGTTAAATTTGACCTAAGAGCTCTCGCTTTTCTCCCTCAATTTTCTCTCAACTCAAAGTTGCACAACTACCAACAACCACCACCAAAATTCCAAAACCACCGCGCCGGAAAACTTTTTCTTATTTTTTTCTTCTTCTTTTCTTCTCCAGTACAGCCCCATACTCTTCTATTCCCTCTCAATTCTCAAGGATCAAATGAAGCTTTTCATCAATCAAGAACATTGAAGAGCGTTCAAGGTGTCGAGGTGAAGAGTTAAAGTTTTCCTCTTCATCAATTCTTAAAGGATTCAAGATTCTCCTCTTTTATTATCATCAATTCAACTTTGATTTGGTATTTTCTTGGAGAATTACAAGATTTTCAAATTTATCCATAATGGTGTTTTTTTTACTCGAAAGGTGTCGGAGCAAACCTTTTTGTACACTACACACACATACATCTGTGGTGTTGATTTTATTTGCATATAATGTCTAATACTTGTTCTAACCCTCAACTAACCTCTTGACTAATATGTTGACATGTTTAGGTAGTTGACCTTTGATTTAGAAACCATAATCGAGCCGTATGATTAGGGTACCATGCTAGTTAACCCTTAGAGTGACGATTGATCATTTTGACTTAGTTTTGCTCATAATTTTGTTTCAATCATGATTTTTCTTGTGCATTTCATTTGAGATCATTTAATATGAATTAGCTACTGACTTGTAGAGTTTTACATCAATTTTAATTCAATAATTGCTTAATTCCTAATTTTTGATTATGTTGTGATGTTTAAAAGCATGTTTCTCCTTTGTCATTTGAATCGACCAATTGTAGGAGTATAATACCATGTGTTCCTTAGAAACTTTAGGACACTTTTCCCATATAATTGTAGTTAAATGTAAACCTTATCTTAGGATTGTAAATAGAACTTCAAAGCTAACCTTTAATAGTTTGATTCTTAGGAACTAGTTTGATAATTGTATAGTTCTTCTAGGTTCCTCTTGCATGTCTCCTTTGAAATCTTGTCCTCTATTTGTTTAGATGTTTAGGAAAGCTTTAGAATATGTAGTTTCTGCCCTCTATTAGGAGTTTACCTTTAATGCTTAGTTTTCTTTGTGAATAATGCATTTTAAGCCATTTTAGTATAGATTTTTTATTTCTAATTACTCTAGGCCTCTAGCTATGTTTAGCATTGCATTTGAGGATTATTGTGATGGACTTAGCTCGATTTTGATATTGTTCATGGGTTATTTTACATTACGTGTGGGTGGCTTCCCGGTTTTCCATCCTCATGTTGCTATACACATTTACATTCCATTTCTTCACATTTCGATCATATTTTGACTTGTGATGTGAATATGCAATTATATTCCCGCCTCCTTGTTATTTTTGACATGTTTGTGGTTTTGTGCAAGGTACATTAAGGATATTTTGGTTAGGTACCTAATTTTGGTACACTAACATACCACTTCTCCTGTGATTCTGTTTGCGTTTTAAACGCGTTTTGCTTTGTGTTTTCTTATATTATGAGAAACACATATTTTGTTGTTTTGTCTGGATATGTACCTTTGTGCAGGTGTTCTGATTGTTATGAGGACTTGTTTGCTACACACACATGTTGCACGATATCACCTTGTGGGTTATATTGATCGAGCTATTTCTTATTATTGCTTTGTTGATGGTAGTTTACTCGAAGTTTTCCGGAGTATTTTTAGCTTGCAGTGCTCTTCTGATTTTATTTTCCGTTTGGTACTAATTTTACTTTGTTTACTGCTTTCTTTTACCGCTTTCCTTGCCATGAGAAGTAGGAATAGAGATGTATGAAAGGGGCTTCCGTAGTTGGAGCATGTTCAGGAACCCCTCTGGTTTATTTAAAGACCCGTTTGCTAATTGTTTTTGGTTTGTTTAAAATCCTCCATCGTGCATAGGGAGGTAATTCTCTATAAGTGTTTACATTTGTGCTTGCATAGGTCAGAAGTGGTTAGGACACCCAACATGGAACCACCAAGCAAAGTCCCGCTTTTTATATTTCCTGCTATCGAGTCATGATGATATGATGGGCAAGCGAAAGGGGCCCATAATCGACTCCCGCAAAGTTCTAGTCCGTGTCATCCCACACAAGCGAATCGTGTTGCTTCCTTTATCGAGTCAATAAAAAGTGGCAAGAGTTCCCTATTCTGATTCTCCATGCTTTCTTGGGGTTCTTATTTATTGAAGAGCTCACATCACATCCTCTTCACACTTGAAAATTCATGTCATGCGGTGATACCATTCACGGGAATTGGATGTGTCGGCTCTTGTTGACTCACGGTATGCTATTTACCGGTCGAGGCTATGGGACTTCCTCCTTTTTCTGTACTTGTGTGACATTTGTTTGTTTGCATTGCATTGTTTGTGTGCTTCTGCCAAAGCACTTGTTTGCTTCATCCCTTTTTGTCGTCTTCGATTCTACATTAGGTAGTGATTCGAGATAGACATAGACTTAGGTTGTAAACCTTTTCCATTCCTTTTTTTCATCTTTGATTCTACTTTAGGTAGCGAATCGAGATAGACATAGATTTAGGTTGTAAACCTTTTCCATGTTCCCTTAGGATTCCCTCGAATCTTATGTAGCGATTCGAGTTAGACCTTAGGTTGTAACCCATGCATGATAACGTTAGGGATAGACTTAGATAGTTTCCCTTGATTGTTTTTTCTAGTTTCTTTTGCATACTTGTTTTTTTTTCTTTTGAAAACCAAAACAATTAATAATGGTTCAAACTCCTTATCCAAAGGTAAAAGCAACCAACCAAGATTAATTCTTTTTGCCTACGGGTTTTCTTTTTGTGTTAAAAACTTTTTTTCATAAGTAAAAAACATATAACCCACCAAAACATATGAGCCGAACTACGGAACTCTGACTTTCCCATTGCACGAGGGAATACGTAGGCATCTTGTCACGGGGCTCGATCGAGCAAACTTTGTAAATACTTCCTTCTTTTCCCCGTTATTTCTTTATTTTCTTTTCTTTCATATGCATTCTCTTTTAGCATACAAATATAGCAATTAAGCAGTAAATAGATATAACCAGATCCATTAGACAGAAAGTAGAAGTGGATACTGTAGAGTACTACGGACGTGTGGGGTGTTAATACCTTCCCTTCGCGTACCCTATCTCTCGCTCGCAAGACCGTGTCTCATCCCTATCAGGTTTTTGCGATGCGCTTACCTTTCTCCTTTTGTGAGATAAAAAACGTTTGATGGCTACTTCATTGATATAGTTATCGGATGATGTTCAACCGGTTGTTTCAGCTGGCAACTTCACTGGGGATTGTACAGACCTCTTGCTGGTCCAATCAGTAGTCGATCCTAGCTTTTATTTTCCTGTCTATTGGGTGTTTATTTAATTGTTTATTTATTTACTTGCTTTATTATAACATCCTTTGTATGATTTGCATTCCATTCTATGTGACATATTTACTGCTTTCATATACTGGTTGGATTATTGTGATATGCTCTGTTTCCTTGGTGGGTGGGAGTTACAAGAGGTAAAAGGCCCCATACCTTGGCCAAAAGACACATAGGACACCTAGGGATAGAGTGGAACATGTCAGATACTGGATGTAGATCTTGTAGTTTGGAATGTCGTCCATGCTTCAGGGGAGGTTCAATCAGGGGGCTATCATCTTCACGTAGGTGTTATGATGGTAGTCTCTCTAGGAGAACTAGATCCTGGAGTTACCTTGACCTTACCCAAGCCTTAGTTTCAGCTATGAGTGGGGCGGGATCATCATATTATAACAGGTACAGATGGTGACTATGTTCAGATGGTGACTATGTTCTGATGGTGACTATTGATTCTAATGGTGGTTATATTAGTCCTTATGTGACATTCTATTGTTGATGACCGTGTGCCTTATGCTACTTGGTTCCATGATACTTGGTTTTCTGGTATTTTCTGTGATATTCTAAAATGATTTCGGACCTTTGATCTTATTATATTTAGACTTCATTATTTTATGGTATTCTGAATTGGTGTCGAACCTTTGATCCTATGATATTCTGTTTATTCAGAGACTATGCAGACGTTATTCAGTAGGATTGTACAGATTATACTCGTTGTTATGCTGAAATTTTGAACCTATGGTTAATGCACTTGCATCGTAGCATGTTTATTTTTTTAAAAAAATGTCAGAAAAAATAAATATGTACATATCTAACCTGCATATTCATTCATTTCATGCATTCATAATAGGTGTTTGAAACTTAGAGATTTCTCATATTTAGACCTGGTATTTTCTTTGCAGAATTGCAAATCTCAATTTCTCAACTGCTCTGTGATCAGAATTAAGTGATGGAACAGCTTCGTGGGGAATTAAATGAAAGGAAAGAACAACTGGGATTTTTTATGCTAGACTTGCAAGATTTGGTCAGTGGACAAGAACTCTTGAAAGAGGAGAACCATCAGTTGAAGACTCAGTTGAGTTTGGTTATGGAAATTCTGGATACTTGTCGAGAAAGGAAGACAAACCTGCACCCGCTTCCGCAACAAGAGTTTTTATTACTCCCTATACTTTAGGGGCTTCTTTAAGTCTTGAATCATGGCTTACATCTCCTATTCCAATTTGTGTTCCAGGGTCTTCCCGTCTACAACCAGTTTCTGTTTCTCAAAAAGATCCAAAGGGTAAGGCTCATCAACCAGGGTCATCACAACCTAAGAGGCAATTCGATCCCATTTCGATGCTATATGACCAGTTACTTCCTCAATTGCTTAAGTTTCAATTGGTTGAGCTTCAAATTTTCACGATGCATGGAAAGCTTCCCTGTGATTATGATGAAAATGCTAGGTGTGATTTCCATTCCAGGGCACCTTGTCACGATACTTTTCTGTACGGCATTGAAACATAAAGTTCAGGATTTACTTGATGAAGGATTAATTCTATTTACTCCCACGGGTTTGAGTTTGCAAATCAATATTACCCCAATTTCTGGTGTGACTATTTCGGCTGCTGCTGCACCTCAAAAGTAAACTTATGCTTCCAAGCAGGATAATCAACAACGGCCGAAGGTGCCAAGGAAGTTTGATCCTCTGTCGATGTCTCATATTGAACTATTTTCCCACTTGCAACGGTTGAAGCTGATTGAATTGCGTACTTTAAGGATTAATCCTAATAAGTTTCCAAAGAATTTCAATGCCAACGCTCGATGTGCCTTCCATTCTAACGGGCAGGGGCATACTATTGAGAATTGCATGGCTTTCAAGCACGCGGTGCAAGACCTTCTTGATTCTGAGGCTTTTAACTTTGGACCAACACCAACACTTAATGCTATTCAGCAGCCATTACCAACTTATGCTGACGTTACTGTCAATGCTATTATTGAGGATGGAGGTTTGAACCTTATTAAAGATGTAAATCTGCGGACAACTCCATTATCCTTTGTGAAAAAGCATTTGTTGAGAAAGGGTGTATTCCCAGGTTGTGGTATTGACTGTGAAGATTGTATGATCCCTCCATAAGGTTGTCAATCCTTGAGAGATAAAGTTCAAGATTTTCTTGAGGAAAAGCTTATCAGTTTCACTCTAGATGGTCATATTTGGGTGCTCATTTGACTTAGTGAATGTCGAAACTTCAAAATGCATCGTCTGAAGCAATAAGTCCATTCGGAGGCTACTCTCCTTAATGATGGAAACTTCTAGTTTTATTTTGCATTATCATTTGTCATCTTTCTTGTATGTTCATTACTTGTATGCAAAAATTGTTCATTCTTGAATATTAATCATAATGCACTGAATATGTTTGTCTTGAATTAATCCATTTGTTATCACTCTTAATTGTTTTTAAATTCTTTTGATGCTCAAATCTTGTGAATAAAGCAAAACCTCTGTAGGGAGGATGATGAAAAATATACCAATAATCTCAAATGGTATGGCTTCCGAGTAAAAGCTTTGCTGATGATGTACAGGCATTGTTTCAAATTCCCAAACATCGGAGATATAAGGGAGTGAAACCCTCGTCAACCCCCTTTGAGCCTTGGAGTAGGAGTTTCTTTTCTATTTGAAAAAACCCTCATTTTTTAACCCGGGGTAGGGTAGTGTTCAATTAACCTGATCGATCATTTAAATCTCATCAGGAGAGTACATTCAAGGATAAACTGCAATTGTTATCCTTCATTTATCAAGAGGTTGCGGAAAATACAAAACCCCAATGGGTATCCCACATCCATCAAAGAATAAGGTAGTCACACCTTAACAAAGAGTCGAACGACTTAGTTTCACACGACTTGTTCAAAGAAAAAAAGATAATAAAGAAAAAAGAAAAGAAAAGAAATAATATAATATTACAAATCAAAGAATAAGGTCGTGTGATCAAATACTAACTGAAAGAGGTGAGTGACTACCATTTCCGAAAGTAAGATACCTCGTTGGTTCCCAATTATTGTAAACTCCCTGTGAAAGGTTGGTGCTCGTATTGAGTTAATTGAACGTAGGAATGAAGAACATCACGGAGAATGGGTGGGCACCAAATATTTTGAGCCTTAAATCCTTTTTTTCTAAAACCGTTAACCAGGCCACGTTACAACCTTTAAAAGCCCTAATTGAAGCAGTGTTAATTTGAAAGCTAAACTGTAATGAGAATACGGTATCTTGACTCCTTGGAGGCTTTTTAAAATTTTGAGATGGTATCACTCCACCTTTTTACTTTCTCTGAACAAAAATTCGATGTTTTGACATCTTTTCAATAAATGTTTTTAATTTCAAGACAAGCATATGTTTTGCATTAGAATTATCATTCATAGAATAAAACATTATTTGCATATGAATAAGTGATTAGACATCAAGTAAGCTTGCATTATGAGCATCAGATGAAAAACTTGATTATCCCGAGAGACAAACTGCTTAAGGGATGTGTTGAAGATTGAACCATTTTTTTTGAAGAGTGTTCTTAATATGGGGAATAAGAAGACCAGTTTGAAGATTAATTTGAAACAGATTGTATGGAGGTTTCTGATTGCCTGGATGTTTCTGTTGAGCTATTGTAATATCACTTTCAATTGTTCCCAAGGGGTAGATTGCTTGAATTGACTGCTTGAGCATGAGGCAGATCATGTTGAGAAGCATAATTGTGTGTTAGCCTGCATTCCAGATATAAGACAATTACCCTGATGAGGTTTGGTCTTCAAAAATATATGAGTCTCTCATCTCTCTGACAACACGAGGTGAGGAATTGGATTATCAAAACCCCACAAAGCAGGGGCAATATCCCAATGATGGTACTCTTTTGAGAAGAATTATCTCATTGTTTGATTTCCCTGAAGGGTAAAGAAACATGTTAATGCTCTGTGGAGTGAGTTATGGTTAAACCGGGGCAGTTACGTCGAGATACTGACAAGCTCTTAAAGTGATGATCAATTCGGTGAAGATATGTCGAGATTCAAAAATCCCTCAAGTGATGAGTAGTTTGAGGAATTTAAGTCAGAATTTTATCCCTCAAAGTTTCAGTTAAACTGGGGCATTTGTGCGAAGGTTTAATCTCTCCGAGTATCTGTTGATCAAATGAGAATCTTTTCAGAATCCGAAGATGTAAGGGCAAGTTGTCTCTCTGTATTTCTCTCCGTGCTTGGAGATATTGTTATGACTTGCAATTTGCAGGTACATGATGGTTTATCAGCGTAATGTCTCTTTTCCCCAATAAAGGGTGCATCTTAATCCAAGTTCATCCTTGTGAAGCCAATTCTCAAGTAGAATTCATTTCCGGAAAGTCCTGAAGGACTGATTTTATTAACGGTGATACGTGCGTCGACATATTGATATTGTCGTACTCCCTAGTATAAGTCTCAATGTCGGTTGAGGCTTATCCCCAGTGAGGTCGATTCTCTAGCGGAATTCATCGCCATAAGTGCCTGATGGGTTGGTTAGTTCCCTAGTGATACACACTTCGACATATCGACATTATCATAATCCCCAGTGCAAGTTATGGGTACCGATCTCAAGTAAATCCCAGGTGAGGTTGTTGATACTTAGTCTAGGTGAAATTTTCCATTGAATGTCCGTCGAATTCTCAATAGAAGGTTCTAGCCTTTATTCTCGGTGAAGATGGTGTTTGAACCATTGATTGAGGGTTGATATCCCCAGTGAGCATGCTTTGACATATGGATTGTTGTTGTATTCTCCAGTGAACAGTGCATTGCCACATCAAAGTTCCAAGTGTACAAGGTGCGCCCTGGTCAATTGATTCTATTCCTCGGTGTAAGTCGCATTCTTCTGCTTGAGGTTAACTTTGAGCATCACCAAGAGATATACTCTCGAAGAAACTATCTTGAGACAAGAATATTTGTTTCCCTAGTGGAGTTGGATATCTCTTTGTTTCCCTAGTGGAGCTTCCTATTCGAATCAGATTTCTCTTTCCCTAGTTTTATACCCCAAAATTTTCCCTACCACTTCTCAAGACATTCCACATATCCATACTCAAGGATTTCACAAGGGTTGACCAGATAAACCCTCTCCTAAGCAATCAATCCAAACCAGGAATTTTCCATTTTCAAATCAAGGTGGCCTCTAACACTTCAAGTGGTCATCATTCCTCATCATATGCTTCAAAGAATCTCCATGTCAAGTTTCAAGCCTTACAAGTCAAGTTTTCTCAGACAATTGCTCAGATGGTTAAAAAATTAGTTGTATTGGACAAAAAGTCAACTGTGGTCAACATACAGTCAAACTTCATAATTTTTGGTCAACATCAATATTTTGAAGTGATATTCATCATTTGATCAAGGGTTGATCATGATTCATCAAGAAAAGTCAAGAATTGATCAAACGTCAAAGTTTCTAAATTAGGGTTTTTTAGACAAAAGTCAACAGAACTTTGACCAGGCATAACGTTCACATACTTTATCAGAAATTTTTTAACCACAGCTCATTTTGAAGAGAATTCAATTCTCTACAACTTCATGTCTCACAAGCTTGGGCAGAAAATGCTTCATTTGGAAGTTATGGATCAAAACATTACAGGTCCTTTTAAAAGTCAACAAAAAGTCAACTTTTTATAAAGAAGTGTTCATGAGCATGGCAACTTCAATGAAGATGAAACTAAAAGGGTTGTATAGAAGACATCTTGAGCTTTCTAAAAAGTCCAAGAAAACCCAAAAATGTTAAAAATTGAGCAAGATACACCTTGTCCAAGTTGAGCATTTTTGAGGAGGTGCACAAAGAGAAATACTTGACAAAACAAAAAAAAATATCAAATGGGCCTAATTTTTCTTGATTCAAACATGTTCCTTAGCTGAATTGGAACCTCCAAGCCCAAGGCCACGAACTTATCTTTTATTTTTTATTTATTTTGGATTTTTAATCATTTAAAACCAATTTAATTAAAATAAAAGATAGAAAATCAAAAATTAATTGCAAGATGGATTTTCTCTCATCCTTGAGGTCCAAGCAAGAAGCCATTTAATCTGATTATTTCGAAATAATCATGATTGGTAATGAGATTTGATTGAAATTGGCTCAAAAAGGAAATATTTGGTTTGATTCCAAATCAAATAATTTCTCATTGATTGGCTTGATTTTTTCTTACAATTCTTGACCTAATTCCTTACAATATATATACATGATGACACTACATGCACAAGGGATGAAATTCTGCCCTCAAAGAACCCTACCAAGCATCAAAAAATCCGTGCATTCCAAGCAAACGACAGACCTCTCTTCGCATCAATTCAGTCAATTCTAAGCCTTCCAATCGCTTCCTGGAGTTCCTCTGAATCGATCCAGATACTCACAAGCAAGCAAAACATACAGAAATGTGATATCCAAGTCACAGTTTGCATCCCTTAATGTCAAAATCGATTTCTGTTATTTTTGCATCATAAACATAATTTGATTATATATTCGTGATCGTGATGATGTTTGCAAGCTTTTTGGTCTGTTTAATTTGATTTTAGATGCAGATATGTGGATATGCCATTGTTAGGGTTTCTAAACCTCAAATTAAGATTCCTCAAAATAGGCAAAATTGGACGAAACTAAGGGTACCTTCGTGTTCAGGGGGTCGATTCTAATCGAACCATGTCCTTCTCATGAATTTATATTTCTTATTGTGAATTTTGAAAAAGTGCAGGTGTTATAGTGACGGACAAAACCGTCATTATTGGCTTTAGCAACGGAGGCGTCCGTAGGTAAAAGCCTGCAAAAATTCAAATTGGAGAAGAAGGAGTTTCGCGCGTGTTTTATCTGATTCGTATCCAGGAATCAATTTCGCTCATAATCTCATTGTTTTAGTATTCAAACACCAAAGCATGCTAGCTCAGTTGATCAGGGAGGCGCGTGTTCATCCTGGGAGTCCTTGGTTCGAACCTTGGCACCTCACTTTCTTTTTTATCACCTTGCCAAACTAACATATTTTCTATTTCTTTTCATATTTTCTTCTTAATTTAATTTCTTTTCAAACAATTTCCTAACACATCAAAAAAATCACAAAAAAATATTTTCTTTTTGCATTTAGGTCATAAAAAAACTTATTTAATTTTTGACATGAAAAAAATTATTTTTGCATGCATATTTTAATTAATTGTTAATTAATCCGAAAATTGACTTTTAATTGTTTTTCCTTACTAAAATCAATCCAAAAAATTACCAAAAAATTATTTTCTCATCTAATCAGGTTTACTAACCTTAAAAACCTTTTTCCTAAATCAAAAATCTTTTTCACTAACATTATTTTCTCTTATGCGTAATTCTTTTCTTTTCCAATTATTATGTATCTGCTTCCAGGTTGTAATAGTTGGGTTAATCTTCTCGCATTTCTTTTTCCATATTATGTAACTGCTCATGGGATGTAATAGCTTAATTAGGATTTACTTTCCGCACTCTTATATTATGTAACTGCCCCAAAGCCATGTAATAGCGTAGGATTTACTTTCCGCACTTTACTTTCCGCAATTTACTTTCCGCACCCATATGAACTTCTAGTAATTAGGCGTGTATGGCAAGATAAAAATGAACGTAGATCACTTCTAATTTCAAGATAAAATATTTGAACTCAACACACTCTCTTCACACATGCACCCCCTAGAGTATTCTCTCTCGTTGCCTTTCGAATACATGGTCAAGTCCCTCGAACGTAGAGGTATCCTAGCATCGTTGCCTACAAATATATCATCATAGTCCCTTCGATACAAAGATCATAGTCCCTCGATGTTGCCTACGAATACAGGATCTCGTCCCTCTATTGTTTCCTACGAAAAAGTGATGATCGTCCCTTCGAATGTGCTAGGATACTCCTACAAGTTGCCTTCTATGACCATCCGATGTCCCTTCGAATATCCCTTTACATCCAAAAAAATAGGGTTACCTACCTACTAATGGTATGGATAGCACTATTCTAAAGGAAAGTAAAATAACACGGAAACAACCGTTCTGAGTAGGTAATAAGACTTTTAGGTTCTTGCTCCATCAAAACATCGTTTTCACACCTCACACTTTTTACAAAGTTAAAACACTTTTTTCAAAACGAAACATTTATGAACACTTCGTATACGTTCCAGCGTGAATCATTACAAAGTCAAAGCGAAATGCCCTTTTCAAAAACATTTTCAAACACACACACAGAAAGCAAAATTTTAAAGATGAGCTAAAGCAACTAAGAGCCCGAAACGGTAATCATGATGGCTACGTTAGTGCGACACTTTGGATGTCCTGATGCTCCTCATGCTCTAGTTGAGGAAAGTATTTGGCATCTGCACGGTGTCACCAACACTAACTTAACTTCTAGAACCATAATTGACCCATCTTGGCCATCAGAAGGTAGTGAGATGGCCGACTTTGGTGTAGACTAAGGTTGGTTGATACTCGATGCTACGCTCATTAAGATCCGACTTTCGGGATGTTTCGGTCGACCACATGGTAGTCGTATTGAAATAAAGCCTACGAGAAAGATCAATGATATGAGATTCCTAGAACCCGGTTACTATTGTAGGACAGGATGAACCCACTCAAACTTTGGTAGGGTAGACACCTATACCTCATGCAAGCCTTAAACCTAGGGCTATTGTGTGAATTGTTTGTGCTTGCTATCTGTTTAAACATGACATCATGACATCATAACATTGCATATCATTTCTAACTATTTCAGGGACCTAGGGATTTATCTTTGCTCTGTTTTGTAGGAGTTACGGCTTCCAGAAAGACTATCCGAATCAACTTCATGGGTATACCTTCTCAACTTAAAGAATTGGTTTCAGAAATTCCCGATCATGCTCAGTTCATCAAAAGACATGGTTGTCTGCTTGACTTGGTTATCTCCGGTTTTGAAGAAGATATGATGCACGTCTTATTCCAGTTCTTCGATCCGAAACACCATTTCTTTACATTCCTAGATTATTAGTTGGTTCCTACCTTGGAAGAGTTCTCTAGGCTACTTGAGATACCTATCCTTTATCAGATACCATTCACCGGTTCAGAAAAGGCTCCTAAGTACGAAGACATCGCATCAGCATTACATCTAAAACGTTCAAACATTGAAGCCAATTGGAAAATGAGAAGCGGAGTTAAGGGTTTGCTTGCTAAGTTTTTGATAAAGAAAGCTCGAGAGTTCCTCAAAGCTATGAGTTTCCATTCATTCGAAGACATTGTGGCCTTGCTAATCTATGACTTGGTGCTATTTCCTAATCCAGATCAGTTCATAGACGTGAGCGCCATCTAGATATTCCTCACTCATAATCCTATGCCTACTTTGCTTGGAGATATTCTGAATTCTCTCCACACTCGTACTATCAAAAGACAAGGAACTCTCATGTGTTGCATACCGTTACTTTCCAGGTGGTTTATTTCGCACCTTCCTCAATCAGTAATGAAGAACGAGCAAAGATTAAAGTGGTCTCAAAGGCTGATGTCACTCTCTCATTTAGATATTCGTTGGTGTCTCTTCTCTCAAAAGGACTTCACTTTCATTGAGCGTTGTGGAGAATTCCCTAATGTACCACTCCTTGGCATAAAGGGAGGTATCACTTACAACCCTTCTCTAGCTCTACGTCAGTTTGGTTATGCTCGAAGAGATGGTCCACATGATGTGCTTCTCTAGACATTGTGTTCAACTACAACCACGATCTCCAGAGCTACCGTCGAAGATTTGTGCATGCTTGGGGCATTGTAAAGAAGACAGATACCAAGACTTTGGGACACAAAAATTCCATTCCTTGGGAAACTTACCTCAAATGGGTACGAGCTCGAGCTCAAAACCTCATGATTCCATTTACACCCGTGCTACCAGTGATTATGGAACCCGTTGCTATAGGTGACGAACCCTATACCGTTCTCCATCCCGACATGCCTACCGATTTTGAAGACTTGAAGAGATCCTGGATTCAACTAAAAGAAGAAAGGGATACGTTCGAAGCTCAGTGCTATGCAAGCGAGAAGAATGTACTAGAGATGACCAAGCTGCTTCACGTGGAGCAAAACATAAACGCCTACTTCAACACCAAGAGGAAGCGCCCATGGGAGACTTAGAGCTTTAGAATTTTGTTCTTTTACTTTCTAAAATATCTTCTGTGAAAGAGAAAAGAAAAAAGAGAAACTAATAAATGTTTGTTCATGCTTGTTTAACAGATTTAAATTCCTAAGATCCTTGAAAACATTACATTGCATTGCATAAACATCGCATATCATGGCATAACATTTCATAACAGGTACATTGAAGACCGGTTTTCTCATTCTCTCGCTATTTAGTCACACCGAAATGGCTCTTGAACAGACAGTCAAAGATCTCCAAGCTCAGAATTCTCAGTTCCAGGAAATGTTCACCAACTTGGTCCAAGGCCAGAAGGACCTTAAGAAGCTCATCACCAGAAGGATGAAGGTCATCGTTGCCCTCAACATGGGAAGACGTCATAAGGACGGACCTAGGGTGGTCAGCCAGATAAACTCTCAGACAAGAGCGGTGAAACTGATGGAAGTGTCAAGAACAACGAAGGAAGCCAGCGTGAGTCTGAAAACCGAGAAGAAGACTATGAGAATGAGCAGTATTCTCTTGAGGATGACAAATACAAACAACTTGAAGACCGTCTGAATGCTGTGGAAAATCTGAAGATGTTCGGGCTGAATTTTGTTGATCTGAGTCTAGTTCCTGGCGTGGTAATTCCCTGCAAGTTCAAGGTTCCTACTTTTGCCAAGTATGATGGCATCTCTTGTCCGAAGCTGCATTTGAAGTCCTATGTTTAGAAGATCAATCCTCACACTGATGACAGGAAGCTGTGGATCCACTACTTCCAAGAGAGTTTATTCGGAGCTCAGTTGGAGTGGTACTATCAGATAGAGAGTGCCCACATCCATACATGGAATGACTTAGCAGATGCTTTCTACAAGTAGTACCTATATAATGCTGAATTGGAACCCACTCGCATGCAACTATAGAGTATGTATATGGGTCGTGACGAGAAATTCAAAGAGTATGCTCAGAAATGGAGAGATCTAGCAGGCAGAGTTCAACCACCCTTGTCCAATAGGGAGTTGGTTGATATGTTTATGGGAACACTGATAGGCCCATTCTTCAATCATCTGATTGGAAAATCTTCATCCAGATTCACCGAGCTGATACTGACAGGAGAACGCATCGAAGCTGGAATCAAGAGCGAAAAGATTCAAGTAGAGTCATCCTCAATTGCTGCGAAGAGATCTTTTGGTAAGAAATAAGCCAATGTTGTGTATGGTCAGAAAAGACGAGCCAAAACTAATCGTACTCAATATGTGGGAGCAGTTGTGATCTCCAATCCTACACCAGCGCAACCTCAACGAGACAACGCGCGTAACCAGAACGCGCCATGAAGACAGTTCACGAAGATCAACATGCCATTGTCGAAAGCATTGCAACACATGTTGAAGGCAGAGTTGATTACCTTGAGGGATCCTCCTCAACACGTCAACACTTCCTCTCCAAAGTACAATCCTAATGCCAAGTGTGCATACCACTCCAATAGCCCAGGGCACGACACCGACAATTGTTGGGCTCTGAAGAACAAGATTCAAGACATGATTGAAGCCAAAGAAATTGAGTTTGATCCTCCTGTCGAAACTTCGAATGTGATCAACGCACCAATGCCTAACCACGGCAAAAGTTCCAATGCTATTAACAAGAACTCTTATGTTTATGATGTGAACAACTTGACTATTCCTCTGATGACTGTTAAGAAGAATTTGCTGCAAGCCGGTGTCTTTCCAGGATGCCCGGAGAATTTTTGGTTGTGCCCATCTGCACCTGACGGATGTGCTTGGTTGAGAAGGCGTATTCAATGCATGATGGATAACCGAGAAGTGCTATTTCTGAAACCTTCACTTGTGGAGAATCTGTGTGAAGACATGTCTAAGAATCTGAAGATCGAAGATGTGAGCGAAGTCGTACCAGAAGTCTTGGATACCTTGGGGCAACCAAGTGGAAAGTTTGATTTCATGGTGAAGTATACCGTTCCTGAAAGCTACAAGATTCCTATCGAAGATGTCAAGGCAATCGGATGGGAAGACGATTTCCCAGAAGACTATGCTAATGTAAACACAATAAGGATCTCCTCTGCCGATCTTGTGCCTAGAGTGGTACCTCTCATCATTACTTCTCCCAGACCAGTTCCATACTCCTCTGACAAAGCTATATCGTGGATCTATGGAGTTGAAGTTTACTATCATGGCATCAAGCATGACCCGTTAACCATCGAAGACATCACCGCTGAAGCTTATGATCCTGACATCGACAACATCACTGAATCAAGCAAGGTAAATAGAACCGAAAGAGTATTTTCTCCAGAGATCTCTCCACCAAAAGACACTGCGACTCCGGCTCGCATTCCAGCTGTCAAACCAGTTCCCGAAGCTAGAGGAAAAGAACCAATAACTCATTCGGCTCAGACAGAAGTACCAAAGGAAGTTGTTGAAGATACCTCCAAGCAAGAAATGGAGGAAATTACGAAGATCATCAAGAAGAGTGACTACAATGTTGTGGAACAGTTGGGACAAACTCCGTCCAAGATATCCATGTTAGCTCTGCTATTGTGCTATGAGGTTCATGCTAAGGCCTTGGTGAAGTTTCTGAAGAATGCTCACATATTGCAAGACACTACTGCTGATTAATTTGAAGGTTGTATTGCTAGCCTGACTGTTGATTTGACTTCTACCAGAAGGAAACACAACAAAGCCTTGCACATCTCCGTTGAATGCAAGGGCATTACATTGTCTCATGTTTTGGTAGATACTGGTTCTACTCTAAATATTCTACCAAAGAGTGCTTTCGACCGACTTGATGTTGAAGGATTGGTCTTGAATCCCAGCAAAATAATCGTGAGAGCTTTTGATGGTTCCAAAAGAACAGTACTTGGAGAGCTTATTCTACCAGTTAAAGCCGGTTCACAGACTTTTGACTCGACTTTCTTCCTCATAGACATCCGTCCAGCTTACTCTTGCCTACTTGGACGCCTTGATACATAAAGGCCCTCTACCTTGCATCGTCAAGTACCAGGAAGGGAAAATTGTTACAATATACGGTGAGGAAGAATACATGGTAAGCCATTTGCTGTCATTCCGATACCTCGAATTGGAAGGTGAATTCTTCGAAACTCCCTGTCAAGCTTTCGAAATAGTTCCAAGAGTCATGCCTCTGACTCTCCACCTCCCGGTTACACAAGTTCCACCAAGAATGGCCTCGCCAAGTCAGTGAAAAACGTCCATTTGGGGTCGCTCACCGATCTTCCTTTCAACCGACAAGACCGGTTTAGGCTTCACCACCAAAGGTCAAGATGATACGCCACAAACCGCCGACAAACTTCTATTCCACATCGCAAGAATGGAGTCCATGCTATAGGACAACAACAATAACATTGGATCTTCTAACTCCCGACAACGAACTCAGAATTGGAAGACCAAGACGTATACCAATCTCCTTTAGACAGAGTAATTGCTTTTTTTTGTTATGCTTTTCGTTCTTTATTTACGCATAATAAAGCTATAAAGCCTAATGCCTTGCCAGGGCATCACTTCGTTGTGAGGGTTATTATTTTCATTTGCATATTTTCATTCCATAAAATCATTGGACTTTTGCATTTAAGTGTTGTTTTCGTCCTTTTCTTTTACTTTACTACCCCTTCAAAAGCTATGTGTTTACACACACCCACGTGATACGCAGATTCACTCCGAATCTCGTTGATATGACTTTGCTATTGCTAAATATGACTTAGATAATCCGATCTACAAAGCCAAAGACGAAGGTGAGGAAGATTGTGAAGTTCCAGGAGCACTTGTCAGATTTCTACAGCAAGAAGAACAGGTCATACAACCATACAAGATGTTGTGAATCTAGGTAATGACAAGAAGAAGAAATCTTGAGAGTAGTATCAAAGAAATATTGGTCTAGATTCTACGAGACTATATCGAGGTTTTTTCTTGGTCATACGAAGACATGCCAGGTATAGACATTGACATTGTGGTGCACCGATTACCGACGAAAGAAGGTTTTCTCCTAGTGAAATGGTTCGTATGCGTGTCGAGAAAATCAAAGCCGAAGTTATGAAGCAGTTTAATGCCGGTTTTCTAGTTGTTACCTCTTATCCACACTGGGTTGCAAATGTAGTACCCGTACCTAAGAAAGATGGTAAAGTACGCATGTGTGTGGATTACAAAGATTTGAACAGAGCGAGTCCGAAAGACGATTTCCCACTGCCTCATATTGATGCATTGGTGGCAACACCGCTCAACATAAAGTTTTCTCCTTCATGGATGGTTTCTCCGGTTACAATCAGATCAAAATGGCTCCTGAAGACATGGATAAGACTACTTTCGTTACATAGTGGGGCACATTCTGCTACAAGGTCATGTCATTTAGCCTGAAGAACGTTGGTGCCACATATCAACGTGCCATGGTGGCATTGTTTCATGACATGATTCATCACGAGATAGAGGTCTACTTCGATGACATGATAGCTCGATCACAGACTGAAGAAGAACATCTCGATCATTTGCAGAAACTGTTTGATAGACTGATGAAGTACAGACTAAGACTTAATCCCAACAAGTGCACCTTTAGAGTCAGATCTGGTAAACTCCTGGGGTTTGTTGTCAGTGGTAAAGGTATTGAAGTTGACCCGCCAAGGTTAAAGCTATCCAAGAAATGCCAGCTCCCCGCACCGAGAAGGAAGTCAGAGGTTTCTTGGGACGATTGAACTACATTTCCAGATTCATTGCACATCTCACTGCTACTTGTGATCCAATCTTCAAATTACTGAAGAAATATCAAGTAGTGGAATGGAACGACAATTGCCAGTTTGCTTTTGACAAAATCAAGGAGTATCTGCAGAATCCTCCTATCCTAATGCCGCCTGCCGAAGGAAGACCTTTTATCATGTACATAACAGTATTAGAGAACTCAATGGGGTGTGTGTTGGGGAAACATGACGAGTCTGGTCGAAAAGAGTATGCAATATACTACCTTAGTAAAAAGTTTACCGGCTGTGAAACAAGATACTCACAGCTCGAGAAAACTTGTAGCGCTTTGGTTTGGGCTGCTCGCCGACTAAGACAGTATATGTTGACTCACACTACCTTGTTGATCTCCCAGATGGATCCGATAAAATACATATTTGAGAAACCTGCTCTCTCCGGAAGAATAGCAAGATGGCAAATGACCTTAACTGAATACGACATCCAGTATACTACTCAGAAGGCGATCAAAGGAAGTGTAGTAGCCGATCATTTGGATCATCAAGTCGTAGATGACTATCAATCTATGCAGTTCGAGTTTCCAGACCAAGATTTTTTGTTAGTTACTGATTGCGAAAAACCGGGACCAAACGAAGGACCTGAATAAGGATCCCAATGGACCATGGTCTTTGATGGAGCCCCAAACGCACTTGGCAATGGCATTGGCGCCATGATTACATTTCCTACATGCGGACACACTCCTTTCACCTCCATATTATGTTTCAACTGCACTAACAACATGGCCGAATACGAAGCGTGCATCATGGGTATCAAAGCTGCCATTGACTTAAGAATCAAGTTCTTGCAAGTGTACGGAGACTTAGCTTTAGTGATCAGTCAGATAAAAGGCGAATGGGATACGAAACATCTGAATCTCATTATGTATCGAGAGTATGTTTTGAGATTGATCCCCTACTTCAAAGAGATCACCTTCGATCATATTCCACGAGAAGAGAATCAGTTGGCAGACGCATTAGCTACTATGTCCTCGATGTTCAAGGTCAGATGGGACAACGAAGCTCCCCAAATCATCATTGAAAAGTTTGACGAACCATCATACTGTTGTGAACTTGATATAGAAGAGAAACCTTGGTTCTACGAAGTGAAGAGGTATCTTGAGACTCAGGAATATCCCGCAGGGGAATCTGTTAATGACAAGAAATTCTTAAGAAGATTTGCATCCAAATTCTTTCTTAGTAACGACATCTTGTACAAGCGCAATCACGACTTGTGCTTACTCCGCTGTGTAGATCAGAAAACAGTAAAACGGATCATGGAAGAATTACATGAAGGCGCATTTGGTACCCACTCCAGTGGACATACAATGGCTAAGACGATTCTGAGAACAGGTTACTATTGGTCCATCATGGAAGTTGATTGTCATCGCTATGCTCGGTCTTGCCACAAATGCCAGATATATGCAGACAAAGTGCACATACCTCCAGTACCGCTGAATGTTCTAACCGCTCCTTGGCCTTTCGCAATGTGGGGCATTGACATGATCGGAGAAATCAAGCCCACCGCTTCCAACGGACATCGTTTCATCCTTGTGGCAATTGACTATTTCACCAAGTGGGTAGAAGCAGCCTCGTTCGCATCTGTTACCAAGAACGTTGTGGCTCGATTCATCAAGCATAATCTTATATGTCGATATGGCATCCCCGAATGGATTATCATAGATAACGGTACCAATCTCAACAACAAAATGATCATCGAACTCTGCATGCAGTTCAAGATCAAGCATCACAACTCTTCTCCATATCGGCCTAAAATGAGTGGCGCAGTGGAAGCCGCCAACAAGAATATTAAGAAGATCATACAGAAGATGACAATGACTTACAAGGATTGGCATGAGATATTTCCATTTGCTCTCCATGGTTACAGCACTACAGTATGAACATCTACAGGGCAACCCCCCTTCTCTTTCGTATACGGTATGGAAGCAGTCCTACTAATCGAGGTTCAGATACCCTCAACCAGAGTCCTCCAGGACGCAGAGCTAGGTGAAGACGATTGGATCCAGACTCGCCTCAACCAGATCAACTTGATCAACGAAAAACGACTCGCATCCATCTGCCATGGACAGATCTATAAGAAGCGAATGATCAGAGCATTCAACAAGAAAGTCAAACACCGAGTCTACCAAGTCGGTGATCTAGTAGTAGTCAAGCACATCATCCTTCCACAAGGTGACCCCAGGGGGAAATGGACTCCCACCTATGAGGGACCATTTGTAGTCAAAATAGTATTTTTCGGAGGAGCCATGATACTAAGCACCATGGATGGAGAAGACTTCCCATACCCTATGAACGAAGACATAGTCAAAAAATACTACGCATGAACGAGACCCGCTAGGTCGACTGACCTAGGCAAAAATAAGGGCATCCTGGCGAACCAAAAAGGTTCGGGCAAAAGTTAAGGATATATACAAAAAATGTACATCCGGCAAGTCGAAAACCTCTTGGGCAAAAAAGGGTATCCCGGTAGACTGAAAACCCGAAAGGGCGGTCTAGGCAAAAGTTAGGGATTTAAGCGTGCGAAATGTCTCATCCAGATCACCTACCTACAGACTACTACTATCAGCATCCAAGGTTCAAATGGCGAAAATCAATTCACTCACTTTCTACTAACAGCAAGGAGATGAAATATTCGAAATATATGAGCAATAGCATAGTTGAAACTCGACGAGATTATTTCCGCATAGCTTTTACTTTTATTCGTCTCTTGTATACAAACTGCTTGTCCATACGCCACCTTTCAAAATTAACGCAAATTCTTCCTTTTACAATGTTAACCTTTATTGATTTTTTGCATAAAGTCCAATGATTTCTTTGAATGATTATATGCATTTGACAATAAACATCTGTTCACAAACATACGTAAAGCAATCGAACAAAAAGCAATTACTACAGACTCTAGGAATTGAGATGACGACTAAAGTCACCAATATGTTCCTCGCAAGTTACCTTCACATGGGCTCGAACCCCGCAGAGCCATTATTTTGTACAAAACTTCTCTGACGAAATACCAACACTTCAAGCTTCATCGCATTAGTCCCCGAGAAGCGATCTTAATCAGCTTCACCTCATTATATCAGTCTCCGAGCAGTAATAGTTTATCTCGTATACACAGAGATATTTATCCCCAATCAAAGGATTCTTCGAAACTTGGTCAGGTAGTGCATCGATGGAACCTACATCTCTCTTATTCCCCAATCAAAGGATTCTTCGAGCCTCATCAGCTTTACGCCCCTTCAGTATTTCCACATTACGTCAGTCTCCAAGCGGTATTTGGATACTCCCGAGCAAGATCTACGCACAAGATCCCCAGCGGAGTACCTCCCAGTTGTTATTCTTTCCAACAGCATTAACATCTAGACTCGAAACTTGGTCAGATAGTACATCGGAGGAATCAAAAGCATCTTAGGGTCCGCAACAACCCTTTTTCAAGCGAACATCAGAAATCTCCAGCAAGACGTTCTCATCTTCTTCAAGATGGATATGTTTTGAAATACCACAACATCTACATTCATACATTATTCATAAAAATCATAACATGTGCACATATCATTCACGAACATTGTCATATGCTTGCATGCATCACAATCTGCATAGAACTAACCATACCCCATCGAGATTTATTTCCCTAATAGGTAAAAGCTATTTTCCAAACGCAAGGTCGAAGATTAATACCCGAAACAAGACGGGAGAACTATCTGAACGACCATGAAAAGGTATTTTTCGAACGAAAGGTTAAAGGTTAATACCCGAAGCAAGATGGGAGAACTATCTGAACAACCGCAAAAATCGCTTCCAGACAACAGGTCAAAGATTAATACCCGAAACAAGACGGGAAACCTATCTAAAAGACCATACAATTGTCTTCCGACAACAAACATTGGATTAACACCCGAAGCAAGACGGGAAAGCTATCCGCATTCTGCCAAATATCCGCCTCGAGAATAGCCAAGACGGAGGTTTATTCTGACTCTCTCTTATTATCAAACAGCAACTACAAAGTCTAGCATATGACTCAGTTGCCCCGGATGGCATCTTTAAGCCTATCTACGACTACTTGTCGACATCTCTCCACCTTCAAAATGCTGCATATTTGGTTAAAAATCAATACATACCAATAACCTCATTCGAAGACGAGCGTGAAGTCTAACGTACGACTCAACATCAGCCGCCCCGAATGGCATCTTAAGCCCATCTTCGTCGCCGCTTCTGCTCAAACGACCCCTACAGAGTCTAACGTACGGCTCATTCCCCAGCATCAGTCTCTCCTGATGGCATCTTAAGCCCATCTCCGATGTTTCTCCTATTCAAATGACGTTCGCGTGTCTAGCATACGAGTTACTCTCCAACTCAGCTTCTCCAAATGCCATCTATAAGCCCATTCTAGCACATCATCAACCAACAGCGAGTGCAAATTTTTAGGTGTACTCGAGTGTTCAATCATCTCCTACTGTCAGGTCACGAAAGGCAAGCATGCCAATCTAAAACCCTTCCAGCACAAGAAGATTGAACAGGGGCAACTGTCAAAAAAGGATTCCGTTCCATCTTAACACCATTGATGAAGCATCCAATTAGAACATCTAGCAAGTAGAAATATATTTCTCATATAGACTCGTGATTAAATTGAAGTGAATTAAGAAAGTTTTATTTGCTGAATTCAATTCCCGGTCTTTTTTGTTTGTCCATTCCTTCACTACGTATCTATTTCGGAAGGGATCAGACTCTAGGAAAAGACAAATTCTCCATCCTAGAATCCTGTTTTCCCTTTACTTAATATTCTCTACCTACCTATTTTTTTAGGTTTAGTATGAAGTCGACTTTAATTGTATTACAATAGAAATTCTCATATTTCTATTCTAGGACATGAAAATGTGAAAACAGCGACATAATCATATGGTTCAAATTAATTGTGCAGTTGAAAAAAAAAAACAAGAACCAAATAGTCTTGTTCACAATATACATACTATGACTGACTAATTCTACGGTACAAGGAATTTTCTAAATAGAGTCGAAAAAACTAGAAAGAACCAAAGGAATTTATCAACAAAATGGAGTTCTTTTACCATTAATATGTTGATAAATTGACATTCCTAAAATTCATTTCGCATAATTGAACCTTCTCAAATTGTTTCTTTTCCAGATCCAAAAAGATTTGTGCCAAAATAATAGATGCCAAGAAGAGCAAGAGACCTTGGACACGTAACGGATCTTGAAGCACTATTTCTACATCCCCTTGACAAAATCCACCCACATTAGGATTACTCGTTAAGGGTTGATCAAGTTTGATAGATTCCCCTCTAAAACAAGAAGTTCGTCCGGCAAGATAATATCAATCACTTCACGTCCATCTGATGCATCTACTATCGTTATTTCGTATCCACCTTTTTCTTTTCGTATTATTTTGTTTACTACACCTGTGGTGGTAGCATTATAAACATTATTATTACTCTTGCTTCCGTCGGAAAAATCGACCCTTCCCTTGTTCCGCCTTCATATATAGGATATTTTAAGAAGTAAACATCTCTTAGTAGCGGGATCGGAGAAAGAATAGGAAAGGTAATTTCACTATATTCTTTTCGAGAAGGCTTATCACAAGAATATGTTTTTGTGGGACGTTAGCTTTGAAAAGACAAATTACCTATCTTTTCTTTCATCTCGGCGAAAGACTATCGTGAGGGCCAATTCAAAACCCTCCGTAAAATAAGAACATCGCCTACATTCAAAGACCCTTTTACCATTAGCAAGAACTTGTTTCACTTGCATATCATAAGGAATTCGAGCCGCTTTAAATCAGATCGGGAAGTATCACTTGTGGAACCTCAATATCTACGGGCTTATTAGCTAAATGGCAATTAGCACATACAATCCGGCCGATAGCTTCTCGAGGATTTTCATAACCTTGTTGGGCAAAAATAGGATATGCATTTGAAATGGGTGCTCGAGTTATTATATATATCATGACCAATACGGAAATGGATCGGGTAATCTCTTTCTTTATCAAAGAAAAAGCATTTCTAGTTTGCATGGTCCAATCATTGATCCTGAAAATTTCTACAATAAGATTAGGTAGGTTACTGGCACAGTTCCATATCCATGATTCTACTATTTACTCTAATTATTTTCCTATAATAGAGGAAGAATACGAGTCAAACGAAAACGAATAAGTTTAATTTTAAATGTTTCGCTTTTATATACAAATATATACAAAAAAACAAATTTTAGAATTGGATTAGTGAGTCGTTTTTTTATTCATTTAGTCATTGAATCATAAATTACTACAAGCGACGGAGATACACGATTTAAATAATGGAAAATCGAGTATTTAAAAAGAGTATCTAAAAGGACTGGCAAAATGCAAACAAGAACAGATAGAATCTGATCATTCGGAGTAAATCCAAAATCTTGATATACAAACCCAATCATTAGATCCCAACCCTTAGTCGAATGGAATCCTATACAAAAATCAGTTAATAAAAGAGTAGAAAAAGTTTTTATTGTGTCACTTAAGTTATATAGAAATTCTTGAACCCAAGAGTTCAGAATAATGAGTTCTTGATTACCCCTAATAGAATAACCACTTAGAATAAGGAAACAAATTATATTTGTACAGAAATGCAAAACCGTATGGATACAATCTTGGTTGTTCGTCTCGATCAATTGGATGGTCCCTTTGTAGATTTCGATAAGGTTTTGTAAATGTGTTTTCGGATATTCCGTAGCATTTCATCCAGAGGAACAGTTCCTCGAGTTCGAGGAATTTCTTTAAAATCCTTTTTCTTGAATACTATTCAAGAAAATTTGATTCTTTCAGATTCCACCAATTAGCAATCCAAGATTCCGACTTTTCTAAAATGTAAAAGAAATGCACGGCAAGAAGACTATAGATGTAAGACATGAAGGGAATGCATGCTTTCTTTTTGCCATTTTTCGTCTTTAATGAACTAAGTTTCATCTCATTTTTCAACTATATATATAAGAATAATATTTCTATAATAATCTTTCTATCAAGCATAAGTTATATTACAAGTAAATACAAGGAATAGAGCTTAGCCTAGAATATATCAATTTCGAATTTTTTCATATAAATTGAGAAGCTATTCTTTTTATTTGTAATTCGAAGGTTAGTTTCTCTTTCCTTCAATTTGAAAAAAGAATCCAAAAGAATATAGAAATCAAATAAGAAAACGAAAGAAGCCATTGCCAATTTGAATGAAGAATAAAAAAAGTGTTTCAAAAGCTATGAATGAAAAATGAAATTTTTTGGATACAGCGATTTCCATTGGTATACGTAAGAATATGGAACGATTTCCATTGGTACACTCAAGAATCTGGACAAGTCCCAAGCTTTTTGTATAACGCTATGGGAGTCCTATCATCAACGAGTCAAGGGAATGGTCCCCTTCTCGGTTTGCATATAAAAGACACCACTACTAGGTTCTGGGTTAGCTTGTAGTATGAGGCACTGAATATCTTCAATATGAACTCAGAGAAAAATACGACGATATGTTCCAGGAAATTCGTAATGAAAAAAACATACCATTTGATTTTTTTATCGAAAAAATTATAGCCACTCCCCACATTCCAAAATAGGAGAAGCCACCAATGTAAACTTAGAAAGAGACCGCAATTCCATAGAAAGTCGTGACTCCTTGTGGCAAAAAGGAATGACAAATTCGGACGAAATGAAAGAGAAAAATCCCCATAATAACTGAAACCGAAATATATAAAACCCTAATGAACCTAAAAGAGTGAAAGAAGCCGTAAGAAATTGATAATTTTAGGGACCCCAGACAATGTCAAGCCATGCGCCTTGTGAACGACAACCAAGTTTTTCGACCCCAACCTCGAATTTTGTAAATGAACCAATAAAGCAGACATTACAATTAATACAAGGCCCACTAAAAACACATAAACGTTTATCATAAAATGGGTGCCTCAATTTCATATTTGTACCTTTTATTTTTTGTTGATTGTTAGATTCATATTTATGTTGTTATGCTATATTAAAACCTCCTTATCTTATTAAGGCTTATATAATATTATTACGTTTCTTTTTTTTTTTGTATTGAAGGCAATCGTTATTCAAAAATGGAACAAAATAACAAATCCAAACTCAAAAATTGAACCCTATTTTAAATAAAATATAGGAATCTGGTGGTATCTAAAAAATCTTGTTTTTTTGAACATGAAGAAATAAAGAAGCCATTGCAACTGCCGGAAATACTAGGCCTACTAATGGAACAAAAAGGGAGGGTAAGTTTATCATAAAATGGGGTACCTCTATTTCATATTTGTACCTGTTATTTTTTGTTGATTGTTAGATTCATATTTTGGTTCTTCTAATATTGGAATAAAGATAGTCTATAATCACTAGAATTCATAGAAACTTATACTAAGTCTATTTTTTAAATTCTACTATCTAGAGCTAAAGAAATAAATATCAATATCTATATCAATAGATATAAAGTCAATAGCATTCCATGAAAAAAGAGTTAGTATTTAGAACATTGGATTAATCTAAATTGCATCCGAAACTTATAAAATAATCGAAAAAATAGAGAGATGTTTAGTATATATCTCTGTATATTGAAGTGCAAATACAGAGATAATAGAATCGATTCTAATAAATGAAAATTTCAAAATAATTCCTCTAAATAAATGAATATCCGATCCGAGTACATCGGACTATATATATATATATATATATATATATATATATATATATATATATATATATATATATATATATATATATATATATATATATATATATATATTAATAAAGTCAATAGCATTCCATGAAAACACATCCGATCCAATCGTAGATAGCACTTCTATTCTATAGCAATAAGAAACGTTATAATAGAATGTTCATGATCCGGGAGTACATCGGACTTATATATTATTTTCTATATTTCCATTTTTATTTTAGAATAATAAAAATAAAGTCAATAGCAAGGTAGGGGGTATGGCGAAATTGGTAGACGCTACGGACTTAATTGAATTGAGCCTTAATTACGGAGACGTACTAAGTGAATCCTTTCAAATTCAGAGAAACCGTGAATAAAGAAAGGGTAATTCGAGCCAAATCCTTCTTCCCGAAAAGAAAAAGAATCCTTCCGAAAGTTCGGATCGTGTAGAGACTCAACGGAAGATATTCTAAATCTGATGTATCAGTTGAATAACTGATTAATCAAACGAGAATAAAGATAGAGTCCTATTCTACATGTCAATCCCGACATGAATGAAATTCAAAGTAGTACAAAAATCCGTCGACTTTATAAATCGTGAGGGTTCGAATCCCTCTACCCCCAAAAGCCAATTTCATTTCTTTATTTTGATGTCCCTTTTTTATTTAGACTTTAGCTTTAGTTAACCAAGTAATTTTCTCAAATGATCTTAGAAAAGCATGGTGGGGATAGCTTAGCCACCTTTCGTTAACTAAGTAATTTTCTCAAATGATCTTAGAAAATCATGGTTGGGTAGGGATAGCTCAGTAGGTAGAGTATAAGACTGAAAATCTTGTTGTCACCAGTTCAAATCTTGTTCCCGGCGACTCATTATTTAGGAGTATCTAAAATAGATATATCATTAATGCTTTTTCGTAGCAACATATTGAATACTCGGAATAGAAAAAGGGAATTGAATTCATTATAGGATTCATCTTGTAAAATTGTTTTGACTCTAATGTTCGAGTCCATGTCGCTACTCAGACTCAAATCGAGATGTTCTAGCACTGCTTCCTAAGAGCAGCGTGTCTACCAATTCCACCATAACGGCTGGCTGACTGGAAATAATAATAACCAATTATTTAGTCAAAGTCAATAGTCCAAGTCAATCGTCGAGATTGAATAAAGTGAAGTCAAATATTTATTGAGTACATTTCTTTACTAAACATTGATTCTAAATTAATAAGAGAAAGGAATTTGATTTTTTCTAATATCTAATAGAAATGAATATAGAAATATATTCTATATGCAATCATTTCAAATTTAAATAAAAGAACGTTTTGATTTCGCTATTCATTTCTCTTTTTTTCCCATGCAACGTTCGTTTTCAAATTGAACAACGACGGGGAATGGGTTTTTCGTAGTTGAGACTTTTTCAAATAAAAAAAAGCACTGGAGAAACTAGAACGATCTAGTTCTGACTTCAATCCAGTAATGAAAAAGAAATTTTTTTGGTAGTTGCTTATGAATCATTCTAAAAAATTAGATTATCGATATATTTAGAATATATTCTAGAATGATAGAATATAGAATATATTCTAAATATTATGTATGTTTATATATGTTTCATATTCTATAATAGTATAAAATGACTATTCAATAATACTCTTTGAATCAAGCTAATTCATATTATTCTAGTCAAACTTTTGTATTTCTTATTACCAAAACCTTTTGAGTTGCCTGTAAAACGAGATAGAGCTCTAGATTGAGCTAATGAAAAGATTTTTGAGTTACCTGTATGAGCTAATGAAAAGCTTTTTGAGTTACCTGTAAAAATAGATTTACCTAATGAAAAGGATTTCAATGCTGCCTTATATCCTATTTTTTTCCAAATATTCTTACAATTTTTTTTTTGATATAGAAGTGCGTTTTTTTGGAACTGGCATACAATTAGTATAGTTTTTTCGTTGCTATAGTTTGATGTGAAAGACATTTGTTATGTAAATGAAAACGAATTCTTCTGTAATAAGCCGTATGTCTTATCTATCGAAATGAACTCTTTCTTTTTTTTGATCGAAAGGTAAAGTAAAAACATTGAATATTAGAAACCTTTTCCAAATTTTTCATACATAATAGATATATATGGATCTCTTTTTATTGTTATGTAAAATAATCAATTAGTTCAAACAGTTTCTTCATAAAAAAAAAGTATTCTTTTATATTATTTTGATAATTTATATCAAAATAAACAAATGTTGTTAGTTTTGGTGTACTGATTTATCCTCATCCTCGCTCTATAGATAAATAAAAAATTATTTTACAATTCTTAATAGTCATTTTGTTAATATATATATATATATATATATATATATATATATATACAAAATGACTAACCTAACATAGGAATTAATAGTAATATTAATTAATGAATATATTACTGAAATACTTAAAATAATAAAAATAAATTATATTTTTCACTAGGAATTTTGTTATTGGCCAGTTTTAACTTTGTACGTCCCAATATTGGGACCATTGTTCAAAGATTCAGAATAATTACGAATATCCAATTCTATTTCTATATCCATTTTTTATTAACCGAGCCCCTTTACAAAAGAGATAAAACAAACGATTAAGAAACCAAATTCCTCAAGAATATACATATTTTTTATTCTTTCTTTTTGTATGGAATATACACATCAATGTTCATGGATCATACCTTTCATCCCTCTTCTAGTTCCTATTTTAATAGGTGTAGGACTTCTACTATTTCCCACGGCAACAAAAAATATTCGCCGTATGTGGGCTTTTCCTAGTACTTTATTGTTAACCATAGTTATGATTTTTTCGATCGATTTATCTATTCATCAAATCGAGAATAGTTCTATCTATCAGTATGTATGGTCTTGGACTACAAATAATGATCTTTCTTTAGAGTTTGGCTACTTGATCGATTCACTTACTTCTATTATGTTAATATTAATCACTATTGTTGGTATTCTGGTTCTAATTTATAGTGATAGTTACATGTCTCATGATCAAGGGTATTTGAGATTTTTTACTTATATGAGTTTTTTTAATACTTCAATGTTAGGATTAGTTACTAGTTCAAATTTGATACAAGTTTATAATTTTTGGGAATTGGTTGGAATGTGTTCTTATCTATTAATAGGTTTTTGGTTCACACGTCCTATTGCGGAAAATGCTTGTCAAAAAGCATTTGTAACGAATCGTGTAGGGGACTTTGGTTTATTATTAGGAATTTTAGGTTTTTATTGGATAACCGGTAGTTTGGAATTTAGGGATTTATTTCAAATATTCAATAACTTAATTTATAAGAATGAGGTGAATATTATTTTTGTTACTTTGTGTGCCCTCTTGTTATTTTGTGGTTCAGTTGCAAAATCTACCCAATTCCCTCTTCATGTATGGTTACCAGATGCTATGGAAGGTCCTACTCCTATTTCGCTCTTATACATGCGCTACTATGGTAGCAATGAATTCTTGTAGCTCGACTTCTTCCTCTTTTCATAGTTATACCCTCCATAATGAGTGGAATAGCTTTGATAGGTATAATAACAGTAGTATTAGGAGCTACTTTAGCTATTGCTCAAAAAGATATTAAGAAAAATTTAGCCTATTCTACAATGTCTCAATTGGGTTATATGATGTTAGCTTTAGGTATGGGCTCTTATCGAGCCGCTTTATTTCATTTGATTACTCATGCTTATTCAAAAACATTGTTGTTTTTAGGATTTGGATCCATTATTCATTCAATGGAAGCTATTGTTGGATATTCTCAAGATAAAAGTCAAAATATGGTTCTTATGGGCGGTTTAACAAAACATGCGCCAATTACAAAAATGTCTTTTTTAATAGGTACACTTTCTCTTTGTGGTATCCCACCTTTTGCTTGTTTTTGGTCCAAGGATGAGATTCTTAATGATAGTTGGTAGTATTCACCAATTTTCGCAACAATAGCTTGTTCCACCGCAGGATTAACTGCATTTTATATGTTTCGAATTTATTTACTTGTTTTTGAAGGATATTTAAACGTACATTTTCAAAATATCAATGGAAAGAAAAATAGTTCCTTTTATTCAATATCTTTATGGGGCAAAGAAGAAAAAAAATTAAAAAAGAAAATTCATTTATTAGGTTTTTTAACAATGAATAATAATGAAAGGACTTCTTTTTTTGGGGAGAGGACATATTCACATCGAATAAATTGAAATGTCAAAACCATAAGACGGCTTTTTCCTGATAGTACCCATTTTGGTACTCAAAATATTCCTTTTTTTTATCCTCATGAATCAGACAATACTATGCTTTTTTCTATGCTTGTATTAGTACTCTTTACTTTCTTCGTTGGGTCCATTGGAATTTCTTTCAACCAAGAAGGAATAGGTTTGGATATATTATCCAAATTATTAATTTCGTCTATAGATCTTTTACATAAAAATTCAAAGAATTCTGGGGATTGGTATGAATTTTTTAAAAATGCAACTTTTTCGGTGAGTATAGCTTTTTTCGGAATATTTATAGCGTCTTTTTTCTATAAACCGGATTTTTCTTCTTTACAAAATTTGAACTTATTGAATTTATTTCAAAAAAGTGTTCCCCAAAAAATTATTTCTGATAAAATAATCAATATTATATATGATTGGTCATATAATCGTGGTTATATAGATGCTTTTTGAAGTATCTTTAATTGCAGTGTAAGAAAGTTAGCTAAATTCAATTCTTTTTTGATAGACAACTAATTGATGGAATTCGAATGGAGTTGGTATTTCCGCTTTTTATTAGAGGGCTATCAAATATGTGGGAGGAGGCGAATTTCTTCAGATATTTTCTTTTTGTACTAATCTTTTAGTCATTTGTTATTATCTATTTCAATAATAAAATTATGGAACATAAGAAAATCTACTGTATTAGACTATTCAACCTAAATTGGGATTATCCGCTAAGACTTATGGTAGAGTTGTTTATGAAGGTCTCATTTGAAAAGCTTCGGGTAAATCACGAGAGCTCCCGAAGCAGCTGCAACAGGAGTCTATGGTGGATTCACAATCCACTACCTTTATCCACTTGGCTACATCCGCCCTATAACTATGTCTAAATTACACTATATGTAAATTACATAACTTTATTAGACCTTTTCATTATTCTTTTCTTCTAAGTTCTTACGAATCTTCTAAAATATTAGAAAATAAGAAAACATTCATTTATTTATAAAAAGAAATAATAAGAATAAAACTCCAAATTTACGAATTGATTTTGTTGAAATCAAGAATGCTAATTCTAAAGAATATGGAAGTGAATAAAGAATTTATGAATTTCTATATGGAAGTGAATAAAGAATTTATGAATTTCTATATATGTAGACAGACAGAAAAAGAAATCCAACAAAAAGTAAGGGAGTAATATCCATAATGTTCATATTACTCCTTTACTTTCAAAAAATCGTATCCTTAAACCAAACTATTATCCATTTATAGATGGAGCCTCGACCGCAGCTAGGTCTAGAGGGAAATTATGAGCATTACGTTCATGCATAACTTCCATACCAAGGTTAGCGCGGTTAATAATATCAGCTCAGGTATTAATTACATGACCTTGACTATCAACTAAAGATTGGTTAAAATTGAAACAATTTAAATTGAAAGCCATAGTGTTGATACCTACGCGTAAACCGATACCTTCTATAGGCCAAGCACTAGGAAGAAATGTAAAGAGCGAGAATTGTTGAAACTAGCATATTGGAAGATCAATCGACCAAAATAACCGTGAGCAGCTACAATATTATAGGTTTCTTCCTCTTGATGAATCAGAACCTTCATTAGAAGATTCATTTTCGTGGTTTCCGATTAAACTAGAAGTTACCAAGGAACCGCGATAACATCGAATAGGAGCATTACATACACCTAACAAGTGAAATGGGTGCATAAGAATATTATGCTCACGAAATACAATCATAAAGTTGAAAGTACCGAGATTCCTAGAGGCATACCATCGAAAAACTTCCTTGACCAATTAGGTTGATCAAGAAAAGCAGAGCCCGGAGCGAATATGCAAAGAATCCACAAGCATACCCGAAAACTAAGTTCCCACTCACGACCCATGTAACAAGCTACACCAAGTAAGAAGTGTAGAACAATTAGTTCATAAGGACCACCGTTGTATAACCATTCAACAACGGATGCGCTTCCCATATCGGGTAAAAGTGCAAACCGATAGCCAGTAGGAATAATGGCACGAAATAATATTGTTTCCGTAAAGTAGAGATCCGTAAAAGTGCTCACGAATACCATCAATATCTACTGGAGCAATGAAAGCGATAATAAATACGAAGTTGCGTCAAGAAGGTAGGGATCATCAAAACACCAAACCATCCAATGTAAAGACGGTTTTAGTGTTGGTTATCCATTACAAAAGAGACCCATAGGTTTTTGCTATCGCGTCTCTAAAATTGATCATGGTAAAATCTTAGATTTATTGAAATTGAATTATCAGGGACTCCCAAGCCCTTCATCTGAATTCTCTATAACTATAGAATGAAGGGCTTGGTATAAAATAGTATAACATGACTTACATACGGGTGTCAACCAATACCCGTATTCGTATTGATCTAGATTCGCATAAATTGTGTTTTTTTTTACCTCATTTCACCATCCATCCAAAAAAAGGAAAAAAGGTTTTCTATATTCTCTAGATATGACTTCGCTATGATATGTAATAGTGCTAGATTCATTATTTCTTTATATTAATTACAATTTATCTATTCATTCTAATGGGTTTCCCGAGACTCGAACCCGGAACTAGTCGGATGGAGTAGAAAATTCATTTTTGAATCAAATAAAACAATAAAAAATCCCTCCCTAAGTCGTGCATGCATTTTTCATTGCACACGGCTTTCCCTATGTATACATCTAAACCTGAGTTACTTCATAGGAATCTTGAAACTCAACTCTAAACTACCTGAACATTTCAAAATACTTTCTTTCAGTATCATAACATAACCAATCATTCATCATGGACCAAATCATTACTGAAAAGAATATCCAAATACCAAATTCGATTTCTATGTAACCGCTGCAAAGTAGAGGAATCTCTTGGAAAAATCAAAGAAAGAATCTCTTCTTCCTCTGTAAAGAATTCTTCTAAACCGATCTTTTCAAAAAGCGCGTCTGATACTTTTGTGTTTACAAGCCAAAGTTTTAATACAAGAAAGTCAAGTATATACTTTATTTGATACAAACTTTTTTGAGGATCCGTTATAATAATGAGAAAGATTTGATATTTGCAAAAATCGATCAATAATATCAAAATCGATGAATCGCCGCACGGCTTACTAATGGGTGTGCTAATACATTACAAAATTTCGCTTTAGCCAATGATCTAATTAGAGGAATAATTGGAACTGTTATATCTAGTTTTTGATAACAATTTCTATTAGAAATGTATTTTGCAGCATTTGACTCAGTACCACTGAACGATTTAGTCGCACATTTGAAAAATAGCTTAAAAGCTGAAATGAATATTTGGATAATGGGTTTATATTGATCATTCTTGGTTGATACCAAACATTAAAAAACATTGCCATAAATGGATAAAAAAGTGTTTCCATTTATTCATCAAAATGGCGCATTCTTTAAAGCCAGAATGCATTTTCCTTGATATCGATCATAATGAATGTTAGGATCCTTCACGAATGTGAAAGTATACAAAAAATCTTTAGCAAAAACTTTGACAAGATGCTCTCTTTTTGGATTAAAAAAATTCGCTCAAAGAAAACGCTAAAAGATTTTAATTGAAAATGAGACGATTTCTTACGTAGAAAAACGAAGATAGATTCATATTCACATACATAAAAATTATAGAGGAACAAGAAGAATCTTAGATGACTTTTTGAAAAAGTAGAAATTGATTTTTTGGTAGTAAGAAAACTATTCCAATTACAAAGAAACAGCCGAAATGAATTTTTGTTAGAATCATTAGCCCAAAGGATTAAATGATTCTTTTGATACATTCGAGTAATTAACCGTTTTACAATTAGTAAACTATATTTCTTGTCATAACCTACATTTTCCACAAAACTGGATCTATTGAAATTATGACTATAAGCAAGTCCATAAATATACTCCCTAAAAAGAAGTGGGTATAGGAAGTGTTGTTGGCGAGATCTAGCTCGTTCTAAATAGACTTTATATTCCTTCATTTTCAAAATTCTATTTGGTCAAAGGATCAGAGATTCATTGGATTATCAAATGATACATAGTGCGATACAGTCAAAACAAGGTATTCGATATCTATATTCAAATTGAAATAAAAAACAAATATGAATAGATACCGAGAAAACGAGTTCAAACACATTAATGGACTATCTCCCCTCGCTTGTTCCTTCTAATTTTTCTAGGACAACAAGCAAGTTAGAAATCCTTTATTTTTTGGACCAATCGCTCTTTTGATTTTGGAAAAAAATATCTTTATCAATCTACTCTTTCTTCTACACATTTCTTGCTACCCCATAACATAATGGGGAATAGCTCATAATTAGGATTCATCAAAAAAATTCCTTAAAATTACAAACAAGGATCTGTATATCCAATCGCAATAAAAAAAAGATGGAATTCAATAAAGAATAGAATCAAATGTTACATATTACATTTAATTCCAATGAAAAAAAGAAAAAATGATAATAAAAAATGATAGACAACTTCTTTAGTACAGTACTACAGTACTGTAGTTATTTGTCTATTAATATAGTTTGAAATTAGTATTTTTTTTTATTTTTTTCCTATTTCTATTTCATTTTGAATAAAAAAAACTTCTTCTTTGTATCAAAGAAAATCAAAATCAAATGAATCCACCATTTGAAGAAGTAAAAAACCTATGTGACATGAGTCAATCCATCCATTGATTCACTATCAGATTATATTTGTTTGATACACTATTGTCAATATTAGTGTTGAAAAAAAATAATACAATCGAGAAAACAAATAAAAAAAGATTTCTATTTTCATTTTTTAATAGAAAATATTTCTATTTGAATTCATTCTATTCCAAATCAAAAAAGAATAAAGAACTAGAAAAAAAGAGATCAATCCGAAAGATCTATAGGATTCATTCTAGATACAACAAGTATTTTTTATTGTGTATTGTATTCAATTTGAATCCTTTTAGTAAAAGATTGGGCCGAGTTTAATGGAAATGAATAGAACGAATGATTATTCTGGATTACAAAGTATCCATTCTTGGAATTCAAATTTGATTTCCTTCGGACTTCACAAGCCTAATTCAGACTCCACTTGCAAGCTTCATGGATAGTTGCATTACCCTCACGAGCAAGATCACGTCCCTCATTCCTAGCTTGTACACATGCTTCCGAGCTACTCGATTCGCTACGGCACGGTGCATTTCCCAAGGGTGTCCTAAAGTTCCTCCACCGAATTGGAGTACGTAATCATCTCCAAATATCTCGGTTAGAGCAGCATATGCCAAATGTGAATACCCTCAAGCAACAGGATAACACCGTAAAGAAACCCATCTCGAGTGAAATAAATACCGCGACTTCTATCTTTTCAATATAATCATCACGTAGTAAATCAACAAAACCTAATTCTTTCAGAAATCAAGTTCCCATGGAGACATTCATAAACCGCTCTACCATAATTCTTAGCGGATAAACCCAATTTTGGTTTAATAGTACATCCCAATAGGGACGCCCATACTTGTTCAATTTATCTCTCTCAACTTGGATCCCGTGAGGAGGACCTTGAAAGTTTTCACATAAGCATTAGGGATTCGTAAATCTTCCACCGTAGAGCGCAAGGCCTTGAACCCAAATACATTACCTACAATCGAGGTAAACATGTTAGTAATGTAACCTTTTCAAAAGGTCTAAGGGATAAGCTACATAAGCAATAAATTGACTATCTTCTCCAGAAGGCTCTATCTTGTAGCGTCCTTTATAAAGATCAAGGTGGTAAGTCCATTGGTCCAAACAGTTGTCCATGTACTGTGGAAGATTCTACTACTGCACGCTTCTTCGTAACTTGGTTGAGGAGTTACTCGGAATGCTTCCAAGATATCAGATCTTTGGTTTGATATTCGGAGTATAATAAGTCAATTTATAATCTTTCACACCACTTGGAACCCAACCTTTGCTTTAGTTTCATTTGTGGTGACATAAATACCCCTACAACGCATGAATTAAGAATTATAGCAAGAACAAGGTCTACTCGACATAACTTAACTTAGGAGTTAAGAAAACCTTTTTACAAATGATCCATCAACTAATATTATCAATTAATCCGAATGGGTCATTGTTCAATTTTACCATGATATTTGATTTGGCAAATACATCATTATTCTATCTTGTTTCATATGTATGGCGCATTCAACCTTTTTTTAGTCTCTTATTTTTATTTTTTGAAATTATGAATCTAATTTTCGAATCTAAATAATAAAACATATACTCTTGACCTTGCCATTGATATACGTTGTATATGTAAATCCTAGATGTCAAAATCGGCAGAATTTGCCCAATCAAAAGAAAAATTGGTCAAAATAAAGAATATGCTAAGTATAAATCCTAATCCATAAAAAATTCATAATGACTGGTTTACCACGAAAATGAAATCTGAAATTTGAAAACAATTGAATTGGTTGGATGGTACCAAGAAAATCGATTATTCACTTACATTTCTTATTGAATATTCGAAATAGTCGAATATTAATTGATTAACTTGCTTTGTTATCAAATTAACTTGCTTTGTTATCAAGCTTTTTTCTAAATTTCAATTCAAAAAGGGATATTTTAAAATATGAAAATAACTCCCTCCTTACATCGAGGTTTCGCACTTGAAAAAATATCACGCAAATAATCGGTCTGGTACTCGATGTAGTTTTTCCACCAGGGAAGATGCCTTATATTTACAACGCTCTGATAGTTCAAGGTCTAAATCTATTCTATTTGTAGTGGTTCCAATCAATCTGAAATAATTCAAAAGCAACGCAATTTGAATTCTTGTTATTCTCATTTTTCGATTTCAGATTCTTTTCAGAATCCCGGGAACTAAGAAATAAAGAAAAAGAATCTTTTGAGTATTCCACAATTCAAATTGATTCAATGAAAATACTTATTTGATTCAAAGAGTTTTGTTTCAATATTATTATCTTCTACATGGAATAGATTAAACCACTGGAATACAATAGAATTTATAAATCTAGATAGAATTTTCATTACTTAGTATTAAGAAAATAACTAAAATAGTTCAAAACTGTAATAACCCAGCTAGAAAACAATTGAGACAGTTTGATCCCTTAACTCAATGAGTATTACCTTTAGAGTCCAGTTCTTCGCCATACTATAAGGGAAATGGAAAATGTAAAAACTACCATTAAAGCAACCAAAGCAAGACTTACTATATCCATGTAAATTATGTCTCCTATCTATATCAATATGAAGAAACTCTTTTCTTAATTCTTTTTTTATTGTTTACTCATTTTTCTTGTATTATTTTTGTTTTTATTTTTCACTAAAAATTTGATAATATCTTAGAATAATAGTGGAATCGCTGGTACAGAGTCAAAAGAGGATTCCATTCCGTCTTAACACCATTGATGAAACATCCAATTAGAACATCTAGCAAGTAGAAATATATTTCTCATATAGACTCATGATTAAATTGAAGTGAATTAAGAAAGTTGTATTTGCTGAATTCAATTCCCGGTCTTTTTTGTTTGTCCATTCATTCACTACGTATCTATTTCGGAAGGGATCAGACTCTAGGAAAAGACAAATTCTCCATCCTAGAATCCTGTTTTCCCTTTACTTAATATTCTCTACCTACCTATTTTTTTAGGTTTAGTATCGAGTCGAATTTAATTGTATTACAATAGAAATTCTCATATTTCTATTCTAGGACATGAAAATGTGAAAACAGCGACATAATCATATGGTTTGAATTAATTGTGCAGTTGAAAAAAAAAACCAAGAACCAAATAGTCTTGTTCACAATATACATACTATGGCTGAATAATTCTACGGTACAAGGAATTCTCTAAATAGAGTCAAAAAAACTAGAAAGAACCAAAGGGAATTTATCAACAAAAATGGAGTTCTTTTTACCAGCTTAATATGTTGATAAATTGACATTCCTAAAAATTCATTTCAGACAATTGAACCATCTCAAATTGTTTCTTTTGAACCAAAAGATTTGTGCCAAAATAATAGATGCGGGAAGAGCAAGAGACCTTGGACATGTAACGGATCTTGAAGCACTATTTCGCATCCCCGACCAAATCCACCCACATTAGGATTACTCGTTAAGGGTTGATCAAGTTTGATAGATTCCCTCTCGAAACAAGAAGTTCGGTCCGGCGGTATAATATCAATCACTTCACGTCCATCGATCCATCTACTATCGTTATTTCGTATCCACCTTTTTCTTTTCAGTATTATTTTGTTTACTACACCGTTCTTTGTAGCATTATAAACATTATTATTACTCTTGCTTCCGTCGGGATAAATCGACCCTTCCCTATTCCGCCTACATATATAGGATATTTTAAGAAGTAAACATCTCTCTTAGTAGCGGGATCGGAGAAAGAATAGGAAAGGTAATTTCACTATATTCTTTTCCAGAACAAGGCCTATCACAAAAATATGTTTTTGTGGGACGGTAACTTTGAAAAGACAAATTACCTATCTTTTCTTTCATCTCGGAAAGACGATCAGGGCCAATTCAAAACCCTCCGTAAAATAAAACGATGCCTACATTCAAAGACCGCTTTTACCATTAGCAAGAACTGGTTTCACTTGCATATCATAAGGAATTCGAACAACTGCTTCAAATCAGATCGGGAAGTATCACTTGTGGAACCTCAATATCTACGGCTTATTAGCTAAATGGCAATTAGCACATACAATCCGCGGTAGCTTCGAGGATTTATATAACTTTGTTGGGCAAAAATAGGATATGCATTTGAAATGGGTGCCGAGTTATTATATATATCATGACCAATACGAAATGGATCGGGTAATCTCTTTCTTTATCCAAGAAAAAGCATTTCTAGTTTGCATGGTCCAATCATTGATCCTAAAAATTTCTACAATAAGATTAGGTAGGTTATTGCACGTTCCTTATCCATGATTCGCTATTTACTCCAATTATTTTCCTATAATATAGGAAGAATACGAGTCAAACGAAACGAATAAGTTCAATTTTAAATGTTTCGCTTTTATATACAAATATATAAAAAAAACAAATTTTAGAATTGGATTAGTGGGTCGTTTTTCATTCATTCACCATTGAATCATAAATGACTACAACGGAGATACACGATTTAAATAACGGAAAATCGAGTATTTAAAAAGAGTATCTAAAAGGACTGCCAAAATGCAAACAAGAATAGATAGAATCTGATCATTCGGAGTAAATCCAAATTCTTAATATACAGCCCTAATCATTAGTTCCCAACCCTTAGTCGAATGGAATCCTATACAAAAATCAGTTAATAAAAGAATAGAAAAAGCTTTTATTGTGTCACTTAAGTTATATAAAAATTCTTGAACCCAAGAGTTCAGAATAATGAGTTCTTGATTACCTCTAATAGAATAAGGAATCAGATTATATTTGTACAGAAATGCAAAATCGTATGGATACAATCTTGGTTGTTCGTCTTGATCAATTGGATGGTGTCTTTGTAGATTTCGATACGAAAGTTTTGTAAATGTGTTTCTGGATATTCCTTTAGCATTTCATCCAAGAGGAACAATTCCTCGAACTCGAGGAATTTCTTTAAAATCCTAAGCAATCAATCCAAACCAGGGTTTTGCCATTTTCAAATCAAGGTGGCCTCTAACACTTCAAGTGGTCATCATTCCTCATCATATGGTTCAAAGAATATCCATGTCAAGTTTCAAGCCTTACGAGTCAAGTTTTCTCAAACAATTGCTCAGATGGTTGAAAAATCAATTGTATTGGACAAAAAGTCAATTGTGGTCAACATCAATATTTTGAAGTGATATTCATCATTTGATCAACGGTTGATCATGATTCATCAAGAAAAGTCAAGAATTGATCAAAAGTCAAAGTTTCTAAATTAGGGTTTTTCAAACAAAAGTCAACAGAACTTTGACCAGGCATAACTTTCACATACTTTATCAGAAATTATTCCACCACAACTCATTTTGAAGAGAATTAAATTCTCTACAACTTCATGTCTCACAAGCTTGGGCAGAAAATGCTTCATTTGGAAGTTATGGATCAAAACATTACAGGTCCTTTTAAAAGTCAACAAAATGTCAACTTTTTGTAAAGAAGTGTTCATGAGCATGGAAACTTCAATGAAGATGAAACCAAAAGGGTTGTTTAGAATCCATCTTGAGCTTTCTAAAAATTCCAAGAACACCCAAAAATGTTAAAAATTGAGCAAGATACACCTTGTCCAAGTTGAGCATTTTTGAGGAGGTGCACAAAGAGAAATACTTGACAAAACCAAAAAAATTTCAAATGGGCCTAACTTTTCTTGATTCAAAGATGTTCCTTAGCTGAATTGGAAACTCCAAGCCCAAGGCCACGAATTTATCTTTTATTTTTTATTTATTTTGGATTTTTAATCATTTAAAACCAATTTAATTAAAATAAAAGATAGAAAGTCAAAAATTAATTGCAAGATGGATTTTCTCTTATCCTTGAGGTCCAAGCAAGCCATTTAATCTGATTATTTCGAAATAATCATGATTGGTAATGAGATTTGATTGAAATTGGCTCAAAATGGAAATATTTGGTTTGATTCCAAATCAAATAATTTCTCATTGATTGGCTTGATTTTTTCTTACAATTCTTGACCTAATTCCTTACAATATAAATACATGATGATACTACATGAACAAGGGACAAAATTCTGGCCTCAAAGAACCCTACCAAGCATCAAAAACTCTGTGCATTCGAAGCAAACGACAGACCTCTCTTCGCATCAATTCAGTCAATTCTAAGCTTTCCAATCGCTTCTTGGAGTTCCTCTGAATCGATCCAGATACTCACAAGCAAGCAAAACGTGCAGAAACGCGATATCCAAGTCACAGTTTGCATCCCTTTATGTCAAAATCGATTGCTATTATTTATGCATCATAAACATAATCTGATTATATATTCTTGATCGTGATGATGTTTGCAAGCCTTCTGGTCTGTTTAATTTGATTTTAGATGCAGATATGAGGATATGCCATTGTTAGGGTTTCTGAACCTCAAATTAGGATTCCTCAAAATAGGCAAAATTGGACGAAACTAAGGGTACCTTCGTGTTCAGGGGGTCGATTCCCATCGAACCATGTCCTTCTCATGAATTTTTATTGCGTATTGTGAATTTTGAAAAAGTGCAGGTGTTATAGTGACGGACAAAACCATCACTATTGGCTTTAGCAACGGAGGCCTCCGTAGGTAAAAGCCTGCGAAAATTCAAATTGGAGAAGAAGGAGTTTTGCGCATGTTTTATCTGATTGGTATCCAGGAATCAATTTCGCTCATAATCTCATTGTTTCAGTATTCAAACACCAAAGCATGCTAGCTTAGTTAATCAGGGAGGTGCGTGTTCATCCTGGGGGTCCTTGGTTCGAACCTTGGCACCTCACTTTCTTTTTTATCACCTTGCCAAACTAACATATTTTCTATTTCTTTTCATATTTTCTTCTTAATTTAATTTCTTTTCAAACAATTTCCTAACACATCAAAAAATCACAAAAAAATATTTTCTTTTTGCATTTAGGTCAGAAAGTTACTTATTTAATTTTTGACATGAAAAAATTATTTTTGCATGCATATTTTAATTAATTGTTAATTAATCCGAAAGTTGACTTTTAATTGTTTTTCCTTACTAAAATCAATCCAGAAAATTCCCAAAAAAATTATTTTCTCATCTAATCAGGTTTACTAACCTTAAAAAACTTTTTCCTAACTCAAAATCTTTTTCACTAACATTATTTTCTCTTATGCGTAATTCTTTTCTTTTCCAATTATTATGTATCTGCTTCCAGGTTGTAATAGTTAGGTTAATCTTCTCGCATTTCTTTTTCCATATTATGTAACTGCTCATGGGATGTAATAGATTAATTAGGATTTACTCTCCGTACTCCTATATTATGTAACTGCCCCAAAGCCATGTAATAGCGTAGGATTTACTTTCCGCACTTTACTTTCCGCACTTTACTTTCCGCAATTTACTTTCCGCACCCACATAAACTGCTAGTAATTAGGCGTGTATGGCAAGATAAAAATGAACGTAGATCACTTCTAATTTCAAGATAAAATATCTGAACTCAACACACTCTCTTCACACATGCACCCCTAGAGTATTCTCTCTCGGTGCCTTTCGAATACATGGTCAAGTCCCTCAAACGTAGAGGTATCCTAGCACCGTTGCCTACAAATATATCATCATAGTCCCTTCGATACAAAGATCATAGTCCCTCAATGTTGCCTACGAATAAATGATCTCGTCCCTCGATTGTTGCCTACGAAAAAGTGATGATCGTCCCTTCGAATGTGCTAGGATACTCCTACAAGTTGCCTTCTATGACCATCCGATGTCCCTTCAAATGTCCCTTTACATCCAACAAATAGGGTTACCTACCAACTAATGGTATGGATAGCACCATTCTAAAGGAAAGTAAAATAACACGGAAATGACCGTTCAGAGTAGGTAATAAGACTTTTAGTTGCTTGCTCCATCAAAACATCTTTTTCACACCTCACACTTTTTACAAAGTTAAAACACTTTTTTCAAAACGAAACATTTCCGAACACTTCGTATACATTCCAGCGTGAATCATTACGAAGTCAAAGCGAAATTCCCCTTTTCAAAAACATTTTCAAACACACACACAGAAAGCAAAATTTTAAAGATGAGAGCTAAAGCAACTAAGAGCCCATAGATAACTACGGATGGAAAGGGTGCTAATACCTTCCCTTTTCATAACCTTCTCCCTTACTTAGAATCTAACGAAGGTCTTTTCCTGTTCTTTTCACCTTCCCTTAATTGGATAAAAGAAAAGTCGGTAGCGACTCTTGCTATCCGCAACATTTGCGATCAAACGCAAAATAATCCAAAGTCAGTTCTCCCACCGTATTACACCCAGTGAAGATTAATCGTTCATCTCTTCCGGTATTTTTACCCCAATGTGCATTCCCTAGTCGAAGTCTCCCTAGTGTGGCCTTGCTATTGAGATATTTATTCTTGGAGACAAAAATTGTTATGATCTCCCCGATGGATCCTTGGTTTAAAAGCTTCATATCTCCACAAGAGGATTGATTCCCCGATGAAGTCTAATGCTATTTGATTTATTCAAGATGCTAATGGTTACTCGCAAATGTTTGTGAATTTCTCCATGAAGTAGTGTTCCCCAACGAAGATTCCTTCGGAATTCCCCATGAAGTCTCCAAATTCCCCAACGGGAGTTGGAGAATTCTCTAAAGAAGTTTTTTGTATCCTCAGTGAAGAGTAATGACCCTCTCCCTAGGAAGTAAGATTTGGTTGAAGTCCAATTCGATTCTCCCCAAGTGAAGAACGCTTCCTCATTTCGGAATTGCAATTTATTTTTGAAAGTGTTCTCCAAAATCCACTCCTCAGTGGTACCTCTCTCTTGGATGTTAATGGCTTCTCAACCATCGCTACTATTACTTCTCATGTAGCTTTCAGGCATGCATTCATTACATTGCATCTACCTTAAATGCGTAGCATTCCGTTGATTGGGAGCATTACGCCATGAAAGTTCAAACATGCATTTTAAGTGTTTGTCAATTATGTATATCCAGAAGAAATAAAACAATCTCTGTGGTTCAAGATTTTTCTCAACAAATTTCTGCTTCCCTAATCGTCACTTTAAATTGAGTGCCTCATGGGAACCTATTCCCTCTCCAGTGGAGTCTTCTGTGACTTTCTTTTTCTCAGTCACGTCGGGTCGTGTCACCCTTTTCCCCAGCAAGTCGTAGACTTTCCTTGCTTATGCAAGTCTTCGGTTACTTTACCCGTATTTGTGCCACCGTAGGAGTGCGAGTATGAGCCGGTGTACAACCTTTCTTACTTTTCAAGTATTTGAGTATCCATAATTGGTGTGTGGTAATTCAGATAATTGCCACTCTTGAAGAACTATACCCCACCTTTGGCCTGAGGGATATTATAGTTCTTGTGCTTTTGCAAGTACATTTTGTAAGAGTCTACTTCAGTCGGTCTCTTTCCCCTGTAAGTGCATCTTTGTATAGATGTTTCTTTTCCTCTATAAGTCGTAGACTTTCCTTGCATATGAAATTCGTTGGTTATGTTACCCGTGTTTGTCTCGCCGTTAGAGTGTGAGTAAGAGTCGATGTTCAACCTTTCTTTCTTTTCAAGTATTTGAGTATCCATCTTGGTGTGTGGTAATTTAGATAATTGCCACTCTTGAAGAATTATACCCCGCCTTTGGCCTGAGGGATATTATAGTTCTTGTGTGTTTGTGTAATACAGTGAACTGACTTTGTAGGTTTTTGTATCGCAAATGTGCGGATAGCAAGAGTCTCCACCGACTTTTCTTTTATCCAATTAAGGGAAGGTAAAAAGTATAGAAAAAGACCTTCGTTAGATTCTGAGTAAGGGAGAAGGTTATGAAAAGGGAAGGTATTAGCACCCCTTTCCATCCGTAGTTATCTACGGGCTCTTAGTTGCTCTTAGATCACTTTAAAATTGTGATTTCTGTGTGTTTGACAAATATGTTTAGAAAAGGCATTTCGCTTTGACTTTGTAATGATTCATGTAGGAATGTGTACAAAGTGTTTGGAAATGTTTCATTTTTTAAAAGAGTTTGAACTTTGACAAAAGTGTGAGGTGCGAAAAGTATTTTGATAGAGCAAGCAACTAAAAGTCTTATTACCTACTCAGAATTGGTCGTTTTCGTATTGTTTTACTTTCCTTTAGAATAGTGCTATCCATACCATTAGTCGGTAGGTAACCCTATTCGTTGGATGTAAGCGGGACATTCGAAGGGACATCGGATGGTCATAGAAGGCAACTTGTAGGAAGTATCCTAGCACATTCGAAGGGACTATCATCATTTTTCGTAGGCGATAATCGAGGGTCAAGATCATGTATTCGGAGGCGACATCGTGGGTCTTATGATCTTTGTATCGAAGGGACTATGATGATTTGTTTTGAAGGCAACGGTGCTAGAATACCTCTACGTTCGAGGGACATGACCATTTTGAATTCGTAAAGGCAACAAGAGAGAATTACCCTAAGGGGTGCATGTGTGAAGAGAGTGTGTTGATTCAAGTATTTTATCCTGAAAATTAGTGAGCTATGTTGGTTATTATCTTGCCATACACGCCTAGTTACTAGCAATTTATAGGGTGCGGAAATTAAAATGCGGAATGTAAAGTACGGAAAGGTAAATGTCCTACGCTATTACATGGCTTTGGGGCAGATACATAATTTAAACTTGCGAAAAATTAAAACCTAATTTAAACTATTACATCCCATAAACAGTTACATTATTGGAAAAATGGAAACGGTAAAAGAAACTGTCTGAAACGGAGTAACCTGTAAAAGAATGAGAAATCGGAAAATACGAGATGAATCGAATAAGAGAAAAAATGTTAGAAAAATGCAAGTTTTTGAATGAGAAAAATATGACATGCTTGAAATAACACAAATATGCTAGAATAATTTTTTGGGATTTTTTGGATGCAATTTAATAATTAAAATACAATTAAGATTGATTTAAATGCTAAATTATGAATAAAAATAAATATGCATGCAAAATAATACTTTTTAATTTTATAAATTAAATAAGTATTTTCAGAAAATAAATGCAAAAGGAAAAATATTTTGGTAATTTTTAATGCATGAAACAAAAATATGAAAAGAAATTAAAATAGATGCAAAATATTAAAATAAAAAAGAAAATAGAAAAATATGAGAAAACATGAGTTTTGTAAAAAAGAATGTAAAACCGGTCCTGGCATGGTTCGAACTTGTGTCCTTTGAGAGCATCTCCAACAGCTAGCGCCTTAACCACTGGGACAAGTGTCATTTGATGTTGGAAAAGTTGAAATCAATAGCTTATGGATGATGACGCGTCAGGGAGAGGTTTGAAAACGAGTCAGCGTGCGTGGACCCCAGTCAGCGTGAACGAGCGAATCAGAGCAAGCCATCGTGCCATGCAATCCCTCAACGGTCAAGCAAAGTCAGCGACGCCGGAGCCCTAGCTCCGGTCGTCTTCTCCGGTGGCCCTGAAAATGAAACAAACAAAATACGAACGATAAATGGGAAAGAGGGACCCTACCCCCCTAAATCGACCCTCCTGAATCCATTGGTGGCCTTAGTTTTCCCTGAAAGTGCCTGTAACACCCAGTTCGATCGAAACAGTTCAAAAAGCCCTAATAATGGTACTATGATTTCCAGACGTCCAAGCTTGCATGTGAAGGTTCGATCATGCCCTAAACATCACCCTGAATCGATACAAACACACAAATAACATTAATAATGCATGGAAAACAAAATTCGAATTTAAGAAAAATTTCAAACCGGTGAGAGTCCAAGAACACGATCTGGGCAGTCTGGGCTTGAGGTATGAGTATGGATCGATTGCTGGGAACCTCAAGAAGGTGATTGAATGTTCAAATTGGCCTGCAACCTGCTGGAAATTGAAACCCGATTTTCCAAGTTTCTTGAAAAATTTTGCAAGAATAAGGGCTATGCTTTGAGCTAGGGTTTCGTGTTTTTTGTAGTGTGTAATGCTGGCTATTTATAGAGGAATTTGAGAGAGGAAAAAGAGTGAAAAAAGATTTGATTTGGAGCATTCAATATTTTTCAAATAAAATCAATTTTTTGAAAGAAATTTGATTTCCTCTTCAATGCATGATCATGCACGAATTTGGCAAGTGTTTTGGGCTTCCTTGGACCTCAAGTTTGGTATAAAATCAGCCCTTTTGGAAAAATATAATATTTTCATATTTTATATAATTTAATTTTGAATTAAATGTTCTAAAATTCAAAAATAAATTAATAAAATAGAAAATTGCCATGGCCAAGCATTTATGGGTCAAGAATAATGTCATGAACAAGTTTGGATCAAAAGATTTTAGGCCCATTTGGAAAATTTTGTATTTTGACCAAAATGTCCTTTTGTGCAATTGTCCAAAATTGCCCAACTTCTGAATGGTGTATCTTGCTCAATTTTCCACATTTTTGAGTTTTATTGGACTTTTTGGAAAGCTCTAAGAGTCCTATAACCAACCTCTTTTGTCTCATCTCAATTGAAGTTTCCATGCTCAATATATCTTCAAAACAAAAAGTTGACTTTTTGTTGACTTTGAAAATGACCTGTAATGTTTTGAGCCATACCTCTCAAATGAAGCATTTTTTGGATATTCTTATGAGACATGAAGTTGTAGAGAATTGAATTTCCTTCAAAACAAGAGGTGGTGGAAAAATTTCTGAGAAAGTATGAGAAAGTTATGATCAGTCAAAGTTCAGTTGACTTTTCACCTAGAAACCCTAATTTAGAAAGTTTGACTTTTGAGCAAATCTTGAGTTTTCTTGATGAATCATGATCAACCCTTGATCAAATGATGAATGTAACTTCAAAATGAGGATGTTTACCAAAAAATCATGAAGTTTGACTGACTGTATGTTGACCACAGTTGACTTTTTGTCCAATACAACTGATTTTCAACCATCTGAGCAATTGTCTGAGGAAATTTGACTTGTGGGGCTTGAAACTTGAGATGGAGAATCTTTGAAGCATATGAGGAGGCATGAAGACCATTGGAGATGTTGGAAGTCCATCTTGATCTGAGGATCACCAAATCCTAATTTGGGTTGATTGTCTAGGAGAGGGTTTGTCTGATCAACCTTTGAGGAATCCTTGAGTATGGATGTATGAAATATCCTGAGAAGATGGAGGGAAAATTTTGGGGTATGACACATGTTGTTAGTGCAAATGAAACATAATCTGGCGGTGAAAGGCGTATGCCCGCCTGTAGGGGATGTAATGATGGTGCCAATGCCATTGCCAAGTGCGTTTGAGGCTCCATCAAAGACCATGGTCCATCGGGATCCTTGTTCAGGTCCTTCGTTCGGGCCTGGTTCTTCATAATCTGTAATTAGTAAAACATCTTAATCTAGAAATTCGAATTGCATAGACTGAGAGTCATCTATGGCTTGATGAGCCAAATGATCGGCTACCACACGCCCTTTGATCGCTTTCTGAGAAGTGTATTGGATGTCGTATTCGGTCAAGATCATTTGCCATCTTGCTATTCTTCCGGAGAGAGATGGTTTCTCAAATATGTATTTTATCGGATCCATCTTAGAAATCAATAAGGTAGTGCGGGTCAACATATACTGTCTTAGTCAAGCCCAAGCGTTGCAAGTCTTCTCGTGAGTATCTTGTTTCACAATCGGTAAACTTTTGCTAAGGTAGTATATTGCATGCTCTTTTCGACCGACTCGTCATGTTTCCCCAACACACCCCATTGAATTCTCTAACACCGGATACATGATAAGAGGTCTTCCTTGCGGCATCGGATAGGAGGATTACGTAGGTACTCCTTGATTTTGTCAAAGCGATCCGGAAATCGTCGTTCCATTCTACCACTTGATCTTTCTTTAGTAACTTGAAGATTGGCTCACAATTAGGTGTGCAATGAATCGGCAATGTAATTCAATCGCGAAACCTCGACTTCCTTCTCGGTGCGGGGCGGCATTTCTTGAATGGCTTTAACCTTGGCGGGTCAACTTCAATACCTTTACCACGACAACAAACCCTAGGAGTTTACGGATCGATTGCAAAGGTGCACTTGTTAGGATTAAGTCTCAATCATACTTCTTCAACGTCAAATAGTTTACGCAAATGATCAAGATGTTCTTATTCGATCGTGATCGAGCTATCATGTCGTCGATGTAGACCATCTCGTGATGAATCATGTCATGAAATAATGTCACCATAGCACGATAAGTGGCGCCCGCGTTCTTCGATCCGCATAACCTTGTAGAAAGTGCCCTACTATGTAGTAGTCTTTTCCATGTCTTGAGCCATTTTGATCGATTATGTAGAAACCATTCATGAAGGAGAAGACTTTATAGATGTTGTCAACGAACATCAATATGAGGAAGTGGAAAATCGTCTTTCGGACATGCTTTGTTCAGATCTCTGTAATCCACACACATCCGTACCTTGCCATCCTTCTTGGGCACAGGCACCACGTTAGCTACCCACTGTGGCTAGGAAGTAACAACTAGAAAACCGGTGTTGAACTGTTTCATAACTTTGATTTTCTCGACATCTCGGGACGCTGAACCACATTTCAGGGAGAAAACCTTCTTTGGTCGGCAATCGGTGTACCACAATATCAACGTCAAACGCATGTCTTCGTATGACCAAGCAAAACCTCAATATAGTCTCGTAGCATCCGAATCAATCTTTCTTTAACACTTCTCAAGATCCGCTCCTATCTTGATCTCTTTTACATCTTCGTCGACCAAATTCACAACCTCAACTCTTGTGTGGTTGTATAACTCGATCTTCTTCTTGTAGCGATCGAAAAGTTCTCCGGCACTTCACAATCTTCGACTTTCGTCTTGGCTTGGTAGATCGGATTATCAAGTCATATTTAGCAATAGCATAGCTGTTATCAACGAGATTCGGAGTGATTCTGCAGTGTATCACGTGGGTGTGTGTAAGAAACACATAGCTTTTGGAAGGGGTGATAAAGTAAAAGAAAGCAACAATTAACTGCAAAAGTCCAACGATTTTATTGAATGAGAATATACAAATGACAGATAATGACCCTCACAAACGAACCATGATGCCCCGGGCAAGGCACTAGGGTTTAGAGTTCATTGTTCAAAACATAGAAAATACGAAAAGCAAAACAAAACAAGAGCAATTACTCCTGTCTAAAGGAGATTAGCATGACGTCTTCAGTCTTCCAATTGCTGAGTCCGTTGTCGGGAGTTGGGAAGATCCACATGCTGATGTCGAAGTCGTTGTCGTCGTCTTCTATAGCATGGATTCCACTCTGGCTGATGCGGAAAGGAAGTTGGTCAGCACGTTCGCGGCGTATCATCTTCTGACCCTTGATAGTGAAGCCTAAACGAGTCTTGTCAAATTTGAGAGGAAGATTAGGGAGCTGACCCCAAATAGTACTACCTCCTTCTTCAACTGCAGCTTGAGCATCTTTCAGCGAGGCCATCCTAGGCGAGCAGTGTAACCGGGGTGGAGAGTCAACAGGCATGACTCTGGGAATTGTTTCAAAAGCTTGATAGGGAGTCTCGTAGAATTCACCTTCCACCTCGAGGTATCAGAATGATTGTAGATGACTAACCATATATTCTTCTTCACCACATACTGTAACAAACTTCCCTTTCATCGGATATTTCAGTTTCTAATGCGGTAGAAATATGCGTCCCCATGTATCAATGGCGTCCAAGTAGGCAAGAGTAAAATGGACGGATGTCCATGACAAAGAAAGTGGAATCAAAAGTGCGGGAACCGACTTTGACAGCGAATGAGCTCTCCAATCTGTTCGTTTAGAACCATCAAAAGCTCTCACAATAATGTCTTTGGGTCTCGAACCACCCTTCGACATCGAGTCGATCGGCGATCTTGGAAGGATATTGAGCAAGTATCCACCAAAACATGAGATAAGGTATTACCCTTGCATTTGAGATGTGCAAGGCTTTGTTGTGTTTCTTTCAAGTCAAATCGACATCGAGAAGCTTAGGCCGTTGTTGGCGCTAGGCTAGCAATGCAAACCAGAGTAGTGTCTTGCGATGCGTGAGCATTTTGAAACTTCACCAAGGCATTAGCATGAGCCTTAGAGCACAAAGCGAGCATGCATGGAGATCTTGGGCGAGTCATCCAAGCTTGCACAACATTGTAGTCACTCTTCTTGATGATCCTCGAATTTCTTCCATTTCTTGTTTGGAGGTGTCTTGATAACTTCCTTTGGTACCAGGGATGAATCACTGGTTCCTTCCCTCTATCTTGGGGGATGGGTTGGATAGCTGGAATGTGAGCTGGAGTCGCAGTGTCTTTTGGAGGAGAGATTTCTGGAGAGAACACTCTTCCGGTTCTGGTCACCTTACTTGATTCAGTGATGTTGTCAATGTCAGGAATGATAGCTTCAACTGTAAGATCTTCAATAGTCAGAGGATCTTGCTTGACGCCATGATAGTAAACATCAGCTCCATAATTCCAAGGGATAGCTTCGTCAGAGGAATATGGAACTGGTCTTGGAGAAGTAATGATGAGAGGTGCCACTCTAGGCAAGAATCAGCAGAGGAAATTCTTATAGTGTTAACATCAACATAGTCTTCTGGGAAATCGTCACACCATCCGGTTGCCTTAACATCTTCAATAGGAATCTTATAGCTCTCAGGAACAATATACTTCACCATGTAATCATACTTTCCACTTGGCTGCCCCAAGGTATCCCACACAGATGGTGCAGTTTCATTCACCTCCTCGATCTTCAACTTAGACATACCTTCACACAGCTTCTGCACAGGTGGTTTTAGGAATAGTATCTCACGGTTGTCCATCATGCACTAAACACGTCTTCTCAACCAAGCACAACCATCAGGTGCAGATGGGCACCAACGACAATTCTCTAGGTTTCCTGGATTGACACCGGCTTGTAGAAAATTCTTCTTAACAGTCATCAGAGGAATGGTCAAGTCATCTATGTTGAAAATGTAAGTATCCTCACCAACAACATTGGAACTCTTGTCATGGTTAGGCATGGGCGCGTTGATCACATTCAGAGTCTCAACAGGAGGATCAAATTCAATCTACTTAGCTTCAATCATATCTTGAATCTTGTTCTTCAGAGCCCAACAATCATCAGTGTTATGTCCAGGGCTATTGGAATGGTAAGCACACTTAGCATTAGGATTGTATCTCGGAGAGGAAGTCTTGATATTTTGAGGAGGATCCCTCAAGGTTATCAGCTCTGCTTTCAACATGTGTTGCAAGGCTTGCGACAATGGCATGTTGATTTTCGTAAACTGTCTTCGCGGCGCGTTCTGGCTACGCGCGTTGGTTCATTCTGTCCTATAATAGTAATCGGGTTCTAGGAATCTCACATCATTGATCTTTCTCGTAGGCGTTTATTTCAATACGACTACCAAGTGGTTGACCAAAAATATCCCCGATCTTAATGGCGTAGCATCAGTATCGACCAACCATGTACTAAAGTCGGCCATCTCACTACCTTCTAATGGCCAAGATGGGTCAATTAAGGTTCTAAAAGTTTAGTTAGTGCTTGATGACACCACGAAGCCAAATACTATCCTCAACTTGGAAATGAAGAGTATCGGGACATCAAAGTGTTACACTAACGTAGCCATCATGTTGACCGTTTCGATATCGTCGCGACGATTTATTGCTACTTACCTAAAGGAAACTCGGATCCGGTGTAGGATCCCCACAAATATAATACCCAAGAAACCCTTAAAAATAAAGCAAGCAAGTCAAGCAATAAAGGTGATTTAGAAATCCCTAAGGCATTCTCTCTTTAGGTGTCTCCCGGAAGAGTCGCTATGTAATGAAACGACTTTGTAGGTTTTTGTATCGCAAATGCGGATAGTAAGAGTCTCCACCGACTTTTCTTTTATCCAATTAAGGGAAGGTAAAAGTACGAAAAAACCTTCGTTAGATTAAAGTAAGGAGAAGGTTATGAAAAGGAAGGTAGTAGCACCCTTTCCATCCGTAGTTATCTGGCTCTTAGTTGCTCTTAGATCACTTTAAAAATGTGCTTTACGTGTGTTTGACAAAATGTTTTGAAAAGGCATTTCACTTTGACTTTGTAATGATTCATGTAGGAATGTATACAAAGTGTTAAATGTTTCGTTTTTGAAAAGAGTTTGAACTTTGACAAAAGTGTGAGGTGTGAAAAGTATTTTGATAGCGCAAGCAACTAAAAGTCTTATTACCTACTCGAATGGTCGTTTCGTGTTATTTCGTTCCTTTAGAATAGCGCTATCCATACCATTAGTTGGTAGGTAACTCTATTTGTTGGATGTAAGCGGGACATTCGAAGGGACATCGTATGGTCATAGAAAGCAACTGTAGGAAGTATCCTAGCATATTTGAAGGACTATCATCATTTTCGTGGCGACAATCGAGGTCAAGATCATGTATTCGGAGGCGACATCGTGGGTCGATGATCTTTGTATCGAAGGGACTATGATGATATGTTTTGAAAGCGGTGCTAGAATACCTCTACGTTCGAGGACATGACCATTTGAATAAAGGCAACGAGAGAATTACCCTAAGGGTGCATGTGTGAAAAGAGTGTGTTGATTTGATTCATGTTATCTTGAAAATTAGAGTGAGCTATGTTCAATTTTATCTTGCCATACACGCCTAATTACTAACAGTTTACAAGATGCGGGAAGTAAATTGCGGAAATATAAAGTGCGGAAAGATAAATCATACGCTATTACATGGCTTTGGGGAAGATACATAATTTAAAATGCGGAAATTAGAAACCCTAATTAAACTATTACATCCCATAAGCAATTACATAATTGGAAAAAAGAAAACGATAAAAAGAAATTGTCCGAAACGAGATAACCTGTGAAAAGATGAGAAATCGGAAAATACGAGGAAATCAAATAAGAGGAAAATGTTAGTGAAAATAATAATTTTTAAATCAGAAAAATATTTCATGCTGGAAATAACATTAATATGCTAAAATAATTTTTTGGGATTTTTTGGAGTTAATTTAATAATTAAAAATCAATTAAAAGTGATTAAAATGATAAATTAACAATTAAATTAAATATGCATGCAAAAATAATATTTTTGATTTTATAAATTAAATAAACATTTTCTGGAAATAATGCAAAAAGAAAAATATTTTTTGGTGTTTTTTAATGCATGATAAAAATATTTAAAGTTAAATTAAATTGTATGAAAAAATATTAAAAGAAATAAGAAAATATGAAAAAATGTGTTAGTTTGTAAAAGAAGCAAAAAATAAGTGGTCCTTGTAGGAATCGAACCGGTGACTTTGCTTTCACAACCCCCATCCCTTGACCAACTGAGCTGGCTTGCACAACTGTTTGAAAACCGGAACAAATGGATTGTAAACGGGTGTCACTCCCTGGTTGTACCGATCTTGCGCCAAACTTCATCTTCTTCGTTTTGAAATTTTGAACATAGCGTCGGCCTCAGTGCGACGCTATAGTCCCTGCATTTTCCAAAATCTCATACACATAATATAAATTAGTTGTGAGTACATGAATCGATTGGAAATTGAATTCTAAACACGATGGTGGTGGTCTTATGGTCCAATTTATCCGTTTTAGAGAAGCCCTAAATCGAGGCCGAAAATCCTAACTATGGTGATTCTCGTTCTAAGCCATGGAAACTCAATCAAACTGCCCAGAAAGCTTGTAAACTTCGTTCTAATCACAAAAACAACAACAAATCATGTTAAAAATGCATGAATAATGGAAACCGATTTTGAGAAAAACATGAACAAACCAAATTCGGATTTCGTGATTCTTGATGCTTTTGGACAATGTAAAGGTCTGGAATGCTTCCAGGGATATCAAGGAATGTGTTTGAATCCTCAAAAACAATTGAAACAGGTTGGATCAAGGGCTGCTAGTTGCTTGAGAGGCACGGTTTTTTTGAGCTAGGTTAGGGTTTCTCCAAGCAATTTTTTCGTTCTAATTCATGTGTTATGCCTTGTATATTTATATTGGATGGAATGGGAGCTGATTTGAGGAAGAAATAATCATCAATCAATGCAAAAAATATTTGATTTTGTACAAAATCAAATTTCATCTTTTTTGATCAATTTCAATCAATTTCTTGCCAAATCCAATCAATTTTCGAAATTTGCCAGCTTTCTTGGGTTGCTTGGATCTCAAGGATGAGAGAAAAATCAATTTTGCAATTAATTTTGATTTTATACCTTATTTTTGAATTTAATTTGTATTTAAATGAATAAAATCCAAATTAAATAGAAAAATAAAATAAAAATTCGTGGCATTGGGCTTGGATGTTCCAAATTGTATGAGGAACAAGTTTGGATGAAGAAAAACTAGGCCCATTCGCAAATTTTTTTTTTATTTTTACAAGTATCTCTCTTTGTGCACTTCTTCAAAATTGCCCAACTTGTGAATAGTGTATCTTGCTCAATTTTCCACATTCTTGAGTGTTCTTGGACTTTTTGGAAAGCTCTAAGAGTCCTCTAACCAGCCTCTTTGGTTTCATTTCAATTGGAGTTTCCATGCTCAATATATGTTCAAAACAAAATGTTGACTTTTTGTTGACTTTGAAAAGGACCTGTAATGTTTTGATCCATACCTTCCAAATGAAGTATTTTTTGAACATACTTGTGAGACATGAAGTTGTAGAGAATTGAATTTCCTTCAAAACAAGAGGTGGTGGAAAAATTTCTGAGAAAGTATGAGAAAGTTATGATCAGTCAAAGTTCAGTTGACTTTTCACCTAGAAACCCTAATTTAGAAAGTTTGACTTTTGAGCAAATCTTGAGTTTTCTTGATGAATCATGATCAACCCTTGATCAAATGGTGAATTCAACTTCAAAATGAGGATGTTTACCAAAAATCATGAAGTTTGACTGTATGTTGACCACAGTTGTCTTTTTGTCCAATACAACTGATTTTCAACCATCTGAGCAATTGTCTGAGGAAATTTGACTTCTGAGGCTTGAAACTTGACATGGAGAATCTTTGAAGCATGTGAGGAGGCATGAAGACCATTGGAGATGTTAGAAGTCCATCTTGATCTGAGAATCACCAAACCCTAGCTTGGGTTGATTGTCTAGGAAAGGGCTTGTTTGATCAACCCTTGAGGAATCCTTGAGTATGGATGTATGAAATATCTTGAGAAGATGGAGGGAAAATTTTGGGGTATGACAGTTTGCATGCACCTTTTTTAAAGCCCAACATGGTGGCAATCTTTGTTAGAGTCTGCTTCAGGCGGTGTCTTTCTTTTGTAAGTGCATCTTCGTACAGATGTTCCTTTTTCCCCAGTAAGTCTCTTCTTGGTTATGTTACCCGTGTTTGTATCACCGTTAGAGTGTGAGTAAGAGTCGGTGTACAACCTTTCTTACTTTTCAAGTATTTGAGTACCCATACTTGGTGTGTAGTAATTCAAATAATTGCCACTCTTGAAGAATTATACCCCGCCTTTGGCATGAGGGATATTATAGTTCTTGTGCTTTTGCAAGCACCTTCTTAAAGTCCAATTTGTTTTGGAGAATTATGTTAGAGTCTGCTTTAGTCAGTCTCTTTCTCATATCTAAGTTCTACGTCGGTCAGTTCCTGTCTTCCCAGTTTACCTGTTGGATAGGTATTCTTTCTGTTAGCTTAGCTAACATTGTTTGCTAGAGTACTTTTAGTTGGTCTCCTTCCATGTAAATTCGCCTTCGATCTATGATTTGATCATTCCATATATCTTCTCCCTAGTTAGTCCATTGTTGACTATCATTACTGGTTTACCTGTATCTTAGATCGGGTATTCCTTCCGTTAGCTTAGCTAACACTGCAATTTAAAGGTCTTGTTTGGATCAATTCCTTTTGGTTGGTTTACCTGTATCTTAGATCGGGTTTTCCATCTGTTAGCTTAGCGAACGTTGGAGATTAGAGGTCTGTGTTGATCAGTTTATCCTTTCTGGGTTACCTATATTTTAGATCGGGTATTTTCTTTCGTTAGCTTAGCTAACATTGCAATTTAGAGGGCTTGTTTGGATCCATTCCTTTTGGTCGGTTTACCTGTATCTTAGATCGGGTTTTCCATCAGTTAGCTTAGCTAACATTGCATTTTAGAGGTCTCTGTTGATCAGTCTCTTCCTTCTGGTTTACTTGTATATTAGATCGGGTATTGCCTTTTGTTAGCTTAGCTAACATTACAATTTAGGGGTCTTGTTTGGATCAATCCTTTTTGGTTGGCACATGTACCTTAGGTCAGGTATTCCTTCCGTTAGCTTAGCTAACATTGCAATCTAGTTGTCTGGTATCCTTGGTCGGACAAGTGCGTCCTTCTTTTTAGAGCCCTTTGGTGCCTCTGCAAAATCCAGTTGTCTGGTATCTTTGGTCGTGCAAGTACGTCCCACCCTTCCGTCTATTTCACCTTCTCCCGGTGACTTTTTCTTCAATAGGCTCGCTTTCTCTTAACGACCTTTTCTTTCATTTGGTTTACCTTTACCCAATTTGCTTTCCGTCAGATATAATGTAAAATTCAAAAATATAATAATGTCTGCTCGCCTTCAGAGCGCGAATTTCATGGTTCATTTAAGTATTCAATCATCTTCTACTTTGAGTGTTCGAAAGCCTGCGCCAATCTCACCCTCTAATCGAAGAAGATTGAATAGAGGTAGCTGTTGCACTCCAAAATTCTCCCTCTTCTTTTCCGTATTTTTGGCTTATAATTCAATTGCATAAACATACATGTAGGTGCATGCATATCATTGATGATGGGTACCAGGTTCAAAACATCCCAAGTACGAAAGAAACAACGTGTTTCAGCTATCTCAGATCATTTTGAGCCAAGAATCAATGTTTCTCGGTTCGTACGGCTATTTGCAAGATTTTTTGGTCAGGAAGCTATTTTGGCTTGGTTCCACAATCTTTGGAATCATATCAATATGCCTCCAGTTTATCTGTTCAGGTTGGAGGTCATTTCGTCAAGAAAAAATGAATTTATTCGCTTATTTCTCAATAAAGTGGATTTTGGGTTTTTAGTGTGTTTCGGGCACTCCAGAGAGCGTATCTCACATCTCTTCAGGTATTTTCTGATGAATTTTGACTGACATATCCCTATCATTTTTATCTACAACTTTTGTTTGAAAGCCGGAAACAAATTATGTGAGGAAGGTCCCCGGTAAATTCAATTTCTCAAGAGGATTAAACTGAATTTTAGTGATGAACCGTGTGTTCTGCCCCACTAAAAGGTTCATATCTCTTAGCTGGAAACACGAAACTGAGCGGGGCCAATTTCTAAAATTCTCTATCGAACCCTTCTACAACTTTCATTTACAACTCGGGAGATGATTCCTCACCGTTTAAGACCAGTTTTTTATTCTTCGGACGCAATTTTGAGTTGAACCAAACAATTTTCATCTGGTACGCGAACTTCAAACAATCATATCTCGCTTGTTTTTATCGAAACGAGATGGGACCAGTACCAAAAGTTCAAAAATTTTATTAGCTTCGGTTGTCTTAGAAACACTCGCTTGCAAATTTTGATCAGAAGACCCTCGTTCGAGGCATTTTCTCCGAAGAGCGCATTGAGAATTCTGCATGCGTCAGATGCCCGAAAACTATGCTGAAACTTCAAAAATAAATATCACCTTGGTAGTTCATCCAATCGCATAAAAAATTTGATTCACACAAGGAAAATCGCGTTCCAATTTCAAATTCCGCATGGATTTGGCTGTTTTGGATTGTGTACGAAAATTATTTTGATAATCGCGATTTGGACTTAATTAAGGATCCAAGGCACTCCAAAGCCCAATTTTTCACACTATAAATATATTTTACCATTCACAAAATTGGTAGAGAGAATCATTTGTTAAATTTGACCCAAGAGCTCTCACTTTTCTCTCTCAATTTTCTCTTAACTCGAAGTTGCACAACCACCTCAAACCACAAACAACCACCACCGGAATTCCAAAACAACCGCGCCGGAAAACTTTTTCTTATTTTTTCTTCTTCTCTCCTTCTCCGGTACATCCCCATACTCTTTTATTCCCTATCAATTATCAAGGATCAAATGAAGCTTTTCATCAATCAAGAACATTGAAGAGCGTTCAAGGTGTCGAGGTGAAGAGTTAAAGTTTTCCTCTTCATCAATTCTTCAAGGATTCAAGATTCTCCTCTCTTATTATCATCAATTCAACTTTGATTTGGTATTTTCTTGGAGAATTACAAGATTTTCCTCATCAATTTCAACTCAAAGCTGTACAAGTAAGTGCTTATTTTAATCAATTTTTCAATTGTTGAATTTCTTGAAATTGAATATTGAGATCGCTTGCAAATTCTATGTGAATTCCGATTATAGCATTTTTTTTGTCGAATTCATTGATCTTGATATGTTTTTGGAGCCTTAAAGGTGTTGGTGTGAAACTTTCTACACACTACACACACCTACACTTGTGTTGTGACTTTGCATTGTATTTAGGCACTTGATGTGAGCATTTTGCATCACAAATTATATGATCATGCATCAATTAATATGTAAATTCTTTGACATGCATTGAATAATTAATTTGAGGCTTATTTTGTTCATTGAAATTACGTTGAAATGTAGGAACTAACACCTAGTTTTTAGGTACACTTGCAATACACCTACACATTGCACATAACTCACATACACACACTTGAATTCATACATTATGACATTTGCATGTAGGATAGTTTAATTAATTTGATGTGGTGTTGTTCGACTTTTATGGCATAAAAATATGTTGAAATTTCACTTTTCACAACACTTTGACACTTTGAACATCTAATTTCTCTCAACATTCTTACATGTTTGCATAACATTTAGGTAGTATTTGCATTGAGTATGTATCATTTGCACATGATATCACGTACACTTGCATTTTTATTCATCTAAATACCACAAAAACACATTGGAAAAAGTTTGTTTGAGTTTGGTGGAAAATAACATGACACTTGAAAATTGATAAAGTTGGACATACTATTTGTTTTGGCTCTAATTTTTTATCCGTGATGAGTTTTTTTGACTTTTCTTAATGTAAATCATGTTTCTCGAGCCATCCGAAGCTCTCCATGCAAACGGTTTCTTGATTTGGACATGTTTTGATCAAATCTGGGAGCTGTTGACCTTTGTGCGAAAAATATATTTTTGAACAAGATTTCACCGAACCGTCCGCATTTTTGATACCGTACGCGTGTGCATAGATTCCGATATTTTTTTATAAATCATTTTGATTGTTTTCTTTAGCTCGTGCCTTATGTTTTGGTTCACTTTTCAAATTTATCCATAATGGTGTTTTTTTTACTCGAAAGGTGTCGCAGCGAACCTTTTTGTACACTACACACACATACATTTGTGGTGTTGATTTTCTTTGCATATAATGTCTAATACTTGTTCTAACCCTTAACTAACCTCTTGACTAATATGTTGGCATGTTTAGGTAGTTGGCGCTTTGATTTAGAAACCATAATCGAGCCGTATGATTAGGGTACCATGCTAGTTAACCCTTAGAGCGACGATTGATCGTTTTGACTTAGTTTTGCTCATAATTTTGTTTCAATCATGATTTTTCTTGTGCATTTCATTTGAGATCATTTAATATGAATTAGCTACTGACTTGTAGAGTTTGACATCTATTTTAATTCCATAATTGCTTAATTCCTAAGTGTCATACCCCAAAATTTGCCCTCCATCTACTCAAGAAATTTCATACATCCCTACTCAAGGATTCCTCAAGAGTTGATCAGACTAACTCCCTCCTAGACAATCAACCCAAACTAGGGTTTGGTATCTCTCAGGCCAAGATGGGCTTCCAACATCCCCAATGGTCTTCATGCCTCCTCATATGCTTTAAAGATTCTCCATGTCAAGTTTCAAGCTTCACAAGTCAAGTTTCCTCAGACAATTGCTCAGATGGTTGAAAATCAGTTGTATTGGACAAAAAGACAACTGTGGTCAACATACAGTCAAACTTCATGATTTTTGGTAAACATCCTCATTTTGAAGTTGAATTCACCATTTGATCAAGGGTTGATCATGATTCATCAAGAAAACTCAAGATTTGCTCAAAAGTCAAACTTTCTAAATTAGGGTTTCTTAGTGAAAAGTCAACCAAACTTTGACTGAGCATAACTTCTTCATACTTTCTCAGAAATTTTTCCACCACCTCTTGTTTTGAAGGAAATTCAATTCTCTACAACTTCATGTCTCACAAGTATGTTCAAAAAATACTTCATTTGGAAGGTATGGATCAAAACATTACAGGTCCTTTTCAAAGTCAACAAAAAGTCAACATTTTGTTTTGAAGATATATTGAGCATGGAAACTCCAATTGAGATGAAACCAAAAAGGTTGGTTAGAGGACTCTTAGAGCTTTCCAAAAAGTCCAAGAACACTCAAAAATGTGGAAATTTTAGCAAGATACACCATTCACAATTGGGCAATTTTGAAGGAATGCACAAAGAGAGATACTTCTAAAAATCAAATTTTTTTCAAATGGGCTTGCTTTTTCTTCATCCAAACTTATTCCTCACACCATTAGGAATATCCAAGCCCAATGCCACGAATTTTTATTTAATTTTTCTATTTAATTTGGAATTTATTCATTTAAATACAAATTAAATTTAAAAATAAAGTATAAAATCAAAATTAATTGCAAGATTGATTTTTATTCCTTCCTTAAGACCCAAGCAACTCACAAAGGCCAGCAAATTTCGAAATTTGATCAATATGGCAAGATTGGATTGGAAATTAATCAAATTTTGAAAATTTGATTTTGTACAAAAATCAAATTTGATTTGCTTTGAATGTTGATTGATTCCTTCCCAAAACCATCCCAAATCCATCCAGTATAAATATATGATGCATAACTATCAAGAGAGAACAGAAAAATTGCCCTAAGAACCCTATTCCAAAGCTCAAAAAACCGTGGTGCACAAGCAAGTGGCAGCCCTATTTCCAGTCGATTTCAATCAATTTTGAGGTGTCCAACACATTCCTTGACATCTCCAGAATCGATTCAGACCTTCACTTTGCCAAAAACCATCAAGAATCGTGAAAACCGAAATTGGTTTGTTCTTGAAATTTCAAAAATCGTATTCTTTCATTCATGCATTATTAATGTGATTTGTGTTTTTTTTTGTGATCAGTGATGTGTTTGCAAGCTTTTTGGGTGCTTTAGTCGAATTTCCATGGCCGGGAACACGTATTGCCATTGTTAGGGTTTCCTGTGCCGTTTTAGGGTTTCACAAAATAGGAAAAATTGGACCTCAAGACCAGTACCATTGCATTCGGAATGATGTTTCCAATCGAACCATGCCTTTAGAATTCATTTATATTATGTATGCTGGATTTTTGATTTTGCCAGGGACCATAGCATCGAACAATGGCCGACGCTAGCTTCAAATATTCAAATTGGGGACGATGAAGCTTCGCGCGCGGACGAGGAAACCAGGAAGCGACACTTGTCTTTCTTCTACTCGATCCGGATTGCAAACACACTTGTACACATGGCGTAGTGGTAAAGGCGTATACTGTTGAGGGATGCTCTCAAGGGACTCCAGTTCGATCCCTGCCAAGACCAGTTTTGCTTCTCTTTTACAAAACTCATTATTTTCCTATTTTTCTAATTATTTTAATATTTGCATGTTATTTTAATTTCTTTTCATATTTTATTTCTGCATTAAAAAACCATCAAAAATTAATTTTCTTTTTTGCATTATTTTCATAAAACCTTTATTTAATTTATAAAATTAAAAAATATATATTTTTGCATGCATATTTATTTTTATTCATATTCTTGCATTTTGATCACTTTTAATTCATTTTAAATTATTAAATTGCATCCAAAAAATCCCAAAATTTTATTTTAGCATATTTATATTATTTCCAGCATGTAATAATTTTCTCATATAAAAATTTGCATTTTTCTAACATTTTTTCTCTTGTTCGATTCATATCGTGTTTTCCGATTTCTCATTCCTTTACAGGTTGATCCGATTTAGACGATTTTTTCTTTATCATTTTATTTTTCAATAATGTAATTGCTCATGGGATGTAATAGATTAAATTAGGACTTTATCTTCCGCATTTTTAAATTATGTATCTGCCCCAAAGCCATGTAATAGCGTAGGACATTTACCTTTCCGTACTTTACATTCCGCATTTTAATTTCCGCACCCTATAAATTGCTAGTAACTAGGCGTGTATGGCAAGATAATATCGAACATAGCCCACTAATTTGCAAGATAAAATACTTGAAATCAACACACTTCTTTCACACACGCACCCCTTAGGGTAATTCTCTCTCGTTGCCTTACGAATTCAAATGGTCATGTCCCTCGAACGTAGAGGTATTCTAGCACCGTTGCCTTCCAAACAAATCATCATAGTCCCTTCGATACAAAGATCATAAGACCCACGACGTCGCCTCCGAATACATGATCTTGACCTCGATTGTCGCCACGAAAATGATGATAGTCCTTCGAATGTGCTAGGATACTTCCTACAAGTTGCCTTCTATGACCATCCGATGTCCTTCGAATGTCCCGCTTACATCCAACGAATGGAGCTACCTACTAACTAATGGTGCGGCTAGCGCTATTCTAAAGGAACGTAAAAGTATGAAACGACCAATTTCGAGTGGGTAAATAAGTCTTTTAGTTGCTTGCTCAAATCAAATGCTTTTCACAACACACTTTTGTCAAAGTTCAAACTCTTTTCAAAGCGAAACATTTCGAACACTTTGTATACACTCCTACATGAGTCATTACAAAGTCAAAGCGAAATGCCTTTTTCAAAATATTTTGTCAAACACACGAAAGCACAATTTTAAAGTGATCTAGAGCAACTAAGAGCCGTAGATAACTACGGATGGAAAGGGTGCTAATACCTTCCTTTTCATAACCATTCTCCGAACTCGAATCTAAACGAAGGTCTTTTTCTGTACTTTTACCTTCCCTTAATTGGATAAAAATAAAAGTCGGTGGCGACTCTTGCTATCCGCACATTTGCGATACAAAAATCCACAAAGTCAGTTCACCGTATTACAGAACTGGCGACTCTGCTGGGGATAAGACCCTAAAAGAGAGAATTGCCTTAGGGATTTCTAGATAACTTTTATTGCTTTTTGTTTGACTTGTATGCTTTATCTTTAAGGGTTGCTTGGGTATTATACTTGTGGGGGATCCTACACCCGGATCCGGGTTTCCTTTTAGGTAAGTAGCAATAAATCATCGCGACCGCTAGACGTATAACTAAACGGTCAACATGATGGCTACGTTAGCGTGACACTTTGGTTGTCCCCGATACTCTTCATTCCCAAGTTGAAGATAGTATTTGGCTTCTCTGCGTGGTGTCATCAAGCGCTAACTAAACTTTTAGAACCTTAATTGACCCATCTTGGCCATTAGAAGGTAGTGAGATGGCCGGCTTTGGTGTAGACCGAGGTTGGTTGATACTCAATGTTACGCTCATTGAGATCAGACTTTTGGGATATTTTCGATCGACCACTTGGTAGTCGTATTGAAATAAACACCTACGAGAAAGATCAATGATGTGAGATTCCTAGAACCCGGTTACTATTATAGGACAGGATGAACCAACTCAAACTTTTGGTGGGGTAATCACCTATACCTCATGCAAGCCTTAACCCTAGGCTCATTGTGTGAATTGTTTGTGTGTGCCAAACATGACATCATGACATCATTTGCATTGAAAGACTAGGGATTTATCTTTGCTCTGTTTTATAGGGATTATGGCTTCTAGAAAGACTATCCGAATCAACTTCATGGGTATACCTTCTCAACTCAAAGAATTGGTTTCGGAAATTCCTGATCATGCTCAGTTCATCATAAGACATGGTTATCTACTTGACTTGGTTATCTCCGGTTTTGAAGAAGATATGATGCATGTCCTATTCCGGTTCTTCGATCCGAAACACCATTGCTTTACATTCCCAGATTATCAGTTGGTTCCTACCTTGGAAGAGTTCTCTAAGCTATTTGGGATACCTATTCTTGACCAAATGCCATTCACCGGTCTAAAGAAGGTTCCTAGGTACGAAGACATTGCATCTGCCTTACATCTCAAGCGCTCGGACATTGAAGCCAATTGGGAAACTAGGAGTGGAGTTAAGGGTTTACTTGCCAAGTTTCTAATTAAGAAAGCCCGAGAATTCCTCAAAGTTATGAGTTTCCATGCATTCGAAGACATTGTGGCCTTCCTAATCTATGGTTTGGTTCTATTCCCTAACTCGGATCAATTCATAGATGTTAGCGCCATCAAGTTGTTTCTTACCCGCAATCCTGTGCCTACTTTACTTGGAGATATCCTACATTCTCTCCACACTCGTACTACTAAGAGACAAGGAACTCTCATGTGTTGCATACCGTTACTTTCCAGGTGGTTTATTTCGCACCTTCCTCCATCGTTTGAAGAATGAACAAAGGTTGAGATGGTCTCAAGGTTGGCGTCACTCTCTCATTCAGATATCCGTTGGAGCCTTTTCTCTCAAAAGGACTTCACATTCATTGAGCGTTGTGGAGAATTCCCTAATGTACCACTACTTGGTATAAGGGGAGGTATTACTTACAACCCTTCTTTAGCTCTACGTCAGTTTGGTTTTGCTCGAAGAGATGGTCCTCATGATATGCTTCTCCAAGATATTGTGTTCGATTACAATCATGATCTCCAGAATTACCGCGAAGGTTCATACACGGGCATGGTAAAGAAGACTGATACCAAGACTTTGGGGCACCAAAACTCCATTCCTTGGGAACCTTACCTCAAATGGGTGCGAGCTCGAGCTCAAAACCTCATGATGCCATTCACGTCTGTTCTACCAGTAATTATGGAACCTGCTATAGGTGACGTACCTATCTTGTTCTCCATCCCGACATGCCTACTGATTTTGAAGACTTGAAGAGATCCTGGATTCAACTAAAAGAAAAGAGGGATACCTTTGAAGCTCAGTGCTATGCAAGCGAGAAGAAAGTGCTAGAGTTGACCAAGCTACTTCACGAGGAGCGAAACATCAACGCCTACATCGGCACCATGAGGAAGCGCCCATGGGAGACTTAGAGCTTCAGGATTTATATGTTTTCTTTTATTGTTTTGAACTATCTTTTGTACTTAAAGAGAAAAAAAAGAATAATAAAAAGAGTACTAATAAATGTTTGTTCATTGCTTGTTTAACAAATTTAAATCTCTAAGGTCGTTGAAAACATTGCATTGCATTCGCATAAACATTGCATATCATAGCATAACATTGCATCACAGGTACATTGAAGATAGGTTTTCTCATTTGCTCGCTATTTATTTTAGCAGAAATGGCTCTTGAAGTCATCAAAGATCTTCAAGCTCGAATGCTCGCCAGAGATGTTTACCAGCTTGGTCCAAGGCCAAGAAGATCTGAAGAAGCTCATCAACAAAAAGAAGAAGGTTGTTGGTCTTCTCAACATGGGCAGACGCTACAAAGGTGGTCCTAAGAGGGTCAGTCGGATAGAGCTCTCAGAAGGAAGTGTCAAGACTGAACAAAGTAACAAGGACAATGGTGAAGGCAGTCAGCCTGAACTTGAGAAGAACTATGATGATGGCCAATACTCTGATGAAGATGACAAGTACAAGCAACTTGAAGATCGTCTGAATGTTGCGGAAAACCTGAAGATGTCCGGGTTGAATTTTGATGATCTGAGTCTTGTTCCTGGTGTTGTGATTCCTCCCAAGTTCAAAGTTCCAACTTTTGCTAAGTATGATGGCATGTCTTGCCCTAAGCTGCATTTGAAGTCCTATGTCCAGAAGATCAACCCCCACACTGATGACAGAAAGTTGTGGATGCACTATTTTCAAGAGAGTTTGTCCGGAACCCAATTGGAATGGTATTATCAGCTAGAGAATGACCGTATCCGTACAGGTGACTTGGTGATGCTTTCTCAGTATGAGTACAATCTTGATGACACCCACTCGCATGCAACTACAAAGCATGTCTATGGGTCGTGATGAGAAGTTCAAGGAGTATGCTCGAAGTGAGAGACCTAGCAGGAGTTCACCACCCTTGTCCATATAGGAGTTGGTTGATATGTTCATGGGAACACCGACAGCCCATTCTTCAATCATCGATTAGAAACTCTTGATCGGATTCACCGATCTTGACAGAGCGTATTGAAGCGGTATCAAAAGTGGGAAGATTCGGTTGAGTCATCTTCAAATGCGAAGAGATCTTTTGGTGCTAAGAAAGAAGCTAATGTTGTGTATGGTCGAAAAGCCGAGCCAAGACCGACCGCTCAATCTGTGGGGCGGTTGTGATCTCGATCCTACATCGGACAACCTCGGTGAGACAACGCGTAACGAACGCGCCACGAAGATACAAAGATCAACATGCCGTTGTCGCAAGCCTTGCAACACATGTTGAAAGCAGAGCTGATTACCTTGAGGGATCCTCCTCAGAATGTCAATACCTCCTCTCCGAAGTACAATCCTAATGCTAAGTGTGCTTACCATTCCAATAGTCCAGGTCTTAGTACTGATGATTGTTGGGCTCTGAAGAACAAGATTCAAGATATGATTGAAGCTAAGCAGATTGAATTTGATCCTCTTGTTGAGACTCCGAATGTGATCAACGCGCCTATGCCTAACCATGACAAGAGTTCCAACGTTGTTGGTGATGATACTTATGTTTTCAACATAGATGACTTGACCATTCCTCTGATGACTGTTAAGAAGAATTTTCTGCAAGCCGGTGTCAATCCGGGATGCCCAGAATTGTCGTTGGTGCCCATCGCACTGATGGTTGTGCTTGGTTGAGAAGGCGTGTTCAGTGCATGATGGATAACCGTGAGATTCTATTTCTGAAGCCACCAGTGCAGAAGCTGTGTGAAGAAATGTCTAAGTTGAAGATTGACCATACGAACGAAACTGTACCGTCTGTGTGGGACACCTTGGGGCATCCAAGTGGAAAATATGATTACATGGTGAAGTACACTGTTCCTGAGAGTTACAAGATTCCTATTGAAGATGTTAAGGCGACCGGATGGGGTGACGATTTCCGAAGACTATCTTGATGTTAACACAATAAGGATTTCCTCTGCTGATCCTGTGCCTAGAGTGGCACCTCTCATCATCACTTCTCCAAGGCCAGTTCCATATTCCTCTGACAAGGCTATCCCTTGGAATTATGGAGCTGATGTTTACTACCATGGCGTCAAGCAAGATCCTCTGACCATTGAAGATCTTACTGTTGAAACTACCATTCCTGACATTGACAACATCACCGGATCTAGTAAGGTGACCGAACCGGAAGGTATTCTCTCAGATATCTCTCCTCCAAAGACACTGCGACTCCATCGCATTCCAACTATTCAATCCATTCCCCAAGCTAGAGGGAAAGAACCAGTGACTCATCCTGCTCAGACAGAAGTACCAAAGGAAGTTGCTGAAGATACCTCCAAACAAGAAATGGAGGAAATTCTGAAGATCATCAAAAAGAGTGACTACAATGTTGTGGAGCAGTTGGGACAAACTCGTCCAAAATTTCCATGCTTGCTCGCTCTTGTGCTCGAGGTTCATGCTAATACCTTGGTGAAGTTTCGAAGAATGCTCACGTCGCAAGACACTACCGACCGGTTTGAAGTTTGGATTGCTCTGCCAACAACGGCCTAGGCTTCTCGATCTTGATTTGACTCTGGGAAAGAAACACAACAAAGCCTTGCACATCTCGAATGAAGGGCGTTACATTGTCTCATGTTTTGGTGGATACGGTTACGCTCTAAATATCCTTCAAAGGCGCTTTTGATCGGCTTGATGTCGAAGGGTTGGTTACGAGACCGGTGACATTATTGTGAGAGCTTTTGATGGTTCTAAGCGAGCAGCTTGGAGAGCTCACTCTGCTGTTAAAGTCGGTTCCGACTTTTGACTCCACATTCGTTGTCATGGACATCCGTCCTACTCTTGCCTACTTGGGCCCTTGGATACATGGGGCGTACTCTACCTTGCATCGAAACTAAAGTAATGAAAGGGAAAGTTGTGTGTGGTGAAGAAGAGTATATGGTCATCATCTACAATCATTCCGATATCTCGAGATGGAAGGAGAATTCTTTGAGACTCTCAAGCTTTTGAAACAATCCCAGTCATGTTGACTCTCCCGCTCTGAAGTTACACAAGTTCCGCCTAGGATGGCCTCATTGAAAGATGCTCAAGCTGTTGAAGAAGGTAGTACTATTTGGGGTCGGCTCCTAATCATCCTTTCAAATTTGACAAGACTGGTTTAGGCTTCACTATCAAGGGTCAAAAGATGATACGCCGCGAACGTGCCGGCCAACTTCCTTCTGCATCGCCAGTGGAATCCATGCTATAGAAGGCGAAGACAACGACTTCGACATCAAATGGATCTTCCCAACTCCGGATCATGAGCTCGGCAATTGGAAGGCGAAGGCGTCATACCAATCTCCTTTAGGGAGTAATTGCTTTTGTTTTGTTTTGTTTTCGTATTTCTTTATGTTTTGAACAATAAACTTTGAAAGCCTAGTGCCTTGCGGGGCATCATGGCTCGTTCGAGGTTATTATCTCATTGTTTTGCGTTTTCATTCAATAAATTCGTTGGACTTTTCATTCAATTGTTTGTTTTCTTTCTTTTATTTTATCACCCTTCAAAAGCTATGTGTTCTTACACACACCCGTGATACACGCGAATCACTCCGAATCTAGTTAATAATAGCTATGCTATTGCTAAATATGACTTGATAATCCGATCTACCAAGCCGAAGGCGAAAGTGAGGATGATTGTGAAGTGCCGGAGAACTTGCGCTACTGAAGAAGAGCGAGTTATCTGACCACACGAAGAGCAAGTTGAGGTTGTGAATTTGAGTCTTGTGAAGAGAAAAGAGATCAAGATAGGAGCGGGTCTTGAGGCGGTCAAAGAAAGGTTGGTTCGGATGCTACGGGACTATATTGAGGTTTTGCTTGGTCATACGAAGACATGCGGGTTTAGACATTGATATTGTGGTACACCGATTCGACAAAAGAGGTTTTCTAAAGGTAAATCGCATCGTCCCGAAATGTCGAGAAAATCAAAGCCCAAGTTATGAAACAATTCAACGCGGTTTCTTAGTCACCTCTTATCCCGATGGGTTGCAAATGTGGTACCCCTAAGAAGGATGGCAAGGTACGAATGTGTGTGGATTACATAGATCGAACAAAGCAAGTCCGAAAGACGATTTTCCACTCCCTCATATCGATGTTCTGGTTGACAACACCGCTCAGCACAAGGTTTTCTCCTTCATGGATGGTTTCTCCGGTTACAATCAGATCAAAATGGCTCCTGATGACATGGAGAAGACTACTTTTGTTACACAGTGGGGCACTTTCTGCTACAAGGTTAAAGCCATTCAAGAGATGCCAGCTCCCCGTACAGAGAAGGAAGTCAAAGGTTTCTTGGGCCGATTGAACTACATTGCCAGATTCATCGCACATCTAACTGCTACTTGTGAGCCAATCTTCAAGTTACTTAAGAAAGATCAAGTAGTGGAATGGAACGACGATTGCCAGATTGCTTTTGACAAAATCAAGGAGTACCTACAAAATCCTCCCATCCCGATGCAAGGAAGACCTCTTATCATGTACTTGATATGGCGACTCGCCAACAAGAATATTAAGAAGATTATCTGAAAATGCGGTGACTTACAAGGATTGGCATGAGATGTTACCATTGCTCTTCATGGTTATCGCTTCAATCAACGGAAACTCCCTTCTCTCGATACGGTATGGAAGCCGTCTTACCCATCGAGGTTGATTCCCTCAACGAGTCCTCCGGGAGGCGAGTTAGGCGAAGATTGGGTCGACTTCGACCGATTAACTTGATTGATGAGAAACGACTTGCGTCCATCTGCCATGGACAGATTTATCAGAAACGAATGATCAGAGCATTTAACAAGAAGGTCAAGCATCGAGTCTACCAAGTCGGTGATCTAGTAGTCAAGCGCATCATTCTTCCACAAGGTGATCCCAGGGGAAAATGGACTCCCACCTATGAAGGACCATTTGTAGTCAAAACAGTATTTTCCGGCGGAGCTATGATACTTAGCACCATGGATGGAGAGGACTTCCCACACCCTATGAACGCAGACATAGTCAAAAAATACTACGCATAAAAGAGACCCGCTAGGTCGACTGGCCTAGGCAAAAATAAGGGCATCCTGGCGAACCAAAAGGTTCGGGCAAAAGTTAAGGATATATACAAAACATGTACACCCGGCAAGTCGAAAACACGAAAAGCGGCTTGGGCAAAAAGGGTATCCTGGTGAAAACCCGAAAGGCGGTCTAGGCAAAAGTTAGGGATTTACGCGCGACTATGTCTCTTCCAGATCACCTGCTTCCAGACTACTATCAGCATTCAAGATTCAAATGGCGAAAATCAATTCACTCACTTTCTACTGACAACAAAGAGATGAGATAGTCGAAATATATGAGTACTAGCATAGTTGAGACTTAACGAGATTGTTTCCGCATAGCTTTTTACTTTTCTTGTGTACAAAACTACTTGGCCATACGCCACCTTTCAAATAAATGCAAGTTCTTTCTCTTTACAATTTTCACTATGGTTGTTTGCATAAAGTCCAACGTTTGCTTTGAATGATTATATGCATTTGACAATAAGAATCTAATCACAAACATACGAAAAGTGAACATACAAAAGTACTTACTACAGGCTCCGTGAATTGAGATGACGAAAGTCACCAAAACATTCCCCACGAGCATGATCCCACAAAGGTGTCACTCACAACACAACTTCCCAGTGAGCAAAAGGGAATCCACGAGCAATTCCACTCAACTAAGCAATGTTACATCGGTCTCAAGCGGTAACACCTCACCCCATCAAGGTATTTATCTCCGTGGTATCTCTCGATCCTTTCCTTTTTCCCCGGTATCGGACCAAACTTGGTCAGATAGTGCACCGGAGGAAACTACATCTTCATCCCTCAGCCTGGGATTACAACGGGCTCCTGACTCTTCCAACCCGGTCCCTCGGCAACTATCAAATGCTCTCCAGCGAGATCTACACCCAGAATCCCCAGTAGAGCGCCTCCTAAATTTCCTCAGCAGGATCTACATACAAGGTCCCCAACGGATCGCCTCCCAAATTCTCCTCAGCAGGGTCTATATATGAGATCTCCAACAACGAGCCTCTCAGATCTCTACCTTCCTCAACAATATCTAGGCCCAAGACTTGGTCAGATAGTGCATCAGAGGAATCCAGGATATCTTTCTTCTCCTTCAAAAGCGGGGTTCTCACCTACTTAATTCCCCAAGCAGAAGTCAGAAATCCTCAAACAAAATGCATCTTCTTCAAGATGGATATGTTTTGAAATACCACAACATCTATCATTCATACATTACTCATAAAGTCATAATTCATGCATATGTCATTCATATACACTGTCATGCATCATACTTTGCATAAAACTAACCAATATTCTATCAAAGTTCCTTTTGTTTTCTCCAAAAGTCTACCGACACAAACAGTCCAGATTAAGCCCGAATCGACGGAAAACTATCCGAAAGACCGCCTTGGTTGTCCTCCGACGGGTCCAGATTAAGCCCGAATCGGCGGAAAACTATCTGAAAGACCGCCCTTGGTTGTCCTCCGACGACTAGTCCAGGATTAAGCCCCGAATCGACGGGAAAACTATCCTCCGATAACAGGCAATGGATCAACACCCGATGCACAACAGGGAAGATATCCCCATTTTGCCAACTACAACCTCCCTCAGAGTAATCAGCACGAAGAGTTATTCTGACTCCTTATTATCAACAGCAACTATAGAGTCTAGCGTACGACCTAGTTGCCTTGGATGGCATCTTAAGCCCATCTCCGACTACTTATCAACAGTGCTTCACTTTCAGAATGCTGCATGTATGGTTAAAAATCAATGCAAACCAATAACTTCATTCAAAAAATGAACACGAAGTCTAACGTACGACTCCCTCCGGATGGCATCTTAAGCCCATCTCCTCTCCTTTCCAGGAACGTCCACAGAGCCTAGCGTGCGGCTCACTTTCCAGCAATCCTCCTATCAATAATCTCGAGTCTAACGTACGACTCATCCCCCAGTGAAGTATCCAACTTCTCCAAATGGCATCTGTAAGCCCATTCCCGCATCATCCACCAACAGCGAGTGCAAATTTTCAGGTGTACTCGAGTGTTCAATCATCTTCTACCTCCAGGTCACGAAAGACAATCGTGTCAATCTAACCCTCCAGTACAAGAAGATAGAACAGGGGCAGCTGTCATACCCCAAAATTTTCCCTCCATCTACTCAAGAAATTTCATACATCCCTACTCAAGGATTCCTCAAGAGTTGATCAGACAAACTCTCTCCTAGACAATCAACCCAAACTAGGGTTTGGTATCTCTCAGGCCAAGATGGGCTTCCAACATCCCCAATGGTCTTCATGCCTCCTCATATGCTTTAAATATTCTCCATGTAGAGTTTCAAGCTTCACAAGTCAAGTTTCCTCAGACAATTGCTTAGATGGTTGAAAATCAGTTGTATTGGACAAAAAGTCAACTGTGGTCAACATACAGTCAAACTTCATGATTTTTGGTAAACATCCTCATTTTGAAGTTGAATTCACCATTTGATCAAGGGTTGATCATGATTCATCAAGAAAACTCAAGATTTGCTCAAAAGTCAAACTTTCTAAATTAGGGTTTCTTAGTGAAAAGTCAACCAAACTTTGACTGAGCATAACTTCTTCATACTTTCTCAGAAATTTTTCCACCACCTCTTGTTTTGAAGGAAATTCAATTCTCTACAACTTCATGTCTCACAAGTATGTTCAAAAAATACTTCATTTGGAAGGTATGGATCAAAACATTACAGGTCCTTTTCAAAGTCAACAAAAAGTCAACATTTTGTTTTGAACATATATTGAGCATGGAAACTCCAATTGAAATGAAACCAAAGAGGCTGGTTAGAGGACTCTTAGAGCTTTCCAAAAAAGTCCAAGAACACTCAAAAATGTGGAAATTTTAGCAAGATACACCATTCACAATTGGGCAATTTTGAAGGAATGCACAAAGAGAGATACTTCTAAAAATCAAATTTTTTGCAAATGGGCTTGCTTTTTCTTCATCCAAACTTATTCCTCACACCATTAGGAATATCCAAGCCCAATGCCACGAATTTTTATTTAATTTTTCTATTTAATTTGGAATTTATTCATTTAAATACAAATTAAATTTAAAAATAAAGTATAAAATCAAAATTAATTGCAAGATTGATTTTTATTCCTTCCTTGAGACCCAAGCAACTCACAAAGGCAAGCAAATTTCGAAATTTGATCAATATGGCAAGATTGGATTGGAAATTAATCAAATTTTGAAAATTTGATTTTGTACAAAAATCAAATTTGATTTGCTTTGAATGTTGATTGATTCCTTCCCAAAACCATCCCAAATCCATCCAGTATAAATATATGATGCATACCTATCAAGAGAGAACAGAAAAATTGCCCTAAGAACCCTATTCCAAAGCTTAAAAAACCGTGGTGCACAAGCAAGTGGCAGCCCTTGTTCCAGTCGATTTCAATCAATTTTGAGGTGTCCAACACATTCCTTGACATCTCCAGAATCGATTCAGACATTCACTTTGCCAAAAACCATCAAGAATCGTGAAAACCGAAATTGGTTTGTTCTTGAAATTTCAAAAATCGTATTCTTTCATTCATGCATTATTAATGTGATTTGTGTTTGTTTTTGTGATCAGTGATGTGTTTGCAAGCTTTCTGGGTGCTTTAATCGAATTTCCATGGTCGGGAACACGTAATGCCATTGTTAGGGTTTCCTGTTCCGTTTTAGGGTTTCACAAAATAGGAAAAATTGGACCTCAAGACCAGTACCATTGCATTCGGAATGATGTTTCCAATCGAACCATGCCTTTAGAATTCATTTATATTATGTATGCTGGATTTTTGATTTTGCCAGGGACCATAGCATCGAACAATGGCCGACGCTAGCTTCAAATATTCAAATTGGGGACGATGAAGCTTCGCGCGCGGACGAGGAAACCAGGAAGCGACACTTGTCTTTCTTCTACTCGATCCGGATTGCAAACACATTTGTACACATGGCGTAGTGGTAAAGGCGTATACTGTTGAGGGATGCTCTCAAGGGACTCCAGTTCGATCCCTGCCAAGACCAGTTTTGCTTCTCTTTTACAAAACTCATTATTTTCCTATTTTTCTAATTATTTTAATATTTGCATGTTATTTTAATTTCTTTTCATATTTTATTTCTGCATTAAAAAACCATCAAAAATTAATTTTCTTTTTTGCATTATTTTCATAAAACCTTTATTTAATTTATAAAATTAAAAAATATATATTTTTGCATGCATATTTATTTTTATTCATATTCTTGCATTTTGATCACTTTTAATTCATTTTAAATTATTAAATTGCATCCAAAAAATCCCAAAATTTTGTTTTAGCATATTTATATTATTTCCAGCATGTAATAATTTTCTCATATAAAAATTTGCATTTTTCTAACATTTTTTCTCTTGTTCGATTCATATCGTGTTTTCCGATTTCTCATTCCTTTACAGGTTGATCCGATTCAGACGATTTTTTCTTTATCATTTTATTTTTCAATAATGTAATTGCTCATGGGATGTAATAGATTAAATTAGGACTTTATCTTCCGCATTTTTAAATTATGTATCTGCCCCAAAGCCATGTAATAGTGTAGGACATTTACGTTTCCGTACTTTACATTCCGCATTTTAATTTCCGCACCCTATAAATTGCTAGTAACTAGGCGTGTGTGGCAAGATAATAACGAACATAGCCCACTAATTTGCAATATAAAATACTTGAAATCAACACACTTCTTTCACACACGCACCCCTTAGGGTAATTCTCTCTCGTTGCCTTACGAATTCAAATGGTCATGTTCCTCGAACGTAGAGGTATTCTAGCACCGTTGCCTTCCAAACAAATCATCATAGTCCCTTCGATACAAAGATCATAAGACCCACGATGTCGCCTCCGAATACATGATATTGACCCTCGAATGTCGCCCAATGATGATACCTTCTAATGTCCCGCCACATCCAACGAATGGAGCTACCTACTAACTAATGGTACGGCTAGCGCTATTCTAAAGGAACGTAAAAGTATGAAAACGACCAATTCTGAGTGGGTAAATAAGTCTTTTAGTTGCTTGCTCAAATCAAATGCTTTTCACAACACACTTTTGTCAATGTTTAAACTCTTTTCAAAACGAAACATTTCCGAACACTTTGTATACACTCCTACATGAGTCATTACAAAGTCAAAGCGAAATGCCTTTTTTCAAAATATTTTTGTCAAACACACAGAAAGCACAATTTTAAAGTGATCTAGAGCAACTAAGAGCCCGTAGATAACTACGGATGGAAAAAGGTGCTAATACCTTCCCTTTTCATAACCATTCTCCCGAACTCAGAATCTAAACGAAGGTCTTTTTCTGTACTTTTACCTTCCCTTAATTGGATAAAAATAAAAGTCGGTGGCGACTCTTGCTATCCGCACATTTGCGATACAAAAATCCACAAAGTCAGTTCACCGTATTACACTAAGTTTCGATTATGTTGTGATGTTTAAAAGCATGTTTCTCCTTTGTCATTTGAATCGACCAATTGTAGGAGTATAATACCATGTGTTTCTTAGAAACTTTAGGATATTTTTCCCATTTAATTGTAGTTAAATGTAAACCTTATCTTAGGATTGTAAATAGAACTTCAAAGCTAACCTTTAATAGTTCGATTCCTAGGAACTAGTTTGATAATTGTATAGTTATTCTAGGTTCCTCTTGCATGTCTCCTTTGAAATCTTGTCCTCTATTTGTTTAGATGTTTAGGAAAGCTTTAGAACATGTAGTTGTTGCCCTCTATTAGGAGTTTACCTTTAATGCTTAGTTTTCTTTGTGAATAATGAATTTTAAGCCATTTTAGTATAGATTTTTGGTTTCTAATTACTCTAGGCCTCTAGCTATGTTTAGCATTGCATTTGAGTATTATTGTGATGGACTTAGCTCGATTTTGATATTGTTCATGGGTTATTTTGCATTATGTGTGCGTGGCTTCCTGGTTTTCCATCCTCATGTTGTTATACACATTTGCATTCCATTTCTTCACACTTGGATCATATTTTGACTTGTGATGTGAATATGCAATTATATTCCTGCCTCCTTGTTATTTTTGACATGTTTGTGGACTTGTGCAAGGTACATTGAGGATATTTTGGTTAGGTACCTAATTTTGGTACACTAACATACCACTTCTCCCGTGATTCTGTTTGCGTTTTAAACGCATTTTGCTTTGTGTTTTCTCATATTACGAGAAACACATATTCTGTTGTTTTGTCTAGATATGTACCTTTGTGAAGGTGTTCTGATTGTTATGAGGACTTGTTTGCTACACGCACATGTTGCACGATATCACCTTGTGGATTATATTGATCGAGCTGTTTCTTATTATTGCTTTGTTGATGGCAGTTTACTCAACGTTTTCTGGAGTATTTTTAGCTTGCAATGCTTTTCGAATTTTATTATCTGTTTGGTACTAATTTTACTTTGTTTACCGCTTTCTTTTACCTCTTTTCTAGAGAGCATGAGAAGTAGGGTTTTTACTGCTTTCCTTGCCATGAGAAGTAGGAATAGAGATGTATGAAGGGGCTTCCGTAGTTGGAGCATGTTCAGGAACCCCTCTGGTTTATTTAAAGACCCGTTTAGGGCGCTTCTGTTTGCTAATTGTATTTGGTTTGTTTAAAATCCTCCATCGTGCATAGGGAGGTAATTCTCAGTAAGTGTTTACATTTGTGCTTGCATAGGTCAGAAGTGGTTAGGACACCCGACGTGGCACCACCAAGAAAAGTCCCGCTTTTTATATTTCTTGCTATCGAGTCATTCTGATATGATGGGCAAGTGAAAGGGGCCCGTAATCGACTCCCGTAAAGTTCTAGTCTGTGTCAGCCCCCACACGCGAATCGTGTTGCTTCCTTTATCGAGTCAATAAAAAGTGGAAAGAGTTCCCTATTTTGAATCTCCATGCTTTCCTGGGGTTCGCATTTATTTTAGAGCTCACATCATTTACTCTTCAGACTTGACAATTCATGTCATGCAGTGATACCATTCACCGGAATCAGATGTGTCGGATCCTGGTTGACTCACGGTATGCTCGTTACCGTTCGAGGCTATGGGACTTCCTCCTTTTCCTGCGCTTGTGTGACATTTGTTTGTTTGCATTGCATTGTTTGTGTGCTTCTGCCAAAGCACTTGTTTGCTTCATCCCTTTTTTTCGTCTTTGATTCAACATTAGGTAGTGATTTGAGATAGACATAAACTTAGGTTGTGAACCTTTTCCATTACTTTTTGTCATCTTCGATTCTACTTTAGGTAGCGAATCGAGATAAACATAGATTTAGGTTGTAAACCTTTGCCATGTTCCCTTAGGATTCCCTCGAATCTATCTTAGGTAGCGATTCGAGTTAGATCTTAGGTTGTAACCCATGCATGATAACATTAGGGATAGAATTAGATAGTTTCCCTTGATTGTTTTTCTAGTTTCTTTTCCATACTTGCATGTAATAAAACTAAAACTTGTTTTCTTTTCTTTTGCAAACCAAAACAATTAATAATGTTTCAAACTCCTTTTTCAAAGATAAAAGCAACCAACCAAGATTAATTCTTTTTGCCTACGGGTTTTCTTTTTGTGTTTAAAACTTTTTTTCATAAGTAAAAAACATATAACCCACCAAAACATATGAGCCGAACTACGGAGCTCTGACTTTCTCATTGTACAAGGGAATATGTAGGCATCTTGTCACGGGGCTCGATCGAGCAAACTTTGTAAATACTTCCTTCTTTTCCCCGTGTTTTCTTTATTTTCTTTTCTTTCACATGCGTTCTCTTTCAGAATACAAATATAGCAATTAAGTAGTAAATAGATATAAACACACCCATTAGACAGAAAGTAGAAGTGGATACCGTAGAGTACTACGGACATGTGGGGTGCTAATACCTTCCCTTCGCGTAATAGATTCTCTTACCCTATCTCTTAGTCGCAAGACCGTGTCTCATCCCTTTCAGGTTTTCGCGATGCGTTTACGTTACTCCTTTTGTGAGATAAAAACGTTATAAGGTGACTTCATTGATGTAGTTTCACATTTTACCTTTTAATTCTTCCTTCATTTCATCAATGCTTAAAATCTCACGCAATTTGCTTTCCGTATGCTTTTAGGACTAGTTTTGATCTAGTTTGTGTACTAACTTTGCATGAATGTCTTTATAGTGATGTTTGATGTTTGTTTATGGTTTGTATAAACCTTATATATGTATGTTGCGTCTACTGACCTCACTTCATATGACACCTTGCATGATTGTTCACTCATTTGTTTCCACTTCATCTTCTTCTTTTCTTTCTTCGCATTTTTTTGTGCTTGGTTTCTAAGCTTTTGCCAAAGCATTTTGTTTGCTTCTTCCCCTCTTCTAATTTGGTTTTCTAACCAAGATGGCTGATATTATAGATTTCCGATAGGATCACTCGATTAGGTTAGTTTTCGAGTATAGACATTAGGGTAGGTATCCATGTATGTCAACATTAGGTAGTTAATAAGTTGTTTCCCCTTGTTTATATCTATAGCCTAGGAACAACTTTATATGATAATGATTAGGATTAGAAATAAGTTAGTTCCCCTTAGCCATTTTACCTTTATATTTTGCATCCTTAGAATTAAAACTTTGTTTTGTCAAGTTCATTAAGACATCCTAATAATATTGAAACTTTTTTTTTTCAAAAGAAAAGATATAAACCAAATTCTGTAGTGTCTTAGGATGTTTCTTCGTCCCTTCTATTGTTGACGTTTCATCGTCCCTTTTGTTGCTGACGTTTCGTCGTCCCTTCTGTTGTTGACATTAAGCCTTCCCTTCTATTGTTGACGCTATATCGTCCCTTCTGTCGTTGAAGTTTCGTCGTCCCTTCGGTTGCTGATGTTTCGTCAGTATGAAAGGTGTTTCGTCATCATCGTTTGATGTCTTGTCTGCTAAATTTAAAAAACACGAACCAACCAAAATATGTGATCCGAACTACGACGCTCTAACTTTCCCATTGCATGGGGGAATAAGTAGGCATCCTATCGCAGGGCTTGATCGAGCAATCTTTGTAAAAACTTCCTTCTTTTCCCCGTGTTTCTATATTTTTATTTCCTTTTTGCATGCATTATGTAACACGGTGAACTGACTTTGTAGGTTTTGTATCGCAAATGTGCGGATAGCAAGAGTCGCCACCGACTTTTCTTTTATCCAATTAATGGAAGGTAAAAAGTACAGAAAAAGGCCTTCGTTAGATTCTGAGTAAGGGAGAAGGTTATGAAAAGGGAAGGTATTAGCACCCCTTTCCATCCGTAGTTGTCTACGGGCTCTTAGTTGCTCTTAGATCACTTTAAAATTGTGCTTTCTGTGTGTTTGATAAAAATGTTTTGAAAAGGTATTTCGCTTTGACTTTGTAATGATTCAAGTAGGAATGCATACAAAGTGTTCGGAAATGTTTCGTTTTGAAAAGAGTTTGAACTTTGACAAAAGTGTGTTGTGTGAAAAGTATTTTTGATAGAGCAAGCAACTAAAAGTCTTATTACCTACTTAGAATTGGTCGTTTTCATGTTATTTTACGTTCCTTTAGAATAGCGCTATCCATACCATTAGTTGGTAGGTAACTCTATTCGTTGGATGTAAACGGGACATTCGAAGGGACATCGTATGGTCATAGAAAGCAACTTGTAATAGGTATCCTAGCACATTCGAAGGGACTATCATCATTTTTCGTAGGCGACAATCGAGGGTCAAGATCATGTATTCGGAGGCGACATCGTGGGTCTTATGATCTTTGTATCAAAGGGACTATGATGATTTGTTTGTAGGCAACGGTGCTAGAATACCTCTACGTTCGAGGGACATGACCATTTGAACTCGTAAAGGCAACGAGAGAGAATTACCCTAAGGGGTGCATGTGTGAAGAGAGTGTGTCAATTTCAAATATTTTATCTTGAAATTATGAGTGAGCTATGTCCAATTTTATCTTGCCATACACGCCTAATTACTAGCAGTTTATAGGGTGCAGAAATTAAAATATTACATGGCTTTGGGGCAGATACATAATTTAAAATGCGGAAAAATAAAAGTCCTAATTAAACTATTACATCCCATAGGCAATTACAAAATATGAAAAGAAAGCGATAAAAGAAATCGTCTGAAACGGGATAACCTGTGAAAAGATGAGAAATCGGGAAATACGAGAGAACCGAATAAGAGGAAAATGTTAGTAAAAATAATAATTTTTGAATGAGAAAAATGTTTCATGCTGGAAATAACATTAATATGCTAAAATAATTTTTTGGGATTTTTTGGAGTTAATTTAATAATTAAAAATCAATTAAAAGTGATTAAAATGATAAATTAACAATTAAATTAAATATGCATGCAAAAATAATATTTTTAATTTTATAAATTAAATAAACATTTTTATGACAGGTATGCAAAAAATAAATATTTTTGGTGTTTTTTAAATGCATGATAAAAATTATGAAAGATAAATTAAATTAACATGAAAATATTAAAGAAAATAAGAAAAATAGAAAAAATTGCAAAACATGTAAAAATCACTTTGCCATGGCTGGGGATCGAACTCAGGACCTTGCCTTCACACGCCAATGCCTTGACCAACTGAGCTGGAGTGCACGCGTGTCATGGAAACGAAGCGAGTGGTTTGTAAACAAGTGTCATCTCCTGACTGCACCAATCACGCGCCAAGAACTTCATCGTTCTCGTTTGAATTCTGGGAATTTTGCGTTGGCCTCAGTGCGACGCTATAGTCCCTGCAATTCTCAAAATCTCATACACGTAATATAAATTAATTGTGAGTACATGAATCGATTGGAAATCACATTCTAAACACAATGGTGATGGTCTTTTGGTCCAATTTTTCCTATTTAAAGAGTCCCTAATTCGGTTCAGAAAACCCTAACAATGGCATAGTTCGATTCAGGCCATGAAAACTCAATTCGATTGTCCAGATAGCTTGCAAACTTTGTTCTAAACACAAAACAAACATCAAAACACATTAATAATGCATGATAAACAGAATTCGATTTTTGACAAAGTAAGACCAAACCAAATCGTGTTTTCTCAATTCTTGATGTTTTTGAGAGTTGTAAGGGTCTGGATCGATTCTAAAGACCTCAAGGAAGGCAATGGAGTGCTTGGAATCAACTGAATCGAGCTAGAATTGTGGCTGCAAGTTGCTTCAAGTGCACGGTTTTTTAAATTAGGTTAGGGTTCCTCCAAGCAATTTTTCTGTTCTAATTCATGTTCTATGCCTTGTATATTTATATTGGATGGAATTGGAGCTGATTTGAGGAAGAAATAATCATCAATCAATGCAAAAATTATTTAATTTTGTACAAAATCAAATCTTATCTTTTTTGATCAATTTCAATCAAATTCTTGACATATCAAGACCAATTTCGAAATTTTCCAGCTTTCTTGGGTTACTTGGATCTCAAGGAAGAGAGAAAAATCAATTTTGCAATTAATTTTGATTTTATACCTTATTTTTGAATTTAATTTGTATTTAAATGAATAAAATCCAAATTAAATAGAAAAATAAAATAAAAATTCGTGGCATTGGGCTTGGATGTTCCAAATTGTATAAGGAACAAGTTTGGATGAAGAAAAACTAGGCCCATTTGCAAAATTTTGATTTATACAAGTATCTCTCTTTGTGCACTTCTTCAAAATTGCCCAACTTGCACAAGGTGTATTTTGCTCAATTTTCCACATTTTTGAGTGTTCATGGACTTTTTAGAAATCTCTAAGAGTACTCTAACCAACATTTTTGGTTTCATCTCAATTGGAGTTTCCATGCTCAATATATCTTCAAAACAAAATGTTGACTTTTTGTTGACTTTGAAAAGGACCTGTAATGTTTTGATCCATACTTTCCAAATGAAGCATTTTTTGAACATTCATGTGAGACATGAATTTGTAGAGAATTGAATTTCCTTCAAAACAAGAGGTGGTGAAAAAATGTCTGAGAAAGTATGAAGAAGTTATGCTCAGTCAAAGTTTGGTTGACTTTTCACTAAGAAACCCTAATTTAGAAAGTTTGACTTTTGAGCAAATCTTGAGTTTTCTTGATGAATCATGATCAACCCTTGATCAAATGGTGAATTCAACTTCAAAATGAGGATGTTTACCAAAAATCATGAAGTTTGACTGTATGTTGACCACAGTTGTCTTTTTGTCCAATACAACTGATTTTCAACCATCTGAGCAATTGTCTGAGGAAACTTGACTTTTGAGGCTTGACACTTGACATGGAGAATATTTGAAGTATTTGAGGAGGCATGAAGACCATTGGAGATTTTGGAAGTCCATCTTGATCTGAGGAATACCAAACCCTAGTTTGGGTTGATTGTCTAGGAGAGGGTTTGTCTGATCAACCCTTGAGGAATCTTTGAGCATGGATGTATGAACTATCTTGAGACGATGGAGGGAAAATTTTGGGGTATGACACATTATACCTCATATACAGATATAGATAAACCTTACACCCATTGGATAGAAAATAAATGCGGATACCATAGAGTACTACGGACTTGTGGGGTGTTAATACCTTCCCCTCACGTAACAGAATTCCTTACCCGATCTCTCGGTTGCAAGACCGTGATTTCTCCGTCTTAGGTTTACTCGATGTCTACCTTTTCCTCTCAGCGGGATAAAAAGCGTTCGATGGCGACTTGATTGATATATTTCTTTGATTTTTGGCCGGTTGTTTCAGCTGGCGACTTCACTACGGACAGGTTGACCAAATGCTGGTCCATCTCGAAGTCGGTACTAGCTTTTGGTTTCTTTTCTTTTGGGTGTTTTATTGTTTTATTTATTGTTGTTGTGCTGTTGTGCTGTTGTTTTTTTTTGGTGGGTGGGAGTTATAAGAGGTAAAAGGCCCACTACTCAGGCTAGTGACAAATAGGATAGACGGATGTTCATGTCGAATCCTGCATCCCGTGATGCATGTAAGTACACCCTCTAAAACCCCTATGCATCCCATGTGTATTTTGGAGAAGGAAGAGGTAAGTAATAAAGTAGATCAGAAGATCTACAGAGGTATGATTGAATCTCTCTTATATTTAACTGCCTCTAGACCTAATATTTTATACAATGTCTGTCTATGTGCTAGATTCCAATCAGATCCTAGAGAAACTCACTTAATTGTAGGGGTGGCAATTGAATCCATTAAAACAAAATTCATCCAATCCATCCACCAAAAAATCCATCCAATCCATCCGTCAAATAAAAAATAAGTTAATGGATTGATCCAATCCATCCACCACATTTTAATGATCCAATGAATTATTCTTTAGATCAAATAAATCTATTTCTTTTTAAATTAAAAAATAATATTTTTAGATATCATAGTCAAAACGCGTAAGTATGCTAATCCAAAGGATCAGACGCGCTGTGTTTGCTATGGACCCTCCTGATTTTCACACCGAACCAGAAATTAAAATTAAATATAAAAATAAAAACAGGTTTAATATAGCGCATTAGATCGAGTCTGACTCATAAAAGTAATTAGATCCAAGGGCTCAGGAAACGCATCTATGTTGAAAACGTAAGAGTTCTCGCCAATAGCATTGGAACTTTTGTCATGGTTAGGCATAGGCGCGTTGATCACATTCGGGGTCTCAACAGGAGGATCAAACTCAATCTGCTTAGCTTCAATCATATCTTGAATCTTGTTCTTCAGAGCCCAACAGTTGTCAGTATCGTGCCCTGGGCTGTTAGAGTGGTAAGCACACTTAGCATTAGGATTGTATCTCGGAGAGGAAGTGTTGACACTCTGAGGAGGATCCTTCAAAGTAATCGGCTATGCTTTCAACATGTGTTGCAAGGCTTGCGACAATGGCATGTTGATCTTCGTAAACTTTCTTCAGTGTGTTCTTCATTAAGGAAATTTACCTCTTGAGGAACAGGGTTAAGGAAACCTCCGTTGTGGAACACTTCTTTGATTAGACAAAGAGTTTCATCCTTCTTAGTGGCTTTTGAGAGTATTGGTGTAAATTCGAGTTCCGTTTTGGTTTCGTTGTCCCTAAGTGACGCCAGTACCATCTTTCATTATCTATGTTGCTTCTTTATAAGAGGAGATAGATGATCTATTTTTCTTGGCATATTCCTCTTGTAAAGAGAGAACTTGGAACTGCGTTCCTTCTACCTCATCAGCAATGATGAAAGAGAAAGTGGATAAGTGGCCTACCAACAAGGCATGCTCCCTACATATGGTTACCCATTTTCCAATTTCTACGAACTTCAATTTTTGGTGGAGCGTAGACGTTACTGCTCTAGCTTCATGTATCCATGGTCGACCAAGCAAATAGTTGTAGGCGGCTTGAACGTCCATAACTTGGAAGGTGATTTGAAAAGTATGCGGATCAATTATCATCGGAAGGTCAATTTCTCCAATAACCGATTTTTGCGATCCATCAAAAGCTTTGACTACCACACCACTGAATTTCATAGGTAAGACAAACGAGCAAGAAGTGAGAAAATTATTACATTTTGAAAATTTTGAAACTTGCAACTTAAGAATGAAGTGAGAAAACTTTTACAAACATTTGCAACTTAAGACTAGTTGGAATTCTTACATTTTGAAAATTTTGAAACTTGCAACTTATGAAATAAGTGAGGAAACAAATTTGTAGTTTTTTTGGTGTGATTTCAGTTGAAGGAATGACCTCTATTTATAGGCCAAGAAGTTTGGAGATCAAGGCAAGCAAAATTTGAGATTTTTACAACTTGGCCTTAAGAGATAAGAAAGAAATCTTTGCCATAAATGCACATGGTTAAAATGTTAAACCATGGTTAAATTATTCAAGTGTTCTTATCTTTCTTCAATTATGATCTTAAGATATTTTTGATGCAACTTGGCTTCTAGAAGAGAACAAGGCAAGGTTTTAAATCACTTGAAAAACTTTGCAAAAATGACTTAAAATGCAAGTTTTGGACCTATAATGTCAAATTCCAAAACCCTAGCTCCACAAAATATTTTTTTAATGTTATTGGAAATTTTGTAAAGCTTGTAATAAGATTTACAACTTTCATGATGAAAATATTTCTAGAATCAAATTGGATCTTGGTGAAAAATGGCCATGAAAATGGTGAAAAAAGTTGTAAAAAACACTTGAAATTTTTTCTAAGTGTTTAGAAAAATTCAAGTTTTGACTTTTTGTTGACTTTTTTCTACATTTTTTATTCTTGATGACCAAGTTAAATAATTTGAAATGCTTTTCTGATTGGAAATTTTGAATTTCAAAGTTGACCAAAAAAAAGTTCAAGTTTGACTGATTTGGACATTTGACTTTTTTTGTTAGACGATTCAAATTTTCACTATCAATCAACCATGGCATTGGAGATGTTTTGAACCAAGAAATTAGGTCAAGATATTGCATTGGTGATATTGAGATCATGCTCCAAGCAATTGGGTCATCATTGAGCTAAAAGTCAATGATGTACCATCCTCGATCAAAACCCTAATTTGGTCGATTCATGGTGGATTTTGAGGAAATGATGGGAATTTGAGGATCAAATGTTGATGATTGACGAAGATAAATAAATTAAGATGAATGGAGATTCAAACCCTAATTGATCCATCTTGTACTAATGAATAATTTTCATTCAAAACCTTAATTTGGCTTAAGAAGCAAACACACCTGTTATCTTGCTTTGCAATTTGTCAATAATGCAATGATGCATATGTAGATGATATGAGATGGTATCTTAGGTAAAAGGTTGGGGTATGACGATGCCCCTATTTAAGTTTCCTCTATCGGAGATATGAAGATGAAAATCTTTGTCTCGATAGGTGGGAAGAAACTTGAATATCATAATACGCAAATTTTGGGCCTAAGATAGCAAAAATGCTAATGATGCAAAGTGATTGCAAGATAAATTTACCAAGGAGGTACCAAAGGGTGCCACAAGTGGTGAAAAATATTTGTGAGGACGCCTCTATCCGTCTATGAAACGAGAATCATGTTTGTTAGGAAACAAGTATATGTTTCATTGGGAAAAAGATTCACAAAGGACCCAATTATCTGCTTCGTTTTGGGAAACAGGAAGATACCTATTGTCAGCCTGGTGATAATGTTTAAGGTAAACAAAGGTGATATTACCAATTATCAGCCTGGTGACAGTTATGGTAATTTGGAATAAAGACTCATATACCTATTATTAACATTGTGATAGATGTGGTAAATGGTAAGAGTTCTGAAGATATCACCAATTATCAGCAAAGTGATAACTATAACAAGGTAATTTTTGAGAGAGAATTTTATTGATTATTCAGCCTTGTGATTAGAAAAACAGTAATGGAAACAAATCTCAACTAAGTTTATACTTTCCCAATTACAATCGTACCGAGGATCTTTTTAAGAAGATGCGGGCGTTTTGATAGTAGAAATACAAGTTTCTCTGAGAGAAAGACAACTGTAAAGATTTTTTAATGAACTTTCATGATTGGACTTGTTAGAAAGAACAATAGTTTTATGATAAGTTAAAATATGAAAGGGAAATAAGCGGCTCGGATGGCGAGGCGATTGCTTATTGTTTGCAGGTAGATTTTGTTTTTTGAAATCTAGACCTGAAGTGGTTAGAGACGAGGTTCTATCTAGGAATGAACTGGAAAGAAATATTCAAACAAGATTATGGACCCAATGAGGAATGATCTCGATTGAGGAACTAGAGAAAGAATGTGTTCTTTCTTCTTAGGGGTGACAGTCTACTAGAGAAATGACACATCCATGCCTGTTTTTTCAAGAATAAATACAACCTAAACAGGTGTTTAGAGCAAACATTGTAAAATACAAGAATGCATTAATTATGCAAGTATGTATGAATAAGGAATGTTATGAATGTCATATGCATGCTAACGACGCTTGACAAGATGACAAAGCGTATTTGGAGAGAAAAAGCATTTTTTCACTGGCGGTGTCAGGTTTGGGAATTCTTTATGGATAAGAATACCTTCATTTCATAATCTCTTTCGGGGAAGAGAAAACTTCTTATGTCGAAACATTTGTTTATCCTTTTGAGGTCGAAACGCTTATGGAGACAACTCTTGATGTTTCTTTCTATGTTCACAATTCAAAGGAAAATGTCACTTTTATTTCAAAAAGTTAGAAGTAAATACATTTAAAACTTTTTTTTGTTGTTTCAAAAGTGATTATCATAAGTAAAAGCGCCATTTTGCAAGATTGAATAAAACAAGAATTGCAAACAAGTGGGCACAAGGCTCAAATTTATTAATACGATGGTAATCAGCCAAAGGCGTGATTCCATGGATTATTTACAAAAGTTGGAAATAGTAAATATTAGGAAAAGGCTACATTGAAAGAAATAACTGCTATTCTTCCTAACAACTTTGAATTCCTACTGTGCTTGTTTCTTTTTTGTTGGAGAAGATTTGATTGAAGATTTGTTGATGGAAGATTCTTCAGGTTGACGAAGTACGGACTGATGCAGTTAGTTACTTTGTCAATAATCCTTAATTTTTCCCATATTTCCTTTTTCAGGTGTTCAATCTACCAGGATAAATTTTTTCTATTTATTGTCTCTAATTTTTGCATGGACCGCCCTTTCGAGTTTTCAGTCCACCGAGACACTCATTTTTCCTTAGTCGCACTTTTCGAGTTTTCGACTTACCGAGTTGTTCTTTTGTCTTTTTTAGAAAAAGTATTTATTGACTGCTTCAGTGCTTACAGGATGCGGGAGTTCATCACCGTCCATAGTTGCGAGAATCATAGCGCCTCCAGAGAAGGTTCTCTTAACAAGGTACGGGCCTTCGTAATTAAGAGACCATTTTACCCTAGAATCTAGTTGAAAAGACAAGATCTTTTTAAGCATGAGGCCGCCTTTTTTTAATTCATGAGGTCGAACCTTTTTTTGAAGGTTTTGTGCATCCTTATTTGATACAACGGTCCATGACACAAAGCGGTCACACATTTTTCTTCGATTAAGTTCTACTGATCATATTTGCTTTGACACCATTCAGCTTTAGATAATTTAGCCTTCATGAGGACTCTCATTGATGGAATTTAAACTTCCATGAGGAGCACTACTTCCATTCTTTACACTAAAGAGCAAGGGGTTTCCCCTGTTGAAGTGCGTACTGAAGTGCGATACCCATGTAAAGAAAATGGCAACATTTCATGCCAGACTTTGTAAGTGATGACCATTTTCTGGACGATCTTCTTAATGTTCTTGTTGGAGGCTTCCACAACGCCATTTGTAACACCCCTTTGCTAACCCCAAATATTCATGGCATAAATTAGAGTAAAATAGAATGCAACATAAAAAGGGTGTCACATGTCATTTTCCATACATAGGAAAACCAATAAAACAATATAACATGAACCCGGTCATGATCATAACACATATTTGAATCTCATGCTTAAAACAAAACCATACATTTCAAAGAGGAGTATTTCATATTCACAGGTACTATCAATGATTACATCCCATAGTATAACCATTGGATGAAATATCAATGAATCCACAACATAATCAAGTCATAAGAATTCATACATGAGAATACATATCAAATATCTAATAAAACAATAATTCAAATAATCCCCACGTTACATGACCAGAGCAATGACTAACTACCTAGTTTAAGGAATAACTAGATAAACTCCTCAACTAGTCTCGTGTGAAGCACCGCTATCCTCGGAACCTGCACGTTACCCACATACAGGCAACATCACAACAAAAGGGTGAGAAATCACATCATTATCCAAATGAATATAAATTGGAAGCAATATAGAAACAACATCTATCAAAGAATTCTACACACTTCAAGTAAGATTCAAAATAATATGATCATACAAACATTCCAAGTATAACATATTACGTCTATCACAAATAGCATAAATGTCATCAATACACTTAATCTAATGATCAACATAGTCAATTACCACAATTCGAACACATAACACATATTCTTTAATGACTCATGAGACAACAATGCAATGTGACTCGTGCATATGTTACCATCGTGAACATTCCGCTCACCTCGCTTCCGATTGAATAACTTAGAATCAAAGCCACACTTACGATCCGGACAAGAACAAAGCCACCATTGTGAACCCAAAGTTTCACCGCTACTGTTTCCATTCAATGATCAAGCCACATTGTGAACCCAACGTTTCACCGCTACCATTTCCATTCAAGGATCAAGCCCATTGTGAACCCAAAGTTTCACTACCCAATATTTCCCGTTAAGGATCAAGGTCAACCATGTATGCATGTGCAATTCATCAACATCATATGCAAATTAAGATTATTCACCAACCTTGACTATTCAAGCATATCACAATAATTCAATACATTTGAATTATCCACCATTTGCACAACATCATGTTTCACAACAACAAGCAATACATATAGCGTTTACTATCACCACACATCACAAATAACACGTAACATACACTTCAACGCATGTTATTCCCAACATTCCATCAAGAATTACACATACCAACTCAAGTATCATGTGTACATTGAAATAGCATTCGAAACCAATCCAAAACGCATTTAATTATAATCGGATCAATTAATCACATACATGAAAATACTCCATAAAATATAATCATATAATATTCCATGTCAAATGATCCTAAAAATAACATTTTTGATTCCAGGTCACGCTAAGCCCCCGGCCTATCGCGCGAAGCGCTACTTCCTGAGCAAAAAACCCCAACTTACAAAACTTTTCGCGCTAAGCGTGCCTCTGATGGCGCTAAACGCGGTCTTCGAAATAGAGAATTTTCTGCTATGAACCAACTTCTTTCTCCCACGAATTTCTCACACAAAACCCATTCAAATCAGTCAATTAACATCATTAAAGGGTATCCTAACATGTTTCTAATCACGGGTCATCATCTCTAAGTAGAAAAACACAATTTCTCTTCAAACCCTAACATTCAAAGATTCCTAGAATTTAAATCAAACAACCTAGTATGTTACTAATCACTACCCAACAGCATACAAGTAAATAATAACATGGATTCCCCCCCTTACCTCTTGAAGATCTAGCCTCTTAGGGTTTCCTCTTCTCTTCTCCTCTTCTCTTCTTTTCCACCAAATGAAAATACTAACTATGAATTTTCCTCTAACCCTTACTAACTAGTAAGCTCAAATTGGGCTTAACACTTAACACCTCTTTATTACTTCTATTCATAAAATTAGGCCCAATACCAAATAATCACCTTTCTACTCATAAAACCAATTATTTAAATACTACACATATTCGTCATCTTGAGACTTTGCAATCATGTCATCAACATACATTTCAATCTCCTTATGAATCATATCATGGAAATGAGTCACCCACGTTGATAAGTTTCCAAGATTTCAACCTGAAAGTAATTTTTGCCATGTCTTTTGTAACACCCCAATTTCTACCCGGTAATTATGAATAAATCAGAGTATAAAAATTTCCATTCATCAATTGGGATATCACATTTAAAACTTAAAAACAAAACTTGTAATCTCATTTAAACCAAATACATAACACTTTAATCATAAAGATGAGCTAAACAACCTGTTTAGTCTTTAAAACATAAATCAACTTTTATAATAACCACGCAGCAGATTCACAATGTTAAACTTTTGAGAATAAAACATAGCATCTTTATCCAAATACTCAAAAAACTTTAAAACAACCAAACTTCTTGATAAAACAACTTAAAACTTCAACAGTGTAATAATAATCAATGATAAAACAAAAAATGCATTCACCCCCCTGAGTGCTACGTATCCGAGTGGAAACACCGACTCGAACTAATAACAACTAAATCTTCATTCTTCATTACCTGGACGTTACCAGTATAAAGGAAACGACCAACAAATAGAGGGTGAGATATCAACCAATATAAACAAGTGTATGATAAATGATATATTAGGATTAAAGCATATAAATTCACCAATTCAAACAACATAATTCATCATAATTCAACAACACAACAACAACTTAATTATACGACACCGAATACAACTCAAAATAATGCACATGCATGGGGTACCAATGGGGTAGAACTCCCAATGTAAAATCCTGCCAATATCCGAGGCATCAACAATGCATAAGCCCTCAACGTAATAATTTTGCCAATCCAAGTCAATGTAACGAGCATCAGCTCCAAGAGAATATATGATGTATGCGAGGCAACATGAATGTCATACAACAACGATAACAAAATTCATCAACTGCAAAACAATGTAATCAACGTTGGTCATAAGACCTGCAACTCAATTTGTCCATAAACTGGAACAATTCAAATGCAATTCAATGTCACCTGGAAATTCGACATACTCGACATGATTCCAATACATCAAACCAACCAAAAATAACTACAACCATTTACAAATTATTACTGCAAAATTTCAACTAATTTCGGTTAAACAATTATACTGGTTAAAACAAATAATATTACTATTCAGTACTATTTTCCTCACCTCTACTTTTACTACTAATTTCCACTGTTTCTATTTAACTAATTCATTGATATTAAATCTCAAATGCTACTAAATTATGTTCCTGTTATTAACCACACTACTCTGTTATTCTTGTTGCTACATAACATACTTCTTCTGCTAAAACTACCAAAGCTACTACATCGTGGTACTAATGTATTCTCTGCTCGGCTACCATTATACAATTTTTTTCATTATACCACTACACAATTAAATTAAGTGAGACTATAACATTACACCAAATAAATTATTAGTCTCCTAAGAGTTCCATAGCCATACAGGTTCTTTACTATGTGACAGAAAAGACAAAAAAACCAAAACATAGGCGCCTTCATCACACTACATGCGTGGCAGAAGAAAACAAAATTCACGTGCCTCTGCACATGGACAACATACCGAATGACATACTCTCTCCTACACCATGTGCTAATTGGCACATGCAATATACATACTCCCTACCGCTCGACAGGTCTCCCTGTAAAGAACGTCACAATTTTCCTTTAGTTTTCCAATTCCAGATTCTTTCTGCGTATCTGTTTCGACCCCAATAATTTTCATACCAGAAAAACACATGCTTTTGGTTTACACAGATGATATTATCAATTGACTCAATCACTACATATATCAATAGCCAACACAACAACAACAATCAACACAATCAATCAATTTCATAAAACCAACACATCTCAGAAAACAACAATTAATCCATGGAAAAATTCATGCAACCTAACCCCCACCCTTACCTTAGATCGAAATTAACTCTAACGGTTTTCAGTTTGATCTAACTCTTGGCCTCCGAATGCATTCTATGTATCCTTCTCTTCTAACCCTTGTTCCTCAAAAATCCAATGCCTCTAATGCTACATTTATTTTATTTTTATTTCCAAAAACCTAATATAATATTATACTTTACTATATTGTCTTAATGGGCCTACTAGTCAACACCCCCACTTTTTCTACCACCAACACAACACTAAGCCCACTAAATAAGTAGTCTTATGTAATTCTACTATTATTAATAATATTACTTCTAAAACTTAAATCAATCAACGTAACAGACTAATATCGAAACAACTCAACACTTCGCAACATAGAAAACTAAATCGAAAAATATTCGAAACTATTTTATTAAATAATTAATTAAATATTTGGGCGAATCTTCTGGCGCCATCTTGATCTGATTGTAATCGGAGAAGCCATCCATGAAAGAGAACACTTTGACACGATCTGTATATCAACCAACACATCGATGTGAGTGAGTGGAAAATTGTCTTTTGGGCTTGCTCTATTCAAGTCCCGATAATCAACACGCATTCTGACTCTCCCGTCTTTCTTGGACACGGGCACGATATTGGCAATCCATGGAGGATAAGAAATCACATTAAAAAAATCCCGCATCAAGTTGTTTCTGCACTTCTTCCTTAATCTTCTTAGACATCTCAGGTTGAGTTCTGTGAAGTTTCTATTTGACTAGAGGACAATCCTCCCTCAAAGGTAGTTGTGCACAACTATATCGGTATCCAACCCAGGCAAAGATATTTGAATACTCTCAGAGCAAATTGATCAATCATCGCTTTACACTATCTTCTAGAGCAGTCCCAACTTTGACCTCTTTGACCTCCTCTGCGGTTCCCAAATTCACTTTTTCAATCTCTTCATGATGCGGCTGAGTGACCCTCTCTTCTTGTTTTAATAACCGGGCTAACTCCTCAGGGAATTCACAATCTTCCTAACCTTCTTCTTCAACTTGGTTGATCGGATTATCAAAGTCATAAGAGGTGATAGTGGAGTCGTTATCAAAAGGATCCATTAGAATAGTGGGATTAAATTTGCATGATTAATTTTATGCTTATTTTAGATTTTGGATGATAAAGAAAAATAAAAGAATTGTCATTTTGCGTTAACATTTTGTTGTAAAATAGAAAGACAAGGAACAAAATATTTGAATGCAAAAGACGTTCTTTATTCAATGATAAAATTAGCAAATGAAAACATGGAGGCCCTACAAATGATTCACTATGGCTTGGGCAGAGCACAAGAATTATTTCATGATTAAAGAAAAAACAGAAAAATTACTCTTCAACAGTTGTGACTGGAATAACATTCTTAGAAGTCCAATTATTGATCTTAACACCTGGAACACTTGGACGAATCCAATCATCGATGTCATAATCACGTCGTAGTCACCAACAATGTTCACTTGATTATTTCCTCTGACACTGGCGCTTGCAAACTTTCCAGGAGTAGTCAGATTCGGAGCCTTGAGAATCTGTCTGTGCAGGATAGGGTCGAAACCCAAACAAAACTTGTTGAACTTTGGAGTGACCTCCACCACACTTCCCCAGCCTTCAGGGCGACCAACTTCAACCACCGCTCTGGAGCCTTTCAATGAAGCCATAAATGACTCAGGTTTATCCTTCTTCCTCTCCTCAGGGCGAGGAGTCTTGGTCATATGTACAATTTCAAAACCCTAAAACAGGGTTTCATGAAATTCACCATTTATCTCCATATATTAGAGTGATGTAATATGGCTCACCATATACTCCTCCTATGCACACAAAGTAATTGTTTTACCATTAACCAGGTTCTTGAGTTTCTGATGAAGTGTCTAGGTCACTCCCCCTGCTTTATGAATCCAAGGACGACCGAGCAAGCAACAATATGCAGGTTGGATATCGATCACAAAGAACGTGGTCGTGAAAAGTTGAGGTCCAATCTTAATTAGAAGATCTACATCTCCAAACTTAGAGGGCCTTGACCCATCGAAGGCTTTTACCACCAGATCACTTGGGCATAATCAATTTTCATCAAAGCAGTCTTTGGAATCACATTCAAGGACGATTTGGTATCAACCAAAACATGGGAGAGAGTAGTGCCCCTACACTGCACAAAAATATGCAAAGCATTATTATAATTTCTTCCTTCTCGAGGAAGATCAAAATCAGTAAAGACCAAACCATTGATGGAGGAGATGCTAGCACAAACATTTTAAAATTGACTAACTTAGATTTCTTGCGGAACAAAAGCGGTACTTAACAGTTTCATGAGGGCATTTTTACACGCCTCTAAATCATGCAGCAGAGATAAAATAGAGATTTTCGCAGAAGTCTAATCGAGCTAGTCGATGACACGATAATCACTATTCTTGATAAACTTCATAATCTCCTATACATCCTTGTCTAGGTTTGGATTTGGAACTTGCAACTGAGAGTCATTCACTGGCTATTTACCTTTAGCCTTTGCTAAAGCATCTGCACTAGTCTGCACATCAGGCACTAAGAAGATCCTGCCACTTCTCGTAAATCTTCCACCACCGGCGAAATTATTGGCATTTGAAACATCATGTTCCACATTCTTATCGGAAGAAGATCCTCCATCCTACTTAACCCCATAATAATAAACATCTAATCTATACTGCCAAGGAATCGCCTTCTCGTTGACATAAGGAATGGGACCAGGTCTTGTAATCATCAAAGAAACATGTTTAACTAGTGCAGAGATAGTAGCTAGAGTATAAGGAATAGAAATCACAAAGACATTATACATTCTACCTTTTTTATCCTTCTTTATTTTATCAAATTGAAATTCACCACTGGTAATCAAATTTTGAATACCGACTATCAAATTCTCACAACCATTCGAATAGGCTTCCTAATCAGCGTAATATGGTGCACAACCTGCGAAGAAACCTCTCTTAACCAGATAAATGGAAACAGAGTTTTAACCAATTTCACATCCATGATAAGGTTTAACACTTCTTAATCTTCCATGATAGCTTGAACAACTACCCCAGCATGAGGTGGCATCTGATTCTGAATAACATTGGGTCCCGGCTTAGCATCAAACTGAATAGCATGTGCATCAATCAAGTCTTACACTTTATACTTCAGTGCTAAACAATTCTCGAAATTTTGTCCCACACCTCTGGAGTAGAACTCACAACGGGCATTTGCATCATAGTTTGCTAGAAATTTATCTGGAGGAGGTGGCATGCTACTCAAAGTTACCAACTTGAGATCAAGAAGACATTGTAAAACTTCTGCATAAGACATCGGTACTGTATCAAACTTCCTTGGCGTACATGCATTTTGTTGTCTCTGATACTGTTGACGCGGTTGCTGCTGAGCTTACGGTTGAGCAGTAGATATGATCACAGCGTTCACCTAAGCTTTACCTTGATTTCCTTTAGCATAAACAACACTGGATTCCCCTTTTTTCTTTCTAGGGTACCCCCTAAATGCTTTCTTGGCACTTGAAGAGCTACTTTCTTCAGTGAACTGAAACTTTCCGGACCCCATACCTGACCATCTCAGCAAAATTGGCCGAAGTACAACATGCCACATAATAATGCCCAGAAAGATTAATTGTGAACATGTCAATCATTTCTCTTTCCATCATTGGCGGTTGAACTCGCGCAGCAAGCTCTCACCATTTATGAGCATATTCTTTGAACGTTTCACCAGATTTATAGGACAAACTTTGCAATTGGGTCCTGTTAGGATCCATATCAATGTTGAACTGATACTGTTTTAGAAAGCATCAACCAAGTCTCTCCAGGTCCTGATATGAGTTCTTTCCAATTGCATATACCACTTCAGAGATGCCCTATACAAGTATACTGGAAGAAGTGCCTTAGCAATCTTTCATCTTTAGTATAAATAACCATCTTTCGAAAATAAGTTGTTATATGAGTCTTTGGGCAGGTCACACCATTGTATTTGTCAAAGATTGCTTGGGCTGCTCGCCGACTAAGACAGTATATGTTGACTCACACTACTTTGTTGATCTCCAAGATGGATCCGATAAAATACATATTCGAGAAACCAGCTCTCTCCGGAAGAATAGCAAGATGGCAAATGATCTTGACCGAATACGACATCCAGTATACTTCTCAGAAAGCGATCAAAAGAAGTGTGGTAGCCGATCATTAGGCTCATCAAGCCGTGGATGACTATCAGTCTATGAAGTTCGAGTTTCCAGACGAAGATGTTTTGTTAGTTACTGATTACGAAGAACCAGGCCGAGACGAAGGACCTGAACAAGGATCCCGATGGACCATGGTCTTTGATGGAGCCTCAAACGTACTTGGCAATGGCATTGGCGCCATCATTACATCTCCTGCAGGCGGACACACGCCTTTCACCGCCAGATTATGTTTCAACTACACTAACAACATGGCCGAATACAAAGCATGCATCATGGGTATAAAAGCTGCCATTGACTTAAGAATCAAATTCTTGCAAGTGTATGGAGACTCAGCTTTAGTGATCAGTCAGATAAAAGGCGAGTGGCATACGAAGCATCCGAATCTCATTCCATATCGAGAGCATGTTCTGAGTCTGGTCCCCTACTTCGAAGAGATTACTTTCGATCATATTCCACGAGAAGAGAATCAGTTGGCAGACGCGTTAGCTACGATGTCATCTATGTTCAAGGTCAAATGGGACAACGAAGCTCCCCAAATCATCAACGAAAATTTTGACGAACCAGCATACCGTTGTGAACTTGATATAGAAGAGAAACCTTGGTTCTACGAAGTGAAGAAGTATCTTGGTTCTACGAAGTGAAGAAATTCTTAAGAAGATTGCATCCAAATTCTTTCTCAGGAACGACATCTTATACAAGCGCAATCACGACTTGTGCTTACTCCGCTGGGTAGATCAGAAAACTATAAAACGGATCATGGAAGAATTACACGAAGGCGCATTCAATACCCACTCCAGTGGACACACAATGGCTAAGAAGATTTTGAGAACAGGTTACTATTGGTCAACCATGGAAGCTGATTGTCACCGCTATGCTCGATCTCGTCACAAGTGCCAGATATACACAGACAAGGTGCACGTACCTCCAGTACCATTGAATGTTTTAACCGCTCCTTGGCCTTTCGTAATGTGGGGCATTGACATGATCAAAGAAATCAAACCTACTGCCTCCAACGGACATCGTTTCATCCTTGTGGCAATTGACTATTTCACCAAGTGGGTAGAAGCATCCTCGTTCGCATCTGTTACCAAGAATGTTGTGGCTTGATTCATCAAGCATAATATTATTTGTCGATATGGCACTCCCTAAAGGATTATCACAGATAATGGTACCAATCTCAGCAACAAAATAATCACCGAACTCTGCACGCAGTTCAAGATCAAGCATCACATCTCTTCTCCATATCGGCCTAAAATGAACGGCGCAGTGGAAGCCGCCAACAAGAATATCAAGAAGATCATACAGAAGATGACAATGACTTACATGGATTGGCACGAGATGTTGCCATTTTCTCTCCATGGTTATCTACAGGGGCAACCCCTTTCTCTCTTGTATACGGTATAGAAGTAGTCCTACCAATCGAGGTTCAAATACCCTCAACTAGAGTCCTCCAGGACGCAGAGCTAGGTGAAGACGACTTAATCCAGACTCGCCTCGACCAGATCAACTTGATCGACGAAAAACGACTCGCATCCATCTGCCATGGACAGATCTATCAGAAACGAAAGATCAGAGCGTTCAACAAGAAAGTCAAGCACCGAGTCTACAAGGTCGGTGATTTAGTAGTCAAGCGCATCATCCTTCCACAAGGTGATCCCAGGGGAAAATGGACTCCCACCTACGAGGGACCGTTTGTAGTCAAGACAGTATTTTCCGGCGGACCTATGGTACTTAGCACCATGGATGGAGAAGACTTCCCACACCCTGTGAACGCAGACATAGTAAAAAAAAACTACGCATAAACGAGACCCGCTTGGTGGACTGACCTAGGCAAAAGTAAGGGCATCCTGGTGAACCAAAGAGGTTCGGGCAAAAGTTAAGGATATAGACAAAAAATGTACACCCGGCAAGTCGAAAACCTACAAAGGCGGCTTGGGCAAAAAAGGGTATCCTGGTAGACTGAAAAACCCGAAACGGCGGTCTAGGAAAAAGTTAGGGATTTAAGCGTACGACTATGTCTCGTCCAGATCACCTACCTACAGATTACTATCAGCATTCAAGATTCAAATGGCGAAAATCGATTCACTCGCTTTCTACTGACAGCAAGGAGATGAGATAGTCGAAATATATGACCACTAGCATAGTTGAAACTCGACAAGATTATTTCCGCATAGCTTTTTACTTTCATTGTATACAAATTGCTTGGCCATTCGCCACCTTTCAAAATTAATGCAAATGCTTTCTTTTACAGTGTTCATTTTTGTTGTTTCTTGCATAAAGTCCAATGTTTGCTTTGAATGATTATATGCATTTGACAATAAACATTTGTTCACAAACATACGAAAAGCGAACGAACAGAAGTAATTACTACAGAACTCAGGAATCGAGATGAAGACTAAAGTCACCAATGCATTCCCCGTGGGCTACATTCACAAGAGTACAATCCCCACAAAGCCATCAAACCTTCTTCGACGAAGTATTAATCTCTTCCCGCTAGTGTTCCAACACTTCGAGCTTCATCACATTAGTCCCCGAGCAGTGGTCTTAATCAGCTTCGCGCTTCGCCCTGTTACATCAGTCTCCGAGCAGTAACGGTTCATCTCGTATACACAGAGATATTTATCCCCAGCGGAATGTCTCCCAATGATTATCATTCCCCGGCGGTAGCAGTATCCAGACCGAAACTTGGTCAGATAGTGCATCGGAGGAAACCTACGTCTCTTTTATTCCCCAGCCAGAGGTTTCAACAAACTTCAAATTCACCACCTCAAAGGTATATTCAAGCCTCGACTCCAAGCAATAATCAAATATTCCCCAGCAAGGTTTACGCACAAGATCCCCAGCGGAGTATCTCCCAGCTTTTATTATTCCAACAACATTAATATCTAGGCTCGAAACTTGGTCAGATATTACACGGAGGAATCAAGAACATCTCTCCCCCCTCGAGTCAGGGTTTACAGCAAACCTATCCCCGAGTGAGCGTCAGAAACCTCCAACAGGATATTCCCATCTTCTTCAAGATGGATATGTTTTGAAATACATCTACATTCATTCATATATGTTCATATAGCTGCATCATAGTAATATTGTCATACACTTGCATGCATTATCATCTGAACGACCATGAAAATCACTTTCAGACAACTAGTCAAAGATTAATGCCCGAAACAAGACGGGAAACCTATCTAAAAGACCATGCAAATTGTCTCCTGGCAACAGATATTGGATTAACACCCGAAGCAAGACGGGAAAGTTATCCACATCCTGCCAAATATCCACCTCGAGAATAGCCAAGACGAAGGTTTATTCTGACTCTCTCTTATTATCAACAGAAACTATAGAGTCTAGCATACGACTCAGTTTCCCCGGATGGCATCTTTAAGCCCATCTCCGACTACTTGTCGACATCTCTCCACCTTCAGAATGCTGCATATTTGGTTAAAAATCAATACATACCAATAACCTCATTCAAAGACGAGCGTGAAGTCTAACGTACGACTCCATATCAGCCGCCCCAAATGGCATCTTTAAGCCCATCTCTGTCACCTCTTCTGCTCAACAGACACATACAAAGTCTAACGTACGACTCACTCCCCAGCATCAATTTCTCCCGATGGCATCTTTAAGCCCAGCTCCGATGTTTCTCCTATTCAAAAGACGAATACAGATTCTAACGTACGACTCAATCTCCAGTAACAACTTCTCTAAATGGCATCTATAAGCCCATTCCAGCGCGTCATTAGCTGACGATCTTATTCCATACAACAGCGAGTGCAAATTTTCAGGTGTACTCAAGTGTTCAATCATCTTCTACTTTCAGGTCAGGAAAGGCAAGCATGCCAATCTAACCCTCCCAGTACAAGAAGATTGAACAAGGGCAACTGTTATACCCCAAAATTTTCCCTGCCACTTCTCAAGACAACTCACATATCCATACTCAAGGATTTCATAAGGGTTGACCAGACAAACCCTCTCCTAAGCAATCAACCCAAACTAGGGTTTTGCCATTCTCAAATCAAGGCGGGCCTCCAACATTTCAAGTGGTCATTATGCCTCATCATATGTTTCAATAGATCTCTATGTCAAGTTTCAAGCCTAACAAGTCAAGTTTGCTCAGACAATTGCTCATATGGTTGAGAATTAGTTGTATTAGACAAAAAGTCAATTGTGATCAACATACAGTCAAACTTCATAATTTTTGGTCAACATAAATATTTTGAAGTGATATTCATCATTTGATTAAGGGTTGATCATGATTCATCAAGAAAAGTCAAGAATTGATCAAAAGTCAAAGTTTCTAAATTGGGCTTTCTCAGACAAAAGTCAATAGAACTTTGACCAGGCATAACTTTCACATACTTTATCAGAAATTTTTCCACTACAGCTCATTTTGAAGAGAATTCAATTCTCTACAACTTCATGTCTCACAAGCTTGGGCAAAAAATGCTTCATTTGGAAGTTATGGATCAAAACATTATAGGTCATTCTAAAAGTCTACTTTTTGTAAAGAAGTGTTCGAGAGCATAGAAAATTCAATTGAGATGAAACCAAGGAGGATATTTAGAGGACATCTTGAGCTTTCTAAAAAGTCCAAGAACACCCAAAAATGTTAAAAATTAAGCAAGATACACCTTGCACAAGTTGAGCATTTTTGAGGAGGTGCACAAAGAGAAATACTTGACAAAACCAAAATTTTTGCAAATGGGCCTAACGTTTCTTGATTCAAACATGTTCCTTACCTGAATTGGAACCTCCAAGCCCAATGCCAAGAATTTATCTTTTATTTTTTATTTATTTTGGATTTTTAATCATTTAAAAGCCAATTTAATTAAAATAAAAGATAGAAAATCAAAATTAATTGCAAGGTGGATTTTTCTCTCATTCTTGAGATCCAAGCAAGCCATACAAGCTGTCAATTTCGAAATTGCATAGATTGGCAAAGGAATTGAATGAGATTTGATCAAAAAAGGCAATATTTGGTTTCATTCCAAATCAAATATTTTCTCATTGATTGGCATATAATTTCTTCATAAAAAATATTTAAAACCATTGGTTCTATAATTCCCAAATATTTTCAAACTGATTGGCATATAATTTGTCAAATATTTAAAACCATTGGTTCTATATCTTACTGTGTTGGAAATATCCATGGGTTGTATTTTGGGACAACAAGATGAAATGGGAAGGAAGGAATATTCCATTTATTACCTGAGTAAGAAGTTCACCGACTACTAGTCCCGGTATTCTATGTTGGAGACGACTTGTTATGCTTTAGCCTGGGCTGCGAAGCGTCTGCAACAATATATGTTGAATCATACTACTTGGTTGATGTCTCTAATGGATCCGATCAAGTACATCTTTGAAAAACCTGCTCTCACGGGAAGAATTGCTCATTGGCAGATGCTGTTATCTGAATATGATATTGAATACCGCACCCAGAAGGCTATTAAAAGTAGTGTATTGGCAGAATACCTAGCTCATAGCCGATTGAGGATAATCAATCTGTTGGATTTTATTTTCCTAATGAAGATGTGATGTTTTTGAAAATGAAAGATTGCGATTAACCTTTACCTGATGAAGGTCCCGATCTAGAATCCCAATGGGGAATGGTGTTTGATGGAGTTGTGAATGCTTGTGGAAAAGGAATTGGTGTTGTGATCATTACTCCTCAAGGAGCTCACATTCCTTTCATAGTGCTGCACCCAAAAATTTAATCTCTTTATTTAGGGTTATGTTTCATCATAAATAACATATTGCATTGCATTCATACATTATGATAGGATCAAAGTTCTTTGGTTCTCAAGTCCTTTACAAGCTATGGAGGTTGATTATGTTAGTATTTTGTTCTAATGGAGTCTCAAAATCTCATGTCTTTGGATCCTTCAAGTCACATTGATATATTATGGCTCAAGGTATCTCATTTGTCTCATTGATTTCCCAAGAGTTGAAGTTTGGCAAAGAATTGGAGAGGAATTCATGTGTGTTATTCATTTGATGAAATTAGGATTTTGGTCCATCGTGAAGTTTGAATCTTGGCTAAGTCAATTCTTTGAAGAATCAACTTCCTATTATCATTTTTGCTATCATGGTTCAAAGAATTTCTCAGTGCATTAAGAAGATTTGAGGTTTTGAAGCTTAATTGGCCATCTCCTAAATACAATGTGCAAAAATAAGGTTTTGGATATAATTACGATTTCTTCAGATTTTTCACTCAAACTTGATTTCATGTGTTTCTATATGTTGTTGAGGATCTATGGTTGAAAGATTGAGGTTCAATTTTGATTAGAAGTAAGTCAATTGATCACAAGGGGAAAATGGTCATCTTGGTCAAAATCAGTCAAAGTCAGGAGTTGACCAAGTGGACCTTTGGTCAACCATCAATTCAAATATCTTATTTTCATATTTAATGACCAAACTCATCATTGAATCAAGTAAATTGAAGAAATTGGAGTTAACATGTTCTTGAAGTTATTTGAAGTTTGGAAAATTTTCTAAGTCCTCACCCTTTAGAACTTTGACATGTCATAACTTTCTCAATTTTTATCCAATGGCTGCATACCATACATTTTTGGAAAGATTGAGAAAAATGATACAAGTTTGTCATTGTGTAAATGTTTTTCAAAAATGCACCATTTGGAAGATAATTGGCATGGAAGTTTCACGAACAAAACATACAAATACAAAGCAAGCTTGGCTTCTCCTGGCCATCCTGCGCGTAATTTTTCAACAAACACGTGGTGTGCAAGATGTTGAGGTTAATTTCTATAAATTTAAGTGAAATTTTGAAAACGTGCTTCGTGCATTTTGAAGGTGGCATAGAGAGCTTTGTAACAAGCTTTGAACTATCTCAAATGGCCAAATATTGATCAAGTTATATTCCTTAGAAGTTCATGTCAAAACTGAATTTATTTCTTGCCATGCACGCTGTTATACCCCAAAATTTTCCCTCCCACTTCTCAAGAAAACTCACATATCCATACTAAAGGATTTCACAAGGGTTGACCAGACAAACCCTCTCCTAAGCAATCAACCCAAACTAGGGTTTTTCCATTCTCAAATCAAGGTGGGCCTCCAACATTTCTAGTGGTCATTATGCCTGATCATATGTTTCAAAGGATCTCTATGTCAAGTTTCAAGCCTAACAAGTCAAGTTTGCTCAGACAATTGCTCAGATGGTTGAGAATTAGTTGTATTGGACAAAAAGTCAACTATGGTCAACATACAGTCAAACTTCATAATATTTGGTCAAAATCAATATTTTGAAGTGATATTCATCATTTGGTCAAGGGTTGATCATGATTCATCAAGAAAAGTCAAGAATTGATCAAAAGTCAAAGTTTCTAAATTGGGCTTTCTGAGACAAAAGTCAACAGAACTTTGACCAGGCATAACTTTCACATACTTTATCAAAAAAATTTCCACCACAACTCATTTTGAAGACAATTCAATTCTCTACAACTTCATGTTTCATAAGCTTGGACAGAAAATGCTTCATTTGGAAGTTATGGACCAAAACATTACAGGTCATTCTAAAAGTCAACAAAAAGTCAACTTTTTGTAAATAAGTGTTCATGAGCATGGAAACTTCAATTGAGATGAAACCAAGGAGGCGGTTTATAGGACATCTTGAGCTTTCTAAAAAGTCCAAGAACACCCAAAAATGTTAAAAATTGAGCAAGATACACCTTGCACAAGTTGAGCATTTTTGAGGAGGTGCACAAAGAGAAATACTTGACAAAACCAAATTTTTTGCAAATGGGCCTAACTTTTCTTGATTCAAATATGTTCCTTAGCTGAATTGGAACCTCCAAGCCCAAGGCCATGAATTTATCTTTTATTTTTATTTATTTTGGATTTTTAATCATTTAAAAGCCAATTTAATTAAAATAAAAGATAGAAAATCAAAATTAATTGCAAGGTGGATTTTTCTCTCATTCTTGAGATCCAAGCAAGCCATACAAGCTGTCAATTTCGAAATTGCATTGATTGGCAAAGGAATTGAATGCGATTTGATCAAAAAAACCAATATTTGGTTTCATTCCAAATCAAATATTTTCTCATTGATTGACATATAATTTCTTCATAATTCTTGACCTAATTCACTCTACTATAAGTACATAATGCATCCACAAGCACAAGGGACGAAATTCTTGCCTCCAAGAACCCTAAAAAAGCTTCAAAAAACTGTGTGATACAAGGAGGTAGCAGCCAAAGATTTGCATCGATTCAAGCCAAACAAAGGTTACCAATCAATTCCTTGGTGTTTTCTGAAGCTAACCAGATCATTACCAAGCATCCAGACCTCCAGAAACACGAAATTGCACATGACAGTTTGCCTCAAAATTTTCAAAATCGAATTCATAGTTACATGCATTTTAAACGTATTTTGATTATATATTCATGTTCATGATGTTATTTGCAAGCTATCTGGGTTGTTTAATTGAAGTTTAAGTGCAGGAATCGTGATATGCCATTGTTAGGTTTTCCAAGCTTCAAATTGGGATCCTTCGATTTAGGAAAAATTGGCCAAAACTAGGGGCATATTCTTGTTCAGGAGACCAAACCGGATCGAACCATGGTTTCAACATGAACTTATATTGCTTGTATTTGATTTTGGAAATATGCAGGTGTTTTAGTGACGAACGAAGCCGTCGCTATAGGTTGTTGCTACGGACAAAAACCGTAGGTAAAAGCCTGTGAAAAAAATTCAAACGAGGGAGACGATGAAGCTTTGGCGCGGTTTTGGTTTTCAGAAAACTAATTCCCTTAAAATGTTTTTATTCCATGTCACTAACACCAAATGCAGGTTGGTCCAGTGGTAAACAGCGCGCGTGTTCACCCAGAAGGCTTGGGTTCGATCCCTGGCATTGTCAACATATTTTTAACACTCTCAAAAACTAACCTTTTTCTTATTTCTTTTCATATATTTCCTTTCAATTTAATTTCTTTTCAAACAATTTTCTAACACATCAAAAAATATTTTCCTTTTGCATTTTGGGCAGAAAAATGTTTATTTAATTTTTGGCATAAAAATTAATATTTTTGCATGCATATTTTAATTAATTGTTAATTAACCATAAAATTGACTTTTAATTGCTTTTCTTTATTAAAATCAACCTTGAAAATTCCCAAAAAATTATTTTATCATCTAATTAGGATTACTAACCTAAAAACTTTTTCCTAACTCAAAAATCTTTTTTTTACTAACACATTTCCTCTTATGCGAATTTCTTTTCTTTTTCCGATTATTATGTATCTGCTTCTAGGTTGTAATAGTTAGGATTAATTTTCTCGCATTCTTTTTTCAATATTATGTAACTGCTCATGGGATGTAATAGCTTAATTAGGATTTACTTTCTGCACTCCTATATTATGTAACTTCCCCAAAGCCATGTAATAGCGTAGGATTTACTTTCCGCTCTTTACTTTCCGCAATTTACTTTCCGCACCCTATAAACTGCTAGTAACTAGGCGTGTATGGCAAGATAAAAACAAACGTAGATCACTACTAATTGCAAGATAAAATATCTGAATTCGACACACTCTCTTCACACATGCACCCCCTAGAGTATTCTCTCTCGTTGCCTTTCGAATAAATGGTCAAGTCCCTCGTTTCCTTTATAAAGGAGAATGTTCTATCTGTGACTGATGTCGGTCGCGACGGTGTTCGTGTTGGATTCCGTAAAGTTTAGGTTATGGTTCTAAGTCCAACCTGTGATTGTGATTACAGGGGTAAGAGATGACGTTGATGAGTAGAGTTCTTGAGAGAGTGTTGTGACTGAGTTACCACTTGGGACGATGGGAAGTTATGAAAGGTGTTTCGAATGAGGAGCCTGTGTATTGATCGTTACGACGATGCGAGGATGATGATTACTTTTTACATAATTTGGGAATTGTTATAAGGGAAGACTTCGTTGAAGTCAAGTGTATACGTCGAAGTTTCACAAGTGGATATTTGGACAATATTTGAAAAGGTCAAACTATGTCGTGTATTTAGAGGACCAATGGACGTTGATCAATCGAGAATGAAAGAGTGATTCTTCGGGTTGATGAAGCTGATGTTGCGAGGTGTCTGGATGGATGTACGCTTTGAATGTATCCATTTTGAGTGATTGTAAAGTTGAGGTTTAACCAAGTTGTTTTACGGTTGGCATCTTATGTATAGAAGTGAAGCAACATGGGTTAGATATCGAGCATTGAATTGACTAGTGAGTAAGCGAGGTTGTTGGAGTTGGACTAGTGAGTTATAGTCGTAAGTCGTCTGTGTACGCCTTGGAATGCGTAGTGTATCGCAATTCTGTTATGTTTGGGTAACTTGTTTTGTTCAAGGGTTGTACGTTGGTAATCTACAAGGACGATGTGACCTTGTGATTGATTGAGATGAGAGCGATAACTGCAAGTTTGATTCTTGAGTTTGTGCTTATGCGTGTATGAAGGCATCTTTTCATGTTTGTGTAGCACGCGTGGTTTTACCCTATTTTGACTGTTTCAGTTTTGGTTTGTATAACCATTTTGTTGTTTTCGTTTTAGCGATGGTGACGGTGTTGTGTTGTAGGACTTTATGTTCCTATCTTTGGTGACTCGTTTCCGAGGTGTCGGTTTGAGTGTGTGGCTAATTCTATGGTTGAGACATTAGGATAGTATCGATCTTGTTTGTTTTGTTCTCGAGCGAACCGGTGTGTTTACGGCTTGTTTAGTTGTTGGGTGTTGGTTGGTTGTCGAGTGCATTGTATGGGCCTTTCATCTCGGCATGGTTGTTCTTGTATAGACGTTGTGGTTGGGGAGATACCCTTGTGTTTGGTGTATTTAGTATGTTGTTTAATTGATGCGAGGATTTGGTGGACGAATGCTTAGGCATGTCCCGTATTTGTTCGTTTGGGTTGAAATTTCGAGGACGAAAAGTTTATAAGTGGGGGAGAGTTGTAACGCCCTGTTTTTATTAATATTATATTATATTAATATTTTCGATTTACCGATCAATATTTTTCTTGCGACGAGAATATTCATATTAATTAATATATCTATTAATTTATCTGGCGACATTGTGTTCGGTCCGGGTTTTATTTCGTTCGGTTCGGTAAACAACATTATAAAACCATTTCCTTGTCTTTCTTTCCTTTTCCAACAACAACAACCTAACATAGAAGTTTGAGAGAAGAGAGGGTTTTGGGAAGAAGAAGAAGAGCAAGAGAGCAAGAGAGGAAGCTTGAGGTTGGGCTTTGTAGCATCACCATGGATCATCCAAGCTTGAGGTAAGGGGTTTGATTTCTCTATTTCATATGGTTAGGGTTTGATAGTTGTATTTTGGATTTGGGGAAAAATTTGATAGTTGGTTTATAGGGTTTGGTTGATTGATTGTTGAAATAGATTATAGAAGTTGGATTGGAAGTATAAATTGTGGGTGTTTAGTATGCTAGTTGTAGAAAATGGAATTTGTATAATGGAAATGAAAAAAAAGAAGAAGAGAAAAACTAGGAAATTGTAAGAAAACAAAGAAAATGGAAATTATAACTTGTAAAAAAACGCAGGGCAATGAAATGAAAATGGATGAAGGCATAAGGGAAGGCTGAGGCAGCCGCCTCCCATGCCCTTTTTTATGTGGGACGTCCGTCCCCGATGTGGTGAAGAGAAAACGACAATGTGAAGATTGTCTGTTTTTCTGTAAACTTGTTTTTGCTGTTTGCTGTCATGAAATTCTTCCTGCATAATTTTCTTGAAAAATATATTCAGTTTCTTTTTAAATCCTTAATTCCACCTAGTAATATTTGGTAACCATAAAATATAACTAGGGGATAAGATAGCCGATTAAATTTAGAACCCGATTATGTTCCGATTTTTCGATTTCGTTAAATTCGGCGACGGAGCAAGTTGCTCTGAATTCAACGAAAATTGACGTGCTAGCTAAGTTTGACGTGTAGAACGTAGTGGTGAAGTTAGTTTTTCGAAATTGTGAGTTTTTATGGAGCGACCCGAAATAGGCTAAATTACGGTAAATTGAACCGGATTTTGTTTTAGTGGATTTAAGGCACGTTTGGACAATCCGTTTTCGATGTCGACGATTATGATTAATACCGGTTATTAGGAATTACTTTCGCGGCGATTATTGACGTTTTGCCTATTTTTCCATTTCCGGAATTTAGTGAATTAATTGATAACGATGCGACGTTAATAAACGTAAGTTTTGCGACGGTGTGTTTATTAATGAATACTGTTGATATGCAATGTAATGATTAAATTGATGTTGTTAATAAATCCTTCCGATTTGTGAATGCATGACTTTTGATGAATTTATTGATGATGTTTGCATAATGCAATTAGGATGCGATGATATATTTATCTTGTTTTGGATAAATTATGGCGATGTGGGCTTTATGCCAATTTGGATGAGCGATGATGATGTTTTTGTGTTGTGTTGTTTTATTATCGATTCACATACATTGCATAAGCGAAGAGGGCTTTTATGCCAAGCGATGATGGCTTTTATACCGAGCGAAGATCGGCTTTATGCCAAGTGTCCCTAATTACGGACAAAGCGATGGGTACCACATGCATAACATAGTCGTGTCTCATGGAGTTGGTTATGTTTGTATTTGAGTTGTTTGGCGTTGGGTTTTGTCGATTGATGGATGATATTAAATTTCGATGATATATGATGTGATGATGTTTGTGATGATGGGCTTTATGCCAAAAGCGAAGATGGGCTTTATACCAAAAGCGAAGATGGGCTTTATGCCAAAAGTGAAGATGGGCTTTAGCCAATTTGTGATGATTTTTTATGTTGCTTATATTACTAGCATTATTTAATGTTGTTGGTTGATGTTGTTCTTTAAGACTACCGTGTCAATTAGTGATGTATTAGTTTGTGACGATTTCGTGGTGACGGAGGGTTATGTGTTGTTGTGACGTTTTATGCCGATGAGGCTATGGTGATAAAGTGTAGATTATACACATTAGGATGACGAGTAAAGTATGTGAGTTTTGATTATGTGTTGGAATTACACTTATTAATCTATAACCTTTATAATTCCGAAACTACATATATATTTTATCATGCCTTTAATTATATGTTTTGGAGTATCTCACCCTTTACTTGTTTCGCCGTTACCTATATATTGGTAACGTGTAGGTTTTGAAGACGGAGTCTATAGCTGCTGTTAGTCGAGTTGGTGTCGCTCTGATACGTAGCACTCGGGAGGAAATATTTATGTCGTCTTGTTGTTGTTGTTTTATTATCATTCCTTTTGTGAATAAGAACCATAATTCATAAAAACATGATTTTGATGAGGAAGATTAATAAAGGAGATGGTTTGATTTCTATGAATCAATTTATGTTTTCCTGCGATGCTATGTATCCGAAATTTATACTTTAAAGTAAACTGTTTTAAAGTGAGTTTTTTTTGATGGTGTAACACCTCAGTATTTAATTTATGAAAATTTAAAATTACTCTAATTTTGCATATAAAACTTTGGGTAGAATTGGGGTGTTACAAAAAGGGGTGTTAATACCTTCCCTTTTCGAAACCTTCTCCCTTACTCAGAATCTAACGAAGGTCTTTTTCTGTTCTTTTCACCTTCCTTTAATTGGATAAAAGAAAAGTCGGTGGCGACTCTTGCTATCCGCAACATTTGCGATCAAACACAAAATAATCCAAAGTCAGTTCTCCCACCGTAGTACACACGCGCATCATGCCCAGGATTCCAAGCCATGTTTTTTTGCAACTTGTATTGATCATATCTCATTCAACACTCCACCATTATACACGATTCAAAGCTCATTGTGGAGATCACTAAGAGTTATATCCATGGCCCAAAATGCAAAAGAAACGCACGAGCCATTTCCTCGGGAGCTAAGCTTAAAGTTGACTGGTTAGCCATAGATGCATGCATGCAATATTTCAGATTTTGGACCTTTTTGGTTCTAGCCTGTTTTAGGTCTTTGCTTGCACATGTCTTGCACGATTTGGATCCTTCAAATCATTACCATATAAGGCAAAATCACTCACTCTAAAGGCATGACTTGTACTCTCTCATACGTTGCCATTTTTGGCAACTTCTGTAATTTTTAAATTCTCTCATGCTTGTACTATCAAGCCACCTCATCATTCGCATCTCCTACACTCTGATGCCACTCACTATAAGCTTGCCAAAATGCACAAAACTTGAGCTAAGAAGCAAGCAAAATAAAAGTTCCATGAAAAAAAATTTAGAAAAATGCATTTTTGGGCCCAAGCATTTTTAACCTTCAACACACACTCATTCTTTCCCTAGACGCCCCCTCTCTTCAAAAACCAACTCTTCTTCTCTTTGAATTTTTTTTCTTCGAATCTTCATCCCTAGAGCTTGTTTCTTCATTTATTCCTCTTCATTGAAGCTAAGAAGATCAAGAGGGGTGGTTTTCTTATTGTTCAGAGGCACCAGTTGAGTTTATTTCTCAACCAAAGAGGTAAGTTTCAAAACTCAAATCTCCATTTTCATTTGATTTTTTGATGAAATAAGCATGTATGTGTGGGTATAGATAGCCAAACAATAGGTTTGATGTATATCTTTGCTTGTTTATGAAGCATGTTGCATTATATGAAGTTTTGAGATTTTGATTTTGGATGATTTTTGCATTTTTCGTGGCTAGATTTCTTTACGTATGTTTGATCTTTTTGAAATCTATGAGTTGTTACTTCCTCCTTGCCATGCGATCTTCATTTTGTGCTTTGAATCGTGAAAAATGGTTGAGAAATAAGCAAGTTACGATATTTTGAAGTGGGGTGTGTGGTCTGAGCAAAAACGCGCATTAGGGCATAAGGTGGGAGGTTGAAGATGATTATGTGGCGAGATCTGATTGGCTCATGTGAAATTTTGTTTTATTTGAAATTTTTTTTTATTTAGCATTTTTATAATTTTATTTTGTGCTAAAGAATCATCCAAAAATTACAACAAAAAATAACCATGGCTCTCATCAACTTAAAATATTTTGTGTAATTTTTCTGGACTTTTTGTAAATGTTTTGATTGGTCAAATAAATTCTGAGATTAATTAATTTTGTTTTAATTAGTTTTTATTGTAAATTCTTGATAAAAAGTTTTTCCATCATAAAAAAGTCCACAAAAAATTATTCTGAGCCCTTTGATTGGTTTGTGACGAGTCCCTGATTTTTATTTAATTATTTTCGAATTTTGGCATAATTAAATAATTTTGTTTGCATTATATTGCATTAAATAATTGTCATAAAAAATATTTCCCTTCATACAAAATTACACAAAAATTATTTTAGGCTATTTGATTGGTCTATTTTTTATCTCTGATTTTTATTTCATATTTTCCTAATTTTTGATTAGTTTTAGAAAATATGCGAATAATTGCTTCTTTTTTAAATTTAATTGATTTAAAAATACTTTTTCAAGTATAAAAAATACACCAATTTTATTTTGGTGCTTTTTCATGATATGTGATTGTTTTCGAACCTTAAATTAATATTTTTGGCATTTTTGCTTTTGTGAATTTTTTTCATGGTTTATTTGATATACTAATCTTTTTAGATTTAATTTTTAATATTTTCTTTTATTAAAAATGCCAAAAGTTGACTTTTCTGACTTTTTGAGGTTCATATCTTGATGTTTGAATTTTGATTTGAATTTTTTTGATGTGAGTCATATTTGTTTGGAATTTTTGATTAAATTTGATCAATTGTGTGGTTTAAATTGGTTAGGCCTCATGTTAGGGTTTGTATGCTAACCTCCCTTAACTTTCAAGTCAACCTTTGACTAGATTAGTTTATTATGTTCCCTTAGGATTCTTAAATTTTCATAGATTTTAGGACATGGTTTGATATATTTCCCAACATTGTTAAGTTAGGGTTTCTACATTGATCACCTTTTGAACATTGCTTGGTGGTGCATTTTCATCTCTTACTTGAACCTTGCCAATTTTGATTTGCGCTTGTTGTTTCTGACTTTTAATTGTTTTAGGAATGTTGAGACATTATTTTTTTGATTTTATAAGCTTTGATGCTATTTTCGAGCCAAGCATCTCTCCCATAGATGCATTGGTGCTTCTTTGAAGCTAAATTGGCTACCCTTGTAGTCATGATTTTATTTTTCTTTTAATTTTGAATCTTGATCTTATGATCTTTGTCCTCTTGAGGTTTCTTGATGTTGGTTTAATCCCTATAGCATTTAAGAACCTTAAATTTAATACAATTTGATCATGTATGCCTTTATGCATAAGGGACTAAATTTGTACATTGTCATGACAGTTTAGCTTGTTAGATTAGTAGCATTTCTTGGAGTTCTTATAAGCTCGTGATAGATACTTATAATAGGGATATGCCACTGCCCTAGGACCTATAAGTATATAATCTTCTTTCCACACTTGATTTATAGCATCCATCATTGATTTTAGACAAGTGTTTTTCCATCTTTCATGATGTTGATTATCAATCAGGTGACTTGTTTTGTGTATTTAAGTCTTATCTTCTACATTTTTTGCTCATGAACCTCATCTTTAGTTAACTTATTATACAAGTCACACATGTCTTAATTATTCAATTAAGACCATTTTGTTTGATTTTTATTTAATGCTTTGAATTGGACTAGCTTTGACGTTTTCAAACCCTAGTTTTGTGTGCGTTTAAGTACAAGTCTTCTCTTTTGTTTAATATGCCTTTGGTTGTGTTTTTAGTAGTTCTTAAGCTACTGACCATGCGTGTGCTAATCCCTTTCAGCCTTAACCTCTATTCATAGGTGCTTGGTTTATGTTTGATTTGCCTTTAAAGGCTTGTATGTGCTTGCATGTGTTAGTTTTGATCTAACGTGTTTGAATGTTTTGTGTATGAGTTTTGAATGTGGTTTGTTTTCATGTCATTCTTATGTTGTTTAACCTACTGACCTTGTGTGTTTCGTCACCTCTTCACCTTGTCCTTTGACCATGTTTAACTTATTGGCTTATATGCTTGTTTAAGTTAACTTTAAGGTTGAATGTTGACTTCTTCCTTTACTAAGATTTTGTGTTATAAGTGGTGGTGATACTTGCTATTTGATTTTGTTTTCTATGCATGAGTGTTACCTCAATGTGTTTAGTTTCTTACTTAAATCTTATGTGACACCTTGATTTGAATGTGTACATGATTTGAATGTGTCCTTACCATGCTATGTATTGAATTTCATGCCTTGTTATCTTATAAAGCTCAAATCTCCTTATCTATGCACCACCATACTTCATTTGACTCTTAGATGCATTCTAGGTCAAGTTTTTTTGACAAATTTTTGTCCTAGTGTTGTATATGTGCTCTTTTGAATTTCTTGTGACTTGATTGTTTTTAATATGAGTCTTGCCACATTATGTGTTGCTTCTGATCTCACCCTTATGTGACACTTAGCACAAGTATGCTCAAGCTTACACACGCGTACACCTTTGCATGCACTTGTAGGGATTGATTTTGTTCACCTTAAGTGATTTGTCTGTGAATCTTTCTCATGCATGTTTGTATACTTTGATTGATGTATTGGTGAATTTGTTAATTTATTGTATGACTCTTAACCTTGCATGATCCATTTCATTCCATCTATGCCTTTTCTTGGCTTCTTTTGACTTGTAAACGTTTTCTAGGTCAATGTTTCGACTAGTTTTCTAGTTTTTGTACTAGTGTTGTAATTGTATCTTTGTGATATTTTATTTTTGATTTGATTGTGAATTCTTTTATATGATGTTGCTACTGTAATCACTTCATCTTGACACTTTGTTTGCATGTTATGTATGTCACACACATTTACTCACTTCACCACACATAATTGTCGCATGTTCGTGCACTCTTGTAGAGTTTTGTTCGTGAATTTTTTGTGGCTTTGTTTGCATGATATAAATGCAATGTTAACATGTTAGTTACTGACTTATGTGTCATTTTGTTGCACCCCAAAATTCGCCCTCTTCTTTTCCGTATTTCTGGCTTATAATTCGATTGCATAAACATACATGTAGGTGCATGCATATCATTGATCATGGGGTTACCAGGTTCAAAACATCCCAAGTATGAAAGAAACATCGTGTTTCAGCTATCTCAGATCATTTTGAGCCAAGAATAAGTGTTTCTCGGTTCGTACGGCTATTTGCAAGATTTTTTGGTCAGGAAGCTATTTGTATTTGGTTCCACAATCTCTGGAATCATATCAATATGTCCTCTAGTTTATTTCGTGAAGAAAAAATGAATTTATTTGCTTATTTTTCAATAAAGTGTATTTTGGGTTTTTAGTGTGTTTCGGGCACTCCAGAGAGCGTATCTCACTGCTCTTCAGGTATTTTCTAATGAATTTTGACAGGCATGTCCCTATCATTTTTATCTACAACTTTTGTTTGAAAGCCGGAAGCAAATTATGTGAGGAAGATCCCCAGAAAATTCAATTTCTCAAGAGGATTAAACTGAATTTTAGTGCTGAACCGCGTGTTCTGCCCCAGTTTAATTTACAACTCGGGAACTGATTCGTCACCGTTTAAGACCTGTTTATTATTCTTCAGACGCAATTTTGAGCTAAACCGAACAATTTTCATCTAGTACACGAACTTCAAAAAATCATATCTCGCTTGTTTTTTATCGAAACGAGATGTGACCGGTTCCAAAAGTTCACAAATTTTATTAGCTTCGGTTGTTTCAGAAACACTCGCTTGCAAATTTTGATCATAAGACCCTTCTTCGAGGCATTTTCTCCGAAGAGCGCATTGAGAATTCTGCATGCGTCAAACGCCCAAAAATTGTGCTAAAACTTCAAAAATACATATCACCTTGACCGTTCATCCGATCGCGTCGAAATTTTGATTCACACGAGCAAAATCGCCTTCCGAACATTTTTCGTTTACATTCTAATTTCAAATTCCGCACGATTTGGCTGTTTTGGACTGTGTACGAAAATTATTTTGATAATCGCGATTTGGACTTAATTGTGGATCCAAGGCACTCCAAAGCCCAATTTTTCACACTATAAATATATTTTACCACTGACAAAATTGGTAGAGAGAATCATTTGTTAAATTTGACCTAAGAGCTCTCACTTTTCTCTCTCAATTTTCTCTCAACTCAAAGTTGCACAACTACCAACAACCACCACCAAAATTCCAAAACCACCGCGCCGGAAAACTTTTTCTTATTTTTTCTTCTTCTTTTCTTCTCCAGTACAGCCCCATACTCTTCTATTCCCTCTCAATTCTCAAGGATCAAATGAAGCTTTTCATCAATCAAGTACATTGAAGAGCGTTCAAGGTGTCGAGATTCAAGATTCTCCTCTTTTATTATCATCAATTCAACTTTGATTTGGTATTTTCTTGGAGAATTACAAGATTTTCAAATTTATCCATAATGGTGTTTTTTTTTACTCGAAAGGTGTCGGAGCGAACCTTTTTGTACACTACACACACATACATCTGTGGTGTTGATTTTATTTGCATATAATGTCTAATACTTGTTCTAACCCTCAACTAACCTCTTGACTAATATGTTGACATGTTTAGGTAGTTGACGCTTTGATTTAGAAACCATAATCGAGCCGTATGATTAGGGTACCATGCTAGTTAACCCTTAGAGCGACGATTGATCATTTTGACTTAGTGTTGCTCATAATTTTGTTTCAATCATGATTTTTCTTGTGCATTTCATTTGAGATCATTTAATATGAATTAGCTACTGACTTGTAGAGTTTTACATCTATTTTAATTCAATAATTGCTTAATTCCTAAGTTTTGATTATGTTGTGATGTTTAAAAGCATGTTTCTCCTTTGTCATTTGAATCGACCAATTGTAGGAGTATAATACCATGTGTTTCTTAGAAACTTTAGGACACTTTTCCCATATAATTGTAGTTAAATGTAACCTTATCTTAGGATTGTAAATAGAACTTCAAAGCTAACCTTTAATAGTTTGATTCTTAGGAACTAGTTTGATAATTGTATAGTTCTTCTAGGTTCCTCTTGCATGTCTCCTTTGAAATCTTGTCCTCTATTTGTTTAGATGTTTAGGAAAGCTTTAGAACATGTAGTTTCTGCCCTCTATTAGGAGTTTACCTTTAATGCTTAGTTTTCTTTGTGAATAATGCATTTTAAGCAATTTTAGTATAGATTTTTTATTTCTAATTACTCTAGGCCTCTAGCTATGTTTAGCATTGCATTTGAGGATTATTGTGATGGACTTAGCTCGATTTTGATATTGTTCATGGGTTATTTTACATTATGTGTGGGTGGCTTCCCGGTTTTCCATCCTCATGTTGCTATACACATTTACATTCCATTTCTTCACATTTGGATCATATTTTGACTTGTGATGTGAATATGCAATTATATTCCCGCCTCCTTCTTATTTTTGACATGTTTGTGGTTTTGTGCAAGGTACATTAAGGATATTTTGGTTAGGTACCTAATTTTGGTACACTAACATACCACTTCTCCTGTGATTCTGTTTGCGTTTTAAACGCGTTTTGCTTTGTGTTTTCTTATATTATGAGAAACACATATTCTGTTGTTTTGTCTGGATATGTACCTTTGTGCAGGTGTTCTGATTGTTATGAGGACTTGTTTGCTACACACACATGTTGCACGATATCACCTTGTGGGTTATATTGATCGAGCTGTTTCTTATTATTGCTTTGTTGATGGTAGTTTACTCGAAGTTTTCCGGAGTATTTTTAGCTTGCAGTGCTCTTCGGATTTTATTATCCGTTTGGTACTAATTTTACTTTGTTTACTACTTTCTTTTACCGCTTTCCTTGCCTTGAGAAGTAGGAATAGAGATGTATAAAAGGGGCTTCCGTAGTTGGAGCATGTTCAAGAACCCCTCTGGTTTATTTAAAGACCCGTTTAGGGCGCTTCTGTTTGCTAATTGTTTTGGTTTGTTTAAAATCCTCCATCGTGCATAGGGAGGTAATTCTCTATAAGTGTTTACATTTGTGCTTGCATAGGTCAGAAGTGGTTAGGACACCCAACGTGGAACCACCAAGCAAAGTCCCGCTTTTTATATTTCCTGCTATCGAGTCATGATGATATGATGGGCAAGCGAAAGGGGCCCATAATCGACTCCCGCAAAGTTCCAGTCTGTGTCATCCCGCACACGCGAATCGTGTTGCTTCCTTTATCGAGTCAATAAAAAGTGGCAAGAGTTCCCTATTCTGATTCTCCATGCTTTCTTGGGGTTCGTATTTATTGAAGAGCTCACATCACTTGCTCTTCACACTTGACAATTCATGTCATGCGGTGATACCATTCACGGGAATCGGATGCGTCGGCTCTTGTTGACTCACGGTATGCTAGTTACCGGTCGAGGCTATGGGACTTCCTCCTTTTTCTGTGCTTGTGTGACATTTGTTTGTTTGCATTGCATTGTTTGTGTGCTTCTGCCAAAGAACTTGTTTGCTTCATCCCTTTTTGTCGTCTTCGATTCTACATTAGGTAGTGATTCGAGATAGACATAGACTTAGGTTGTAAACCTTTTCCATTCCTTTTTTTCATCTTCGATTCTACTTTAGGTAGCGAATCGAGATAGACATAGATTTAGCTTGTAAACCTTTTCCATGTTCCCTTAGGATTCCCTCGAATCTTAGGTAGCGATTCGAGTTAGACCTTAGGTTGTAACCCATGCATGATAACATTAGGGATAGACTTAGATAGTTTCCCTTGATTGTTTTTTATAGTTTCTTTTGCACATACTTGCATGTAATAAAACTAAAACTTGTTTTCTTTTCTTTTGAAAACCAAAACAATTAATAATGGTTCAAACTCCTTATTCAAAGGTAAAAGCAACCAACCAAGATTAATTCTTTTTGCCTACGGGTTTTCTTTTTGTGTTAAAATTTTTTTTTCATAAGTAAAAAACATATAACCCACCAAAACATATGAGCCGAACTACGGAAATCTGACTTTCCCATTGCACGAGGGAATACGTAGGCATCTTGTCACGGGGCTCGATCGAGCAAACTTTGTAAATACTTCCTTCTTTTCCCCGTTCTTTCTTTATTTTCTTTTCTTTCATATGCATTCTCTTTTAGCATACAAATATAGCAATTAAGCAGTAAATAGATATAAACAGATCCATTAGACAGAAAGTAGAAGTGGATACTGTAGAGTACTAAGGACGTGTGGGGTGCTAATACCTTCCCTTCGCGTACCCTATCTCTCGCTCGCAAGACCTTGTCTCATCCCTTTCAGGTTTTTGCGATGCGCTTACCTTTCTCCTTTTGTGAGATAAAAAACGTTTGATGGCTACTTCATTGATATAGTTATCGGATGATGTTCAGCCGGTTGTTTCAGCTGGCAACTTCACTGGGGATTGTACAGACCTCTTGCTGGTCCGATCAGGAGTCGATCCTAGCTTTTATTTTCCTGTCTATTGGGTATTTATTTAATTGTTTATTTATTTACTTGCTTTATTATAACATCCTTTGTATGATTTGCATTGCATTCTGTGTGACATATTTACTGCTTTCATATACTGGTTGGATTATTGTGATGTGCTCTGTTTCCTTGGTGGGTGGGAGTTACAAGAGGTAAAAGGCCCCATACCCCGGCCGAGAGACACATAGGACACCTAGGGATATAGTGGAACATGTCAGATACTGGATGTAGATCTTGTAGTTTGGCATGTCGTCCATGCTTCATGGGAGGTTCAATCAGGGGGCTATCATCTTCACGTAGGTGTTATGATGGTAGTCTCTCTAGGAGAACTAGATCCTGGAGTTACCTTGACCTTACCCAAGCCTTAGTTTCACCTATGAGTGGGGCGGGATCATCATATTATAACAGGTATAGATGGTTGTTGCACCCCAAATTTTACCCCGCCATTTTTCTACTTACATTGTATTTATGTTAAATAAAAAAGGTCATTCACTCATTGTATACGCATCATGCGTAGAGCATTTCGTTTCCAGGTTAGTTGTTTGATATCATGCATACCTCATTTTAATCTTTAATAAAATTTTCAATCATTTGTATTTTTGGCATATTTTGATATTTACATTGTCACATTTTTTTCAGTCAATGACAAGTTAATTCACATTTTTTTTATATATATTTATATTTAATTGCATTTTATTTTGTTATTGTGGATAATTATACATTTCTTTTTAAAAAATGATGATTAAGTGTGACTAAGAATTAAAATTGTATTAACATGATTTAGTTGTTATTTATTTATTTTATTTTCTCTCAATCAATTTATATTAATCTTCTAGAATAATTATTAGAGTAATATGTGGTAGTTAATTCAATTTTTGCATATGTGTAGCTATTCCACAAGTAGTTTTTATTATTTGATTGATTAAGTGTGTCACACCCTAAATTTCGACCGTAAAATTTTGCAACGACTAATTTCGTTGGCATTAGCATATCATAGTTATTGCATCACCATATTACATTTTTAAAAATTAAATCTTACATTCTATATTTTTTTGCATTGTTATAACATTTTTGCATATTTAAATTTATATTTTTTTTTTTAAAAAAATTGTGTAAGTACATATTTCATTAAAAGTTAGTTTCCAATTTAATTTAAAGTAATTCACTTTGCTTTTAGATTTTTGATAGAAACAAATTGTTTTTGTTTTTTACCATCACATATAGATTTATTTTTTTTAAGAATTTATTCAAATAATAATAATAACAAGTTTTGGTGGTAATAGATTTATTGATATTTCAAATGGTACACATGTATTTTTTTTTACAGTTACTGCATCAATTAATAAATAATTTTGGTCTTGTTGTCCTCTTTGCTCTTTCCATCATCGTACACTAATTTTCACCCCACCACCTCTTGTACAACTTGTACCACAACCGCAAAATTTCACTAAAAATTAGTACAACTTCACCCAACAACTCCTCAATTCCAATTTCTCCTCCCACTACCCTTGTATCCTCCACCGAGACAAAACAACAAAACCATAACAAATTGTACAATTTTCACAACAACAATTCCACCACTCCACTACCTTCAATAATAGTTCACAAATTGTCCTTGATCTTATCTTGATCCGTCCACAAATTCTCTCATTGGCCCTCACTTTTTTTATTTATATAAATGACCAACAATTTCTAAGGGAAGGAGCCCATTGTAACCAAACCTCAAACAATGCTCCCTTAAACCTCTTCCAACCTCCCCGTCGTCAACCTCACCCTCACCATTCCTTTCTCCATTTCAGCTCCGTCGTAGCTTTCCCTTCACTTCCATTCACTTCACCCTCGTCTCCAGAACACCACCTCAAACCTCTCAACATCAACACCCAACAACTCAAAATCCAAATACCAATAACCTTTTACCCACCTCTGTTCGACTACAAACTATAACCCAAACTTCATACTCCAAATCGTACAAGCCACAAACGGCAGGTCACAATCGCATCAGATCTAGAACAAACTTCACGTTTCAAACCCAGTTTTCCATCCACCATGCGTATTTGAAATTCAGACGGAGTAGAAGGAAGCAAAACATACCGAGATCTTTCATCGTTCGTATTTTTTCGCATCTGATTTTGTTTTTCTAATATTACCTTGTAATCTTGTGAATCTGACAAAGATTGGGTTTAGCTTTTCATGATTCTTTGATTGATTTTGGTAGAGAGAAATTGTTGGAGATAATAGCGAGAGAGATGAAGAATAATGGGTTAGGAAAAGACAAACGGTGAGGTAATGAGAGTGAAAGTGTGTATTTAATTTTTTTTCAATTTTAATTTTGTTTTACTTAATTAAATAAGTTTATTTTGAGTAATGTAACGTAGCTTTAAGAGAGAGACCTTTCTGTTTGTTTGCATTAATTGAGTTTTTTTAAAAAAATAAGCAAGAGATTAATAGGAAATTGAATAGGTTTAATGGAGATAATATCAGTTCATTTTCTTTTTCCTTTTTTTCAATTAAATTTCGTTTTTTTTATATAACAAAAAAATAAGGTTTCCTTTGTTACATGGTAAATCCAAGTGGCCTTGCATTGGGTCTGATCTGTTCCCTTCCTTTGTTTGATTCAGCAAGTCCAACCCCTAACTTACTTTTTAACACCCCCTCTTGGCAGAATTTCTTTTTATTATTTCTATTTGTTTTTAACTAATATTTTTTTTTATGAAAATAATACATAGTAATTCTGTTTAAATTTAATTTCTATTTTTATGTTTATTCTTTTCTCAAACATTTCAGAAGACACAAAAAAATATACATAAATTTAGTTTTACTTTATTTACTCAAAACTTTATTTTTAAAAAAAGAACAAAAAATTTATTTTTATTTTAGTTGTTAAGTTTTTTTAGAAATAGTATTGCTTTTGTTGATTTGTACAAGTACTATATTTTAGATCTTCCAAATAATTTTCAAAGATACAAAAATAAATATATAGTTTAGAACTAATTTTCTTTAAAATGTCAAAAATATTTTCTATTTCTAGGTATTTTAGCATTCTTTATTTTTGATTTAGATTTAGTTTAGTAAATTTTTTTTAGGATTTTATTTAATTTAGATTTAATTTAGTAACTTTAAAGTTTTATTTAATTTAGATTCAATTAAGGAAATTTAGGATTTTATTTAGTTTATATTTAATTTAGTAAACTTTTGAATATTTATTTGATTTAGATTTAATTTACTAACTTTAGAATCTTTATATATTTTATATTTAATTATTTAATAATTTTTATTTGATTTAGCTTTAGTTTTAGCCACTTTAGAATTTTTATTTATTTTAGATTTAATTTTGTAGGTTTAGAATTTTAATCTAGTTTAGATTTTGTTTAATAATTTTAAAATTATTTTTATAACCTTAGACTTTGTAGATGGTTTACAATTACTTTAATATCTTTAGATTTTTTTTATTAGGATTAATTTAGTGATCTTAAATTTTTAATAATTATTATTTTCCTATGAATTTAATTCATTTTTCTTTTACATTTATTTGAATTTGTAATTTATTTCCGTCATCCCCATTTGTAAATTTGTACCCCCATTCCCCACATGATGTAATAATTCTAGTAAATATTTTATTGTTTTATTATTTAATTATTTGTCACTTACACAAAAACCAAAAAAATATCATTTTTAAACTAATAATTGCAATTCATCTTAAACCCGTAAGTCGACAAAGCTTAGAAGCGTCGCGATGACCACACATGCACACATGTACGCTTGATCTGGGCCTTACGGTGAGCCTATTTCGATCAATTGTTCCAATTGGTCGTTATAGTAGACTAGCCCACTTTGCTAGTACACATGTAATTTAATTATTTTATACTTAGGTTGGCCACCTTGTATGGGCCTTGTCGATTTTATTTGTTATTTACAATTATTCGTTCTCCTCCATCTCCCGCACATTGATCATAACCTATTCTTTCTCCATTCACCAAATAAGTTAAAACACTTTCAATAAAATTCGACCCAACGTCGAGTCTTCTTCTCAAACCTCGATCCAACGTCGAGTTATTTTCAAAAATGAATTTCTACAAAAAAACATAGTGCTATGGTATTTAATTGAACCGTTAGAGGATAGCCCGACGATTTAATTAAAATGTAAAGTATTTGGGCCATTAGAGGGTAACCCAATGACTTAAATACTTTATTCCATACATAATAAAAGTGAACTTTGTTTCACCTCACTCTTTTCATAATAAAGATTTTGGATGAGAGATGATCGGTTGACCTCAATCACCAATCTCGAGTATTGAATCGTTAGAGGATAGCCCAACGTTTTGGTACTTGTCATCCACAAATTTAAAATCAATTCCAACACATTCAATATCTTTTGTGCGCTCCAAGCACCATTTACCTTTAAAACCTTTTCAAGATTAGACATGATTCATTTATAAATGAGATGTTTCTTCCTCTATTCCCAAGGTTTTCGACTTCTCCACTTGAGTACTAGAGGTGTTCTCAAACCCTCCCTCATGTTGGTGCGTAGTCCTTTATTCTTTATCACACCTTGTGGACGTTAGGAGTCTTCTCCTTTAAAATGACGACTTGTCTTTTCATTTAAAATCAATCAACAAACAATTATTTTCTAGAGGAACTACGGAGTTTTGACTTTCCCATTGCGAGGGAATACGTAGGCACACGGTTACGAAACCGTGCCAAACTCAAAAATAATAAAAACATTTCTCCTCTTTTTCTTTCTATTTTTTTTAAATTTAGAAGATCGTAAGAAATTTCACACTAACACACAACCACATTTTGAACTAAATGGGTACCATCGAGTACGATGGATGTAAGGGGTGCTAATACCTTCCCCTTGCATAACCAACTCCCGAACCTATATCTCTTTATCTCGTAGACCGTCTTATCCATATCTTTCGTGGGTTTTATCTATATTTTCCCGTTCTTCTTTTAGAACAAATAAAATTAGGTGGCGATTTCATTGTTTTGAAAATTCATATTTAAATGATTTTTTTGAAAAAAATCGAGTTGCATCAATGGTGACTATGTTCAGATAGTGACTATGTTCTGATGGTGACTATTGATTCTAATGGTGGTTATATTAGTCCTTATGTGACATTCTATTGTTGATAACCGTGTGCCTTATGCTACTTGGTTCCATGATACTTGGTTTTCTGGTATTTTCTGTGATATTCTGAAATGATGTCGGACCTTTGATCTTATTATATTCAGACTTCATTCTTTTATGGTATTCTGAATTGGTGTCGAACCTTTGATCCTAAGATATTCTGTTTATTCAGAGACTATGCAGACGTTATTCAGTAGGATTGTACAGATTATACTCGTTGTTATGCTGAAATTTTGAACCTATGGTTAATGCACTTGCATCGTAGCATGTTTATTTTTTAAAAAAAATGTCAGAAAAAAGAAATATGTACATATCTAACCTGCATATTCATTCATTTAATGCATTCATAATAGGTGTTTGAAACTTAGAGATTTCTCATATTTAGACCTGGTATTTTCTTTGCAGAATTGCAAATCTCAATTTCTCAACTGCTCTGTGATCATAATTAAGTGATGGAACAGCTTCGTGGGGAATTAAATGAAAGGAAAGAACAACTGGGATTTTTGATGCTAGACTTGCAAGATTTGGTCAGTGGACAAGAACTCTTGAAAGAGGAGAACCATCAGTTGAAGATTCAGTTGAGTTTGGTTATGGAAATTCTGGATACCTTGTCGAGAAAGGAAGACAAACCTGCACCCGCTTCCGCAACAAGAGTTTTTATTACTCCCTATACTTTAGGGGCTTCTTTAAGTCTTGAATCATGGCTTACACCTCCTATTCCACTTTGTGTTCTGGGGTTTTCCCGTCTACAACCAGTTTCTGTTTCTCAGAAAGATCCAAAGGGTAAGGCTCATCAACCAGGGTCATCACAACCTAAGAGGCAATTCGATCCCATTTCGATGCTATATGATCAGTTACTTCCTCAATTGCTTAAGTTTCAATTGGTTGAGCTTCAAATTTTCACGATGCATGGAAAGCTTCCCTGTGATTATGATGAAAATGCTAGGTGTGATTTCCATTCCAGGGCACCTTGTCACGACACTTTTCTATACGACATTGAAACATAAAGTTCAGGATTTACTTGATGAAGGATTAATTCTATTTACTCCCACGGGTTTGAGTTTGCAAATCAATATTACCCCAATTTCTGGTGTGACTATTTCGGCTGCTGCTGCACCTCAAAAGTAAACTTATGCTTCCAAGCAGGATAATCAACAACGGCCGAAGGTGCTAAGGAAGTTTGATCCTCTGTCGATGTCTCATATTGAACTATTTTCCCACTTGAAACGGTTGAAGCTGATTGAATTGCATACTTTAAGGATTAATCCTAATAAGTTTCCAAAGAATTTCAATGCCAACGCTCGATGTGCCTTCCATTCTAACGGGCAGGGGCATACTATTGAGAATTGCATGGCTTTCAAGCACGCGGTGCAAGACCTGCTTGATTCTGAGGCTTTTAACTTCGGACCAACACCAACACTTAATGCTATTCAGCAGCCATTACCAACTTATGCTGACGTTACTGTCAATGCTATTATTGAGGATGGAGGTTTGAACCTTATTAAAGATGTAAATCTGCGGACAAATCCATTATCCTTTGTGAAAAAGCATTTGTTGAGAAATGGTGTATTCCTAGGTTGTGGTATTGATTGTGAAGATTGTATGATCCCTCCATAAGGTTGTCAATCCTTGAGAGATAAAGTTCAAGATTTTCCTGAGGAAAAGCTTATCAGTTTCACTCTAGATGGTCATATTTGGGTGCTCATTTGACTTAGTGAATGTCGAAACTTCAAAATGCATCGTCTGAAGCAATAAGTCCATTCGGAGGCTACTCTCCTCAATGATGGAAACTTCCAGTTTTATTTTGCAGTCTCATTTGTCATCTTTCTTGTATGTTCATTACTTGTATGCAAAAATTGTTCATTCTTGAATATTAATCATAATGCACTGAATATGTTTGTCTTGAATTAATCCATTTGTTATCACTCTTAATTGTTTTTAAATTCTTTTGATGCTCAAATCTTGTGAATAAAGCAAAGCCTCTGTAGGGAGGATGATGAAAAATATACCAATAATCTCAAATGGTATGGCTTCCGAGTAAAAACTTTGCTGATGATGTACATGCATTGTTTCAAATTCCCAAACATCGGAGATATAAGGGAGTGAAACCCTCGTCAACCCCCTTTGAGCCTTGGAGCAGGAGTTTCTTTTTTATTTGAAAAAACCCTCATTTTTTAACCCGGGGTAGGGTAGTGTTCAATTAAACTGATCGATCATTTAAATCTCAACAGGAGAGTACATTCAAGGATCAATTGCAATTGTTATCCTTCATTTATCAAGAGGTTGCGGAAAATACAAAACCCCAATGGGTATCCCACATCCATCAAAGAATAAGGTAGTCACACCTTAACAAAGAGCCGAACGACTATTCTATTCCTCGGTGTAAGTCGCATTATTCTGCTTGAGGTTAACTTTGAGCATCACCAAGAGATATACTTTCGTAGAAACTATCTTGAGACAAGAATATTTGTTTCCCCAGTGGAGTTGGATATCTGTTTGTTTCCCTAGTGGAGCTTCCTATTCGAATCAGATTTCTCTTTCCCTAGTGTTATACCCCAAAATTCTCCCTACCACTTCTCAAGACATTCCACATATCTGTCATACCCTAATTTTTGACCTAATATACCACCTCATATTTTCATCATTTCATCTTTAACAGTCCAGAACAGAATTAATCGGGTGTGAATTTCACAGGTCAAAAGTAGGGTTTCACAAAATTTTCATCTGATTCAAGAGGAAATCAATTAGGGTTTGAGTTTTATTCACCTCATTTGATCTATCTTGATCAAATCATCAACCTCTGATCTTCAGATATCAAATTTTCCTCATGATCTATCAAGGATCGACCAATTAGGGTTTTCATCGAGGATGAGCAATTTTTGATTTTTTGATCAATGAATGACTTTTTTGATTAGAGATTGATCTTCATATCTTAGATACAACATGTTGACCTAATTTCTGGATTCAAAACATCACAGAAGTTCATCAGTCAATTTCTGAATCATCTGATGAAATTTCATCTACACTGAAAAGTCAAACTTTGACTTTTGGTCAATTTTTTCAAGACAAAACTTTTTCCATCGTCAAAATACTTCAAATGATCCATCATGATCATAAAAAATCAAGAAATTTGGAAAAGTCAACAAAAAGTCAAAATTTTCAACACTTAGAAATTTTTTCAAGTGTTAAAATTTCATACTTTTTCCAAACTTCATGGCATTTTTTCACATAGTTCCACTTGGAATTGGAAAAAACTCAAAACATGAAAGTTGTAGCCCTTGAAACAAGCTTTCCAAAATGTCCAAGAACTCTCAAATCCATGGAGTCTAGCTATACGTTTGATTTTGAAACATAGAGCTCCAAAATCCTTGATTTTCAAGTACAAAGTTCAAGATTATAGGTCATTTTTGAGTTTCTTCTTCTAGAAGCTATGCCACCTTGCAAAGAGAGTTAGAGCTGATAAAAAATCAGATGGAGAGTAATTATGATGGGATAAGATCAAGTTGAAAAATTAACCATGGTTAAAAGGAAGCTTCCTTTTGCATTTAATGCAAAAATGACTTCCTTGCCCTCTAAGGCTACTTGTAAATACGAAAGCCAATCTCTTGTACTTACCATTCTGAACTTGTGACCTATAAATAGAGGTCTTGTTTGCAATTTAAAAACACACCAAAGCTATGCAAGAACATGTTTTCTCTCTTCTTTCTTAAAAATCAAGAAACATAGTGTAATTGGAGAAATCTTGCATTTTTGAAAACTTGTGAAGAAACATAAGATGTTTGGTGTCTAACATGTTGTAAATATCATATGTAATTGGTTTGTAATTTAAAAGCAACATAGGTAAAGCTATAAAACAGATTTTGCACTCCATGTTCACAAACTTGCCAAAACTGCCTTAAACTTCAAATTCATAGTTTGGCTCGAGCTAGTTATGTTTTGATCATCCAAACATCATCAATATACTCCATATGAATGATCCAAACCATCATCTTTGATCTGTAACTCCATTAACCACGAATTCAAGTTTCACTTTGAGCAAACTGCAGGTCGACTTGGTCAAGATGATCCAGGCAAATTCGTGATGAGCAGACCATCCTCACATGATCCTTGAAGGCCGTTGGTGCTCTAAGAATCATAAAATCATAACTGGAAACACTCCTTCATCGATTTCGATCTCAACTTGAACAGGTAAGAACACGAACTTCAAACTCCATGATTCTTTGATTCCAGTCCAAAAAACTCTTGGCCGTTTTGTTTCTGCACTATCAACGATCAATAACCCTCAATCAATTGACAAAATCATTCACCATACACGATTTCAATTAAGATTTTCAGTTTTAGGGTTCTTCGTGTTCTTGAGAAATTTAATCATGTTAGGCTTAAAATAAATGAAATTAAAGGACATCATCATGTTCCTGAGCTAAAAATGATTAAGTTTGATGTTTACATCTTTTGATTTCATCAAGAAACGAAGGATTTAGGATTGAATGAAGATTGGAGGAGGAAGATGAACAATGCGCGCGTTTTTTCAAATTCAAATATCCGTTTTAAAATATAATTTCATTGTTTGACTTCAATACACGGATGTATTGCCGCCCCAGCGGTTTCCAGCTCACTCTTAAGTCATTTATACCTTGGCTTGCCTTGAGGTCCCGGGTTCAAGCAGCCTTGGGACCATTTTTTACCAAACTTTTGTTTTTTTTTTACAAACTTTGACTTTTTCAAAACCCAATCAAAACTCCTCATTTTGAGGTGATTTTTTGTACACTTGTCAATTAATGTATCTATTTTAAGATAGTGTCAAAATTTTTCACAAAAACGTTCATCCGATTATATTTTTATCGAGCCGAAAATGGTACTTTTCAAAACACCTTTAAAGGTGATTTTTTTAAAACTTTCGAAGCCCGATTCTTTTCCAAACTTCTCACAAATATATTTTACTTTTCAAAAACACTTTCAAAATCATTCTTCAAAACTTTTCATCAAACTTACATCTTTTTCCATGATCGATCCGATTTCAACGATAAAACTGAATTCGTTTTCTCTCGAATATCTTAACCGATCATGGGCCTCCCCCACGGTGTAAGTCCCAACATTCTTTTATGTACATAATTATTTTCTTGTACATATCAAATTCTTTCATGTACATATTAATCTTCTTTGTACATAACACAGATACTTCTGTAAATACTCAAGTACAGACAAACTTCGTCCGTTTGTTTCGTATACACCGAATACCATTGGTATTGAAAGGAGCATTATTCCCGGTGAAACTGCTTTTAAACCAATGGGCCACCCTTATGGTATAAGTCCCAACCATCCTATGTACATCCACAACTCCTCGTACATAAATACTCATTCGTGTACATATTTACTTCCTTGTACACAATTCAAACTTGTAAATAATCAAGTTACGCTCGTTTTAAACGTTCGTTTCACAGACACTTGCTTATATTTCCTTCATAAACTTTTGTAAATAAACTTTACATGCATCTGTTTATATTTCCTTCATAAACTCCTGTGAATACATATCACACACACACTTGTTTATACAACTGTCTAGTTATAACATAACAATTAGTCTAACCAATAGGTTCCCCACAGTTATAGCCTCCTCTTGGGCTTTGTACAACGTAACTCATTTCATCTGATTTCAGCCTCCTCTTAGGCTTCATATAAGAAAACTCATTCATCTGAGTTTAGCCTCCGCTTAGGCTTCATATTAGACAAGATTCCCCTATTGAGTCAACCTCCTCTTGTGCTTCATTCAAAAGAACTCCTCATTGAGTTTATCCTTCTCTTGGGCATCATACAAAGAAAGAGACCAGGAAATCTCTTAACAGCCTCCTATTGGGCTACCAATACAAAGAATCACCCGCGCTAAGATAGAACCATGAGAGTATAATTTCCCGGTGAAATTGCTCTTAATTCCAAAAGGATGGTTTCCCGGTGAAATCCCTTTTAAAGCCAAAACCAACCATACCCTATAGCTTCCTCATGAGCTTCATACAAGGACCCTCGATGAACCTCGGAATGCCTCCTCTTGGGCTTACAATACAAGGAGCCATGGGTTCTTAAAAGCATCCCCTTAATCCAATCAATTTCTCCTCGAGATTTAGACGTCTATCATCTCTATGGAAGAAGTATCTCATCTATCACATCACATACAATCAAAAACTTTTCAAACTCTTTTCAAACAAAAACATCTCTTAATCGTAAGTGGTAACGCTTGTACACTCAAGCAAAACACCCAATGCTTACAATTAAAAGATTCAATCATCTTTTTTTCAAACATCTTTCTTAAACATGTAAGTGGTAACGCTTGTACACTCAACAAAACACCTATAACTTACGATGAAAGATTTTAATCAATCAACTTTTCAAAATGTATGTGATGAAACAGATTAGATACATTTTTCATTAAGATGACATTTGTCTATGTCTCTTACTAACATCCCGTTGCTTCCACTAGCATAAGTGGGAACTACGATTGCTCTGACTTTCTCAACATCCTTTTGAGAATACGTAGGCACAAAGTCTCATCCTTGCCGAGCAAATTTCTTTCTCCCTCAAACCAAACAAACCATAGATCCCTTTAGATCCGAGCTACAAATGCTCTGATTCCCACTAAGGGATATGTATGCAGAAGATCCAAAGATCTTTGCGAGCACAATAATAACAAACACTAGGATCCCACATAATCTATCCTTCTTAAAATTCCAAAGGAGAAACTTTCCCAATCACAGAAATAGCAATTAAAACACACAAACATATCAAAGATATTCATATATAAAGCTATAGATAACTATATATATTTAGGGTGCTCCATCTATTCCCTTTATATAACAAACCCCCTTACTCGGAATCTCCTCAATGCGTTACGTCTAGTTTACGCTAGTTGTAATGCATATCAAAATCAGTTAAGGGTATTAACAGCTTTCCCCTTTTTCATAATCATCATTTTCTTGTGTTGAAAATAATAAAGCCTGATGCTCGCGGCATCTTTATAAACAAATCAAAAGAGTAAATCGTTTCGAGCCAGAGGATCCGAATTCAGATTCGATTCCCTAGCACGTCACTTTTTAACGCGAACAGGAAAAATGGCGACTCTGCTGGGGAGAACGCTAAATTTTGATTTTTCAAAAAAAATGTGACTCTGCTCAAGAGCATCAAGCTTTTTGTTTTCAAAAAGAAAAAGAGGGGTTAAGCTTTCATATGTGCATATGTTTGTTTTCTTTATTGTGTGTTTTCACGATTTCATCTTGATGGAAAGAAATCCTAACCTGGATTTAAGAAACATTTTAAGATCTAGGTGGGGGTATAGTCCTATTAACTTGTGAGAAGTCTCAGTACTTACGGAGTTAATTTGAGATCCCTCTCTCAGTGGAGGTTGTCTTGGGAGTATTTGTGTTTAGCAAGTATTTGCGAAGACATTTTGCTTTCAAGAGAACTTGCGAAGCTGAGTGGCTGTAGAACACATAACCCATCCTGGCCATTTAGGATGTAGTGCAGAAATTGTTCGGGCGTAAGCCTAGAATAATTGTCATGCGAGACTATGATCAGGCGAGTTTTTCTTGAAAAATATTATTGGACTTCGAGTATTCAACAAATCCGATAATGTTTCAAAGAGAAGCATTGAGCCTGTATTATCAGTAGAACCCGTTTCACAGATGAATAAGCCCTTAGAACATAACCACGTTGATTCTTATCGTTGGCCTCATGCTCGTGACTTTGAACGCTTGACCGTATGTGTAACTACTAACCATGTTTGTAGCATTCATGCATTCATTCAACAACTTCATTTCTCTCCCCATTTCCAAAGAATTTAGAGATTTTTCTTTGTAAATATTCTAGGTTAGAGTGATGGACGTCAGAGGAAGATTCACCAAGAGATACAGTTTTAGAATTCCTGATGTAGGAAAATTGAAAGAGTTAGCATCCTTGGTAGAAGATCCCTCGGATTTCAAAAAAAGCTATGGAACTCTTTTAACCATTCTGAACACTAACGTGGATGAAGGACTTCTCAAAACTTTCGTTCAGTTTTACGATCCAGTTTATCGCTGTTTCACTTTCCCTGATTATCAGTTGATGCCTACTTTGGAAGAGTATCCACACATCCTGGGTATCTCAGTATCAGACAAAGTGCCTTTCAATGGTTTGGAAGCCATTCCTAAGTCACCAGTCATTGCAACGATGACTCACTTAAAGAAATCTGAGATAGACAAAAACCTAACTACCAAAGGAAAACTCTTAGGACTGACTTCAAAGTTCCTAATGGAGAAGGCTCTTAAATTCTCTGAAGCCGGTAGTATGGTAGCCTTTGAAGCTATTTTAGCTTTGCTCATCAATGGATTGGTGTTGTTTCCCAACGTCTCAAGTTTCGTTGATATCAACGCCATAAGGATATTTCTGATTGGAAATCCCGTTCCCATTTTGCTTGGTGACACGTATTTCTCCATTCATCATAGGATTCGTCAAGGAGATAGAACTATCGTATGTTGTGTACCTCTTTTTTTCAAATGGATTGTTTCACACCTGCCTAAATCTCCTATCTTCCGCGAAAACAAAGACGATTGGCATTGGTCTCGAAGACTCATGTCTCTTACAAACGACGATATCCATTTGTATACCTTGGCAGACAATGAGATGGAAATCATTGAGAGCTGTGGAGAATTTGCCAACGTACCTCTCATTGGTATGAAAGGAGGAATCAACTACAACCCATTCTTGGCGAGACGTCAACTTGGGTATGCAAACTCTAGTAAACCTCTTGGTTTTACAGTGGAGAGTTATTTCTATCATGAAGGGGAGGATTCCCAAGGTTTGAAAGCCAGAATGATAAGAACTTGGCATCACATCCGAAGGAAAGAAAAAGGTAAAGCAAGGAATTGTGTAGCCATGGAAATCTACACTTCTTGGGTGAAGAAAAGAGCAAAGGAGTTTTGAATGCCTTACGCTTACGAGGAACCTATGTTCTTAACAGCTTCCAAATCAATAATTTTTCCCGTCGAAACTATGGGAGAATACCAAGAAGCTTTGGCCAAGATGAGGCTTGAGAAAGAAGCTTTGGAAAACAAGTTCCTTAAGACTGATCTCGATAATGAGAAGCTCAAGAAGCAGGTCAAAGATCATGAAAAGACGCTTTACTTCCAGGATGAATGGCTCATGGAGAAAGATGAGAAGATTCTCCAAAAGGATAACGCGATCAAAAGATACATCAAAGAAAGGAAAAGAAAGCTTGAGGAAATGACAACTAGCGATCCTGCTCCCGATGAGTGGAAGAAAGTCATTAGCAAGCTGAAAGCCGAGAAAGCTGAACTGAAAGCTCACTATGGGAAGGAAATCCTGAAGTTGAAGCTACATCAAGCCTTTGGATCTTCATCCGACGAGGACGATTAATTAGTTTAGATTGTAATTTTTATCATTTATTTTATCATTTGTGTGAGCAATGCTCAAAAACAGAATTGTTGTAATCTTCTTTCAATAATTAATAAAATATGTGTTTTCCATCCAAATATTTGCCAGAAATTTCTCTTTAGCGTAAATTCTTTGGAAATTCCTTTCTCTTTGCATTTATAATCATGCATCATACTTTGCATATTGAGTCTATTGTCTAGAGTCTGATCTTTTGGAACTCTTTCCAGAAAGGAAAAGATCGCCAAGTTGTCGTGTCTTAGAGTTTCTCGACCACGTCCACAACCTACTCGAACATACAATACACGTTCAAAAAGAAGGAAAATAATGGAAGGATTTGAGCAAGAAAATGTTGAGCTTCGTAGCACAGTGACAACATTGCAAGAAGAGGTGGAGAGACTCACTTCTTTGGTCAATTCATTGGCAGCAGCGCAAAGTCAGCAAGCAACATCGAGCAGTCAAAATCAAGCGGCGATTTCAGAAGTCACTACTACTCCAGTTTCAACTGTTGCAGCCGGTAGTTCACCTTTCAGTATGCCAGAAGGTTATCCATGGGGCATGCCTTTCAATTTCGGCATCGGATTTCGTCAACCGACTTCTCAGGTACAAACAACCACGCTTGAAGTACCTACTTTGCAGAACTCAACACTTACTCCGCAACATGGAGTAACTTTTCCGCAAGTCACTATGACGGTTTCTCAACCAATCATGACAAACTCAGCTTCTGTAGTTCACACTACTGCAGACGAAGAAGTTCATCATAGTCCAGGTGATAACACGAATCCTCATGGTCCGATGGAGAATCTCCAAGAACAGCTCCTCAAAATGCAGCTTGAAATTAAAACGATCAGTGGAAAAGAACTGTTTGGGAAGAACGCCCATGATCTGTGCTTAGTTCCTCGCGTAAAGATACCTGCAAAATTCAAAGTCCCTGACTTTGAAAAGTATAAAGGAAATTCCTGTCCACAAAGTCATCTTACGATGTATGCCAGGAAAATGTCTACGTATAATGACAATCACCAGTTGTTAATCCATTACTTCCAAGATAGTCTCACAGGCGCCGCACTGAAGTGGTACATGGGACTAGACAGCGCGAATATCCAGACATTCAATGACTTAGGTGAAGCCTTCGTACAACAATATAAATTCAACTTGGAGATGGCTCCAGATCGGGATCAACTCCACTCCATGTCCCAGAAAGAAAGAGAGACATTCAAAGAATATGCTCAACGATGGAGGGAAATTGCTGCCCAAGTCAACCCACCGTTAGAAGAGAAGGAGATGACCAAGGTTTTCTTAAACACTCTTGGCCCATTTTACTACGAACGAATGATCGCCAGCGCTCCCGGAGATTTCACCGAGATGGTAAGCATGGGAATGCGGCTAGAGGAAGGAGTTTGAACCGGACGCCTGACCAGAGAGATAGGGACTTCTAGTGGAACTAAGAAGGTTGGAACCAGTTTTCCAAAGAAAAAGGAACATGACATAGGAATGGTATCTCGAGGGAAACCACGAAAGAATGTCAGTCAACAACGACAGGTAGCTGCCATAGCACCCGTTGGTAATACAAGTTCAAATACAGGAATTGCTCCGCAGTTCCAACAAACTCAACAGCCTCGACAACAGGCTCAGCAGTTCAACAATCAGAACCGTGCGCCTCGGGTCTCACAGTTTGATCCGATTCCAATGACGTACACGGAACTATATCCTGCATTAATAGAAAGGAATCTTGTACAGACAACGTCACCACCTCCGGTACCAGATAAATTGCCATGGTGGTACAAAGCGGACGTATCTTGCCCTTTTCATCAAGGGGCATCGGGTCACGATCTTGAGCATTGCATAGCGCTAAAAGCTGAAGTACAAAGGTTAGTAAGATCTAATCTTCTCTCCTTTAGAAATACAAATCCAAACGTGCAAGCAAATCCACTTCCCAGTCATAGTGGACATACGGTGAATTTGATACTAAGAAATATAGATCGATATCTCGTCACAGATGTGAATCTGATTAGAGGAAACTTGGTACAACTCCATGACACATACAGTACAATGGGTGCTTTCACTAAACACGATTACGCAGCTTGCAACATCTGCTTCAAGGACATTCGAGGATGTTCAACCATAAGAGCAGACATTCAACGATTACTAGACATTGGTGACATACAGATCTACAGAAACAGAGATGACTATGACGTGAATACAGTAGGGCATCTTCCGAATGAGCTTTTAGTCTCAGATATCAACTCAGAAATTCCCGAAGTAAACGTTATTGTCCCCTGTTTCAATACGCCCAAGCATGTGGAGATTGAATATAACGATTCAAACATTCCAGAGTCTCCTTTGGTAATTTGCTTACCCGGTCCTGTTTCATATAGTTCTGACAAAGCAATTCCCTATCAATACAATGCGACTATGATAGAAGGTGGGAAGGAGAAACCCATGCCAACTCTTCCCGCTAATGTCAACATAACTGAGATAGGACGAGTAACACGAAGTGGACGAGTACATACTCCGCTGCCACCAAGACCGCCTGTTGTTCCTGTTGTTAGACAAAATTCGGTTAACATATCTCCGAGAATCCCACAATGATTCCCGTTGTTAATCCAAGCGCAAATGTTGATCCGCCTAATAGAACCGACATTAACTCAGATTTCGACGAGATTTTGAAACTAATCAAGAAAAGCGAGTACAGAGTCGTGGATCAGCTGATGCAGACTCCCTCCAAGATTTCAATATTATCTCTACTTCTGAATTCCGAGGCTCACCGAGAAGCTTTAATGAAGGTGCTAGACCAAGCTTATGTAGATCATGACATGACTACAGACCAGTTTGGAGGTATTGTGGGCAACATAACAGCTTGCAATAACTTAAGCTTTAGCGATGAAGAACTTCCAGAAGAAGGGAAGGATCATAATTTGGCCCTGCATATCTCAATGATTTGCCAATCAGATTCTTTGTCCAACGTACTAGTAGATACCGGTTCGTCTTTAAATGTAATGCCAAAAACGACTCTCGCTCGTTTAGCTTACAAAGGAACACCGATGAAGTTCAATGACATAGTGGTAAGAGCCTTTGACGGGTCAAGGAAGTGAGTTATTGGGGAAGTCAATCTCCCGTTGACGATCGGTCCACATACCTTCCAAATCACTTTCCAGGTCATGGATGTACCAGCTACTTACAGTTGTTTGCTAGGAAGACCATGGATACACGAAGCAGGAGCATTGACTTCCACTCTCCATCAAAAATTGAAGTTCACAGTAAATGGGAAGCTAGTGACCATCATTGGAGAACAAGCCTTACTAGTCAGCCATTTATCCAACTTTTCTTTCATCACAGCCAACGACGTTGAAGGGACACAGTCCCACGAGCATCCGTTAGAAGATGGATCTACTAGAAAAAGCAAATCATCTATTTTGTCTTACAAAGAAGCAGCACAAATAGTGAAAGATGGTAATGCTGCGGGTTGGGGACAAGTAATCAAACCTGTCAACAACAAGACAAAGGCCGGACTCGGGTTTGCTCCAGTATTTCCTAAGGACAAGCAAAGGGATGAAGCACTTCGCCCAATCAGAAAAGTATTCCACAGTGGGGGTTTCTTAAACCCTGTTCTCCAAGAGGTTAACGTTCTTACCAATGAAGGTGATGAGGACGATCTCTCTGGATCTGAAGAGTGGAGCACTTATCTAAACAACTTTGAATATGTGTCTCAGGAAGAATCGTATGCGCCGTACCATCCTCCGACTAATCAATTCAAAGACATGTCCCTACAAAAGAATAAAAATCCGCCTATCCCTTCTGAAGTTTTGGATACCTTGGGAGAACCAAGTGGAAAGTTTGACTACATGGTGAAATACACTGCGCCAGAAAGCTCAAAAATCAGAATTGAAGACATCCAGCCCACTGGATGGGACGATCCTTTTGAGCATCCTAGTCAACCAGATGAGTTATACCCATCTTCCCAATCTCATCAACCAATTGAGGTTCCAAATGAAGATCTCTGCTTTAACGCGCCCGTGGAATTTGTTAAACCAGATTTTGACTATCACTACATCAACGTAATTACTGAAGATCAGGGATACGATTCGGGATACGAATTTGAAAGTGTCGCCGACAATGAGTCTCTTCACTCGGAAGATTGGAGAGTACATCACCAGAATTCCACGCAAATGCCAATAGAAAGTACATATGCTGTCTCATGCTTCCCGATCTATTCATCAAGCAGAAGAAGACCGTTTCTGCAGCACAAAAGGAAAGGTAAACCGTCTAGAGTCTTCAAAGCCTGTTCGACCAACGACCAAAGTCTATTCAAGAATTAAGCCAAGTGGAAAACTACCAGAGTACCTCGACTTCCAAGGAGTTCGCCACTATTGGAAACCTGTTGAAGTTCGAACTAATGTTCATAGCTCTAAGTAGTTTATCTTTGCTTTTGTTTTGAACTCTCGCTTCACCCAAAGTGGAGAGATTTTTTATAAGGGTTTAGCTTTTAAATAATTTCTCTTTGTCTTGCCCAAGGCGAATGAGTTTGTATTTTAGGGCCCTGTTTCATATTGTGTATCATAAATAAAACGCGTTGTTTTGTTTCCACATTTTGTGTTTGTTCTTGTTTTTACCCTTTCTTGGAAATGATAATCCTAAAAAAAAACAATAAAAATCTTCAAAAAAATATAATCTGCATACACTTTCACATTAACTTTTTCTAAAAAAAAAAAAAAAAAAGAGAAAAAAGAAGAGTTAATTAATCAAACATAAATCAAATATGCAGATTAACAGATGGACAAATCCATTGAAAGTAATAACTCTATGCTCTCTCCCAACTTTGAAATTCCCAGTGAAGTCGCCAAGGAAGAAGTTGAAGAAGAGATCCCAGATGATATTTCTCGATTACTTAAGCACGAGGAAAGAATCATTCAACCTCACAAAGAGCCTTTGGAAGCAGTTAACTTGGGTTCTGAGGAAGACTAAAGAGAAGTAAACATCGGAGCTCTACTCGACAGCAACGTCAAGGGCAAACTGGCAGATCTTCTCAAAGAATATGTTGATGTGCTCGCTTGGTCCTACCAAGACATGCCGGGCTTAGATACCAGTATCGTGGAGCATCGCTTGCCATTAAAGCCGGAGTGTCCGCCAGTTAAACAAAAACTGAGAAGAGTTCACCCTGAAATGGCCGACAAAATCAAAAAGGAAGTTCAAAAACAGCTCGACGCAGTTTCCTCGTCACCTCTGAATATCCTCAATGGCTAGCCAACATAGTACCTGTCTCCAAGAAAGACGGAAAGGTCAGAATGTGTGTTGACTACCGGGACTTGAACAAAGCAAGTCCAAAAGATGATTTTCCGCTACCGCACATCGACATGCTAGTGGATAGCACTGCAAAATTCAACGTCTTTTCCTTCATGGACGGTGTCTCTGGTTACAATCAGATCAGAATGGCTCCCGAAGACATGGAGAAAACATCCTTCATCACGCCATGGGGCACTTTTTGCTACAAAGTAATGCCATTTGGATTAAAGAGCACATAGAGATCGAAGTCTACGTGGATGACATGATAGCAAAGTCTGACACTAAAGAAGAGCACATCGAATATCTTTTAAAGTTATTTTAGCGACTAAGGAAATTTCAGCTTCGCCTGAATCCTAACAAATGCACCTTTGGGGTAAGATCCGGAAAGCTCCTAGGTTTCATCATCAGTCAAAGAGGTAATGAAGTTGACCCTGACAAAGTCAAGGCTATTCAAGAAATGCCTACGCCACATACAGAAAAGCAAGTAAGAAGATTTCTCAGACGGTTGAATTACATCTCCAGATTTATCTCTCAAATGACTTGCTACCTGTGGGCCGATATTCAAGCTTCCCCGCAAAAATCAAGAGGTTGTATGGACAAAAGATTGCCAAAAAGCGTTTGACAGTATTAAGGAATACCTGTCAGAACCACCAATACTGATCCCTCCAGTTGAAGGAAGACCATTAGTCATGTACCTTACTGTACTAGAAGATTCCATGGGCTGCGTGCTTGGACAGCAAGATGAAACTGGTAAGAAAGAGCATGCCATATACTACTTGAGTAAAAAGTTCACAGACTGTGAAACTCGTTACTCCATGCTCGAGAAAACATGTTGTGCTTTGGTGTGGGCTTCAAAACGTCTCCGCCAGTACATGATCAATTATACGACTTGGTTAATCTCCAAAATGGATCCAATCAAGTACGTCTTTGAAAAGCCTGCTGCCTTAACAGGAAGAATTGCTCGATGGCAGATGCTATTATCTGAATATGACATCCAGTACCGTGCCCAAAAAGCGGTCAAAGGAAGCATTCTCGTCGATCACTTGGCTTATCAGCCACTCAACGAATACCAATCTCTCAAGTTTGACTTCCCAGACGAAGATGTTATGTACTTAAACATGAAAGATTGTGACGAACCGCTGCCCGGAGAAGGTCCAGATCCAGAATCTAGATGGGGCTTAATTTTTGATGGAGCAGTTAACGTTTATGGCAATGGAATTGGGGCAGTCATCATCACTCTAGAGGGTTCTCATATCCCGTTTTTCGCCAGATTGTTATTTGATTGCACCAACAACATCGCAGAATATGAAGCTTGTATCATGGGTATCGAAGAAGCCATCGATTTGAGGATCAAGATCCTTGACATATATGGAGATTCAGCCCTTGTGATCAACCAAATCAAAGATAAGTATGAAACTCATCATCTTGGTCTGATTCCTTACAGAGATTATGCAAGACGTTTGTTGACTTTCTTCAACAAAGTAGAACTACATCATATCCCTCGAGATCAGAATCGAATGGAGGACGCCTTGGCCACTCTATCTTCCATGTTCAAAGTCAACGATTGGAATGATATGCCTAAGATCCGTATCAGGCGCCTTGAAAGACCTGCATATGCATTTGCAACTGAAGCAGTCTTCGACGATAAACCGTGGTTTCACGACATCAAACGTTTCCTTCAAACTCGAGAGTACCCACTCGGTGCATCGTACAAAGATAGGAAAACTCTAAGGAGGCTTTCTAGAAATTTCTTCTTAAATGAAGATGTGTTATACAAAAGAAACTTCGACATGGTCCTGCTCAGATGCGTCGACAGACAAGATGCAGATACGATAATCCATGAAGTGCATGAAGGGTCCTTTGGAACCCATTCAACTGGGCATGCAATGTCCAGAAAAATCTTAAGAGCAGGATACTATTGGATAACAATGGAATCTGATTGCTGTAAACACGTCAAAAGATGTCACAAATGCCAGATCCATGTGCCACCGACTCTACTCAACGTTTTCTCTTCTCCGTGGCCTTTCTCCATGTGGGGCATCGACATGATTGGGATAATTGAACCAAAACCGTCCAACGGATATCGTTTCATTTTAGTGGCTATTGATTACTTCACCAACGTTACAAGACAAGTGGTTGTGAGGTTCATTAAGAACAACCTTATTTGCCGATATGGAGTTCCGAGTAAGATCATTACAGACAATGGATCGAACTTGAACAACAAAATGATGAAAGAACTGTGTGAGGAATTCAAAATCGAGCATCATAACTCATCTCCATACCGGCCAAAGATGAACGGCGCTGTTGAAGCTTCCAACAAGAACATCAAAAAGATCGTCCAGAAAATGGTCATCACTTACAAAGACTGGCACGAAATGCTGCCATTTGCTCTGCACGGGTATCGTACTTCAGTCCGCACTTCAACAGGGGCAACTCCCTTTTCTCTAGTATACGGCATGGAAGCAGTGCTCCCCATAGAAGTTGAGATTCCGTCAATGAGAGTTCTCATGGAAACTAAGCTATCTGAGGCCGAATGGTGTCAAAGAAGATATGACCAGCTAAACTTAATTGAAGAGAAGCGCCTGACCGCTCTGTGTCATGGACAATTATATCAAAGAAGAATGAAGAACGCTTTCGACAAAAAGGTCCGACCTCGTGAATTCCGAGAAGGCGACCTCGTGCTTAAAAAGATTATGTCTTTTCAACCAGATTCTAGGCGTAAATGGACTCCTAATTACGAAGGCCCGTACATCGTCAAAAGAAGCTTTTCTGGCGGTGCTATGATTCTCACAACCATGGACGGTGATGAACTCCCGCATCCTGTGAATGTTGATGCAGTCAAGAAATACTTTGTCTAAAAGAAATAAAATAAAAGAACAGTTCGGTAAGTCGAAAACCCGAAAAGGGCGGCTTAGGCAAAAAAGAGCGTCTCGGTGGATTGAAAACCTGAAAAGGCGGTCCAGGAAAAAATTAGAGACAATAAACAGAAATTATCCTGATAGATTGAAAACCTGAAAAGGTGATCTATGCACAAAAAAAATCAAGGATACAAAAAATGACAAAGTAACTGCAATCGGTCTGTACTTCGTCAATCTGAAGAAACTTCCATCAACGGATCTTCAATCAAACTCTTCTGAAGCAACAAACACAGTTGGAATTCAAAGTTGTTAGGGATAATAGTGGTTATTGCTTTCAATGTATCCTTTTCCCAATAAATTATCATTTCCAACTCTTGTAAATAGATCATGGAATCATGCCTTTAGCTGATTACCATCCTATCAATAAAATTAGAGCTTTATGCCCATTTGTTTGCAGTTCTTGCTTTATTCAGTTTTGCTAAATAACGCTTTTATTATGAAAATTACTTTTTGAAACTAAAAAGGTTTTAAATGAATTTTTACTTCAAATTTTAAAATAAAAGCAAAATCTTCCTTTGAACTATGAACACAGAAAGAACTTCAACAGTTTTCTCCATAAGTGTTTCGATCTTCGGAAAGTTAGAACAACTACTACAGAAGTTTTCTTATCCTCAACAGAGATCATCAAAGGATGGTATTCTTATCCAAAAAGAATTCCTAACAAAGTTGCCAATGAAATGCCTTTTTCTGAAAGTTTAAAGCATGCAACTCAGATCCTTCATCAGTAACGTCTACACCATTGCTGTAGATTCTGCTGAGTATTTGTTTGAACTGTAACGTAGTCCTTTTCCCAAATACCTTTTTCTGTTGTCTTTGTCAAGTATCGTCAACATGCATATGACATTCATAACATTCATCATTCATACATAATAACATCATTAATGCATTTCTGCATTCCTCAATGTTTGTTTCCATATCACTGGTTTAGATTACATTTACTCATGTGGGTGTGTCATCTCTCCAGCAGATTATCCCCAAGCAGAAAAATACATCTTTTCTCTATCATGTTCCCCAGCTGAGAGCATTGCTCATTGGGAACAAAGTCTTGATTGACCGTTTCTTTCCAGTTCATTCCTGGATAGAACCTCGTCTCTAACCAACAAAACAATAAGCAATAGCTTCGTCATCTGAGCCGCTTATCTCCTTTTCATCTCGAAACTTATCATGACATGATTGTTCTTCTCAGCAAGTTCAAATCATGACAGTTCAAGAAATCTCCGCAGTTGTCTTTCTGTCTAAAAGAAAACCTGTGTCTTTCAATCAAAATGCCTGCATCTTCTCAAGAGAGAGATCCCCGGCAAGATTATATTTGTGAATATAGAAACTCATTTGAGATCTGTATTCATCATTGTCTGTTATTCACAAGGCTGAATACTCAACAATTTTCTCAAGAATTACCTTGTTATAGTTATCACTTCGCTGATAATTGGTAATATTTTCAGAACTCATTACCATAAACTATCACAAGGCTGATAATTGGTAATATCATCTTCACTTACCTTAAACATTGTCACAAGGCTGACAGAAGGTAATTCCTTTGTTTCCCAGAGTGAAACAAATATTCACATACATTGTGAATATATTTTTCAATGAAACATATTATTTGTTTCCTAACAAACAGGATTCTCTTTTCTTAGATAGATCGAGTCATCCTCACAAATTTTTCCCCACCATGTCATTTCTTTGATATCTCCTGGGTGAATCTCCTTACAATCATTTTGCATCATCCGCATTTTTGGTATTTTAGGTCCAAAATTTGCGTATTCTGATATTTAAGTCTCTTCACACCTATCAAAACGAAGATCTTCATCTTCATATCTCAGGTTAAAGAAACTTAAATAGGGGCATCTTTCATACCCCAATTTTTGACCTAATATACCACCTCATATTTTCATCATTTCATCTTTAACAGTCCAAAACAGAATTAATCGGGTGTGAATTTCACAGATCAAAATTAGGGTTTCACAAAATTTTCATCTGATTCAAGAGGAAATCAATTAGGGTTTGAGTTTTATTCACCTCATTTGATCTATCTTGGTCAAATCATCAACCTCTGATCTTCAGATATCAAATTTTCCTCATGATCTATCAAGGATCGACCAATTAGGGTTTTCATCGAGGATGAGCCATTTCTGATTTTTTGATCAATGAATGACTTTTTTGATTATATATTGATCTTCATATCTTAGATACAACATGTTGAACTAATTTCTGGATTCAAAACATCACAGAAGTTCACAGAGTTCATCAGTCAATTTCTGAATCATCTGATGAAATTTATCTGCACTAAAAAGTCAAACTTTGACTTTTGGTCAACTTTTTCAAGACAATCTTTCTCCATCATCAAAATACTTCAAATGATCCATCATGATCATAAAAAATCAAGAAATTTGGAAAAGTCAACAAAAAGTCAAAATTTTTCAAGTGTTAAAATTTCATACTTTTTCCAAACTTCATGGCATTTTTTCACATAGTTCCACTTGGAATTGGAAAAACCTCAAAACATGAAAGTTGTAGCGCTTGAAACAAGCTTTCCAAAATATCCAAGAACTCTCAAATCCATGGAGTCTAACTATACTTTTGATTTTGAAACATAGAGCTCCAAAATCCTTGATTTTCAAGTACAAAGTTCAAGATTATAGGTCATTTTTGAGTTTCTTCTTCTAGAAGCTATGCCACCTTGCAAAGAGAGTTAGAGCTGATAAAAAATCAGATGGAGAGTAATTATGATGGGATAAGATCAAGTTGAAAAATTAACCATGGTTAAAAGGAAGCTTCCTTTTGCATTTAATGCAAAAATGACTTCCTTGCCCTCTAAGGCAACTTGTAAATACCAAAGCCAATCTCTTGTACTTACCATTCATAAATTGTGACCTATAAATAGAGGTCTTGTTTGCAATTTCAAAACACACCAAAGCTATGCAAGAACATGCTTTCTCTCTTCTTTCTTAAAAATCAAGAAACATAGTGTAATAATTGGAGAAATCTTGCATTTTTGAAAACTTGTGAAGAAACATAAGATGTTTGGTGTCTAACATGTTGTAAATATCATATGTAATTGGTTTGTAATTTAAAAGCAACATAGGTAAAGCTAAAAAACATATTTTGCACTCCATGTTCACAAACTTGCCAAAACTCCCTTAAACTTCAAATTCATAGTTTGGCTCGAGCTAGTTATGTTTTGATCATCCAAACATCATCAATATACTCCATATGAATGATCCAAACAATCATCTTTGATCTGTAACTCCATTAACCACGAATTCAAGTTTCACTTTGAGCAAACTGCAGGTCAACTTGGTCAAGATGATCCAGGCAAATTCGTGATGAGCAGACCATCCTCACATGATCCTTGAAGGCCGTTGGTGCTCTAAGAATCATAAAATCATAACTGGAAACACTCCTTCATCGATTTCGATCTCAGATTGAACAGGTAAGAACACGAACTTCAAACTCCATGATTCTTTGATTCCAATCCAAAAAACTCTTGGCCGTTTTGTTTATGCACTATCAACGATCAATAACCCTCAATCAATTGACAAAATCATTCACCATACACGATTTCAATTAGGATTTTCAGTTTTAGGGTTCTTCGTGTTCTTGAGAAATTTAATCATGTTAGGCTTAAAATAAATGAAATTAAAGGACATCATCATCTGAGTTTAGCCTCCGCTTAGGCTTCATATAAGACAACACTCCCCTGTTGAGTCAGCCTTCTCTTGGGCTTCGTTCAAAAGAACTCTTCATTGAGTTTAGCCTTCTCTTGGGCATCATACAAAGAAAGAGACCAGGAAATCTCTTAATAGCCTCCTATTGGGCTTCCAATACAAAGAATCACCCGCGCTAAGATAGAACCCTGAGAGTATAATTTCCCGGTGAAATTGCTCTTAATTCCAAAAGGATGGTTTCCCGGTGAAATCCCTTTTAAAGCCAAAACCAACCATACCCTATATCTTCCTCTTGAGCTTCACACAAGGACCCTCGATGACCCTGGGAATGCCTCCTCTTGGGCTTACAATACAAGGACCCATGGGCTTCTTAAAAGAATCCCCTTAATCCAATCAATTTCTCCTCGAGATTTAGACGTCTATCATCTCTATGGAAGAAGTATCTTATCTATCACATCTCATACAATCAAAAACTTTTCAAACTCTTTTCAAACAAAAACATCTCTTAATCGTAAGTGGTAACGCTTGTACACTCAAGCAAAACACCCAATGCTTACAATTAAAAGATTCAATCATCTTTTTTTCAAACATCTTTCTTAAACATGTAAGTGGTAACGCTTGTACACTCAAGCAAAACACCTATAACTTACGATGAAAGATTTTAATCAATCAACTTTTCAAAATGTATGTGATGAAATAGATTAGACACATTATTCATTAAGATGACATTTGTCTATGTCTCTTACTCACATCCCGTTGCTTCCACTAGCATAAGTGGGAACTACGATTGCTCTGACTTTCTCAACATCCTTTTGAGAATACGTAGGCACAAGGTCTCATCCTTGCCGAGCAAATTTCTTTCTCCCTCAAACCAAACAAACCATAGATCCCTTTAGATCCGAGCTACAAATGCTCTGATTCCCACTAAGGGATATGTATGCAGAAGATCCAGAGATCTTTGCCAGCACAATAATAACAAACACTAGGATCCCACATAATCTATCCTTCTTAAAATTCCAAAGGAGAAACTTTCCCAATCATAGAAATAGCAATTAAAACACACAAACATATCAAACATATTCATATATAAAGCTATAGATAACTATATATATTTAGGGTGCTCCATCTATTCCCTACAACTTCATGTCTCACAAGCTTGGGCAGAAAATGCTTCATTTGAAAGTTATGGATCAAAACATTATAGGTCCTTTTAAAAGTCAACAAAAAGTCAACTTTTTATAAAGAAGTGTTCATGAGCATGGAAACTTCAATGAAGATGAAACCAAAAGGGTTGTTTAGAAGACATCTTGAGCTTTCTAAAAAGTCCAAGAAAACCCAAAAATGTTAAATATTGAGCAAGATACACCTTGTCCAAGTTGAGCATTTTTGAGGAGGTGCACAAAGAGAAATACTTGACAAAACAAAAAAAAAATCAAATGGGCCTAACTTTTCTTGATTCAAACATGTTCTTTAGCTGAATTGGAACCTCCAAGCCCAAGGCCAAGAATTTATCTTTTATTTTTTATTTATTTTGGATTTTTAATCATTTAAAACCAATTTAATTAAAATAGAAGATAGAAAATCAAAAATTAATTGAAAGATGGATTTTCTCTCATCCTTGAGGTCCAAGCAAGAAGCCATTTAATCTGATTATTTCGAAATAATCATGATTGGTAATGAGATTTGATTGAAATTGGCTCAAAAAGTAAATATTTGGTTTGATTCCAAATCAAATAATTTCTCATTGATTGGCTTGATTTTTTCTTACAATTCTTGACCTAATTCCTTACAATATATATACATGATGACACTATATGCACAAGGGATGAAATTCTGGCCTCAAAGAACCCTACCAAGCATAAAAAAATCCGTGCATTCCAAGCAAACGGCAGACCTCTCTTCGCATCAATTCAGTCAATTCTAAGCCTTCCAATCGCTTCCTGGAGTTCCTCTGAATCGATCCAGATACTCACAAGCAAGCAAAACATGCAGAAATGCGATATCCAAGTCATAGTTTGCATCCCTTAATGTCAAAATCGATTTCTGTTATTTTTGCATCATAAACATAATTTGATTATATATTCGTGATCGTGATGATGTTTGCAAGCTTTGTGGTCTGTTTAATTTGATTTTAGATGCAGATATGTCGATATGCCATTGTTAGGGTTTCTGAACCTCAAATTAAGATTCCTCAAAATAGGCAAAATTGGACGAAACTAAGGGTACCTTCGTGTTCAGGGGGTCGATTATAATCGAACCATGTCCTTCTCATGAATTTATATTGCGTATTGTGAATTTTGAAAAAGTGCAGGTGTTATAGTGACGGACAAAACCGTCATTATTGGCCTTAGCAATGGAGGCATCCGTAGGTAAAAGCCTGCAAAAATTCAAATTGGAGAAGAAGGAGTTTCGCGCGTGTTTTATCTGATTCGTATCCAGGAATCAATTTCGCTCATAATCTCATTGTTTTAGTATTCAAACACCAAAGCATGCTAGCTCAGTTGATCAGGGAGGCGCGTGTTCATCCTGGGAGTCCTTGGTTCGAACCTTGGCACCTCACTTTCTTTTTTATCACCTTGCCAAACTAACATATTTTCTATTTCTTTTCATATTTTCTTCTTAATTTAATTTCTTTTCAAACAATTTCCTAACACATCAAAAAAATCACAAAAAAATATTTTCTTTTTGCATTTAGGTCATAAAAAAACTTATTTAATTTTTCACATGAAAAAAAATATTTTTGCATGCATATTTTAATTAATTGTTAATTAATCCGAAAATTGACTTTTAATTGTTTTTCCTTACTAAAATCAATCCAGAAAATTCCCAAAAAATTATTTTCTCATCTAATTAGGTTTACTAACCTTAAAAACTTTTTCCTAAATCAAAAATCTTTTTCACTAACATTATTTTCTCTTATGCGTAATTCTTTTCTTTTCTAATTACTATGTATCTGCTTCCCGGTTGTAATAGTTGGGTTAATCTTCTCGCATTTCTTTTTCTATATTATGTAACTGCTCATGGGATGTAATAGCTTAATTAGGATTTACTTTCCGCACTCTTATATTATGTAACTGCCCCAAAGCCATGTAATAGCGTAGTATTTACTTTCCGCACTTTACTTTCCGCAATTTACTTTCCGCATCCATATGAACTTCTAGTAATTAGGCGTGTATGGCAAGATAAAAATGAACGTAGATCACTTCTAATTTCAAGATAAAATATCTGAACTCAACACACTCTCTTCACACATGCACCCCCTAGAGTATTCTCTCTCGTTGCCTTTCGAATACATGGTCAAGTCCCTCAAACGTAGAGGTATCCTAGCACCGTTGCCTACAAATATATCATCATAGTCCCTTCGATACAAAGATCATAGTCTCTCGATGTTGCCTACGAATACATGATCTCGTCCCTCTATTGTTTCCTACGAAAAAGTGATGATCGTCCCTTCGAATGTGCTAGGATACTCCTAAAAGTTGCCTTCTATGACCATCCGATGTCCCTTCGAATGTCCCTTTACATCCAAAAAATAGGGTTACCTACCTACTAATGGTATGGATAACACTATTCTAAAGGAAAGTAAAATAAGACAGAAACGACCGTTCTGAGTAGGTAATAAGACTTTTAGGTTCTTGCTCCATCAAAACATCGTTTTCACACCTCACACTTTTTACAAAGTTAAAACACTTTTTTCAAAACGAAACACTTCTGAACACTTCGTATACATTCCAGCGTGAATCATTATGAAGTCAAAGCGAAATTCCCTTTTCAAAAACACTTTCAAACACACACACAGGAAGCAAAATTTTAAAGATGAGCTAAAGCAACTAAGAGCCCGTAGATAACTACAGATGGAAAGGGTGCTAATACCTTCCCTTTTCATAACCTTCTCCCTTACTCAGAATCTAACGAAGGTCTTTTCCTTTTATTTTCACCTTCCCTTAATTTGATAAAAGAAAAGTCGGTGGCGACTCTTGCTATCCGCAACATTTGCGATCAAACGCAAAACAATCCAAAGTCAGTTCTCCCACCGTATTAGAGAACTGGCGACTCTGCTGGGGACACCCTAAAGAGAGAATACCTTGGGGATTTTTAGATCATCTTTACTGCTTTCTGTTTGATTTGTATGCTTTACTTTTAATGGTTGCTTGGGCATTATACTTGTGGGGGATCCTACACCCAGATCCAGGTTTCCTTAGGTAAGTAGCAATAAATCGTCGCGACCGTTAGGCGTATACCGAAACGGTCAACATGATGGCTACGTTAGTGCGACACTTTGGATGTCCTGATGCTCCTCATGCTCTAGTTGAGGAAAGTATTTGGCATCTGCACGGTGTCACCAACACTAACTTAACTTCTAGAACCCTAATTGACCCATCTTGGCCATCAGAAGGTAGTGAGATGCCCGGCTTTGGTGTAGACTAAGGTTGGTTGATACTCGATGCTACGCTCATTAAGATCCGACTTTCGGGATGTTTCGGTCGACCACATGGTAGTCGTATTGAAATAAAGCCTACGAGAAAGATCAATGATATGAGATTCCTAGAACCCGATTACTATTATAGGACAGGATGAACCCACTCAAACTTTGGTAGGGTAGACACCTATACCTCATGCAAGCCTTAAACCTAGGGCTATTGTGTGAATTGTTTGTGCTTGCTATCTGTTTAAACATGACATCATGACATCATAACATTGCATATCATTTCTAACTATTTCAGGGACCTAGGGATTTATCTTTGCTCTATTTTGTAGGAGTTACGGCTTCCAGAAAGACTATCCGAATCAACTTCATGGGTATACCTTCTCAACCTAAAGAATTGGTTTCAGAAATTCCCGATCATGCTCAGTTCATCAAAAGACATGGTTGTCTGCTTGACTTGGTTATCTCCGGGTTTGAAGAAGATATGATGCACGTCTTATTCCAGTTCTTCGATCCGAAACACCATTGCTTTACATTCCCGGATTATCAGTTGGTTCCTACCTTGGAAGAGTTCTCTAGGCTACTTGGGATACCTATCCTTGATCAGATACCATTCACCGGTTCAGAAAAGGCTCCTAAGTATGAAGACATTGCATCAGCCTTACATCTAAAACGTTCAAACATTGAAGCCAATTGGAAAACGAGAAGCGGAGTTAAGGATTTGCTTGCTAAGTTTCTGATAAAGAAAGCTCGAGAATTCCTCAAAGCTATGAGTTTCCATTCATTCGAAGACACTGTGGCCTTGCTAATCTATGGCTTGGTGCTATTTCCTAATCCAGATCAGTTCATAGACGTGAGCACCATCCAGATATTCCTCACTCATAATCCTATGCCTACTTTGCTTGGAGATATTCTGAATTCTCTCCACACTCGTACTATCAAAAGACAAGGAACTCTCATGTGTTGCATACCGTTACTTTCCAGGTGGTTTATTTCGCACCTTCCTCAATCAGTAATGAAGAACGAGCAAAGATTAAAGTGGTCTCAAAGGCCTGATGTCACTCTCTCTCATTTAGATATTCGTTGGTGTCTCTTCTCTCAAAAGGACTTCACTTTCATTGAGCGTTGTGGAGAATTCCCTAATGTACCACTCCTTGGCATAAAGGGAGGTATCACTTATAACCCTTCTCTAGCTCTACGTCAGTTTGGTTATGCTCGAAGAGATGGTCCACATGATGTGCTTCTCTAGACATTGTGTTCGACTACAACCACGATCTCCAGAGCTACCGTCGAAGATTTGTGCATGCTTGGGGCATGGTAAAGAAGACAGATACCAAGACTTTGGGACACAAAAATTCCATTCCTTGGGAACCTTACCTCAAATGGGTACGAGCTCGAGCTCAAAACCTCATGATGCCATTTACACCCGTGCTACCAGTGATTATGGAACCTGTTGCTATAGGTGACGAACCCTATACCGTTCTCCATCCCGACATGCCTACCGATTTTGAAGACTTGAAGAGATCCTGGATTCAACTAAAAGAAGAAAGGGATACGTTCGAAGCTCAGTGCTATGCAAGCGAGAAGAATGTACTAGAGCTGACCAAGCTACTTCATGAGGAGCAAAACATCAACGCCTACTTCAACACCAAGAGGAAGCGCCCATGGGAGACTTAGAGCTTTAGAATTTTGTTCTTTTACTTTCTAAAATATCTTCTGTGAAAGAGAAAAGAAAAAAGAGAAACTAATAAATGTTTGTTCATGCTTGTTTAACATATTTAAATTCATAAGATCCTTGAGAACATTACATTACAATGCATAAACATCGCATATCATTGCATAACATTTCATAACAAGTACATTGAAGACCGGTTTTCTCATTCTCTCGCTATTTAGTCACACCGAAATGGCTCTTGAACAGACTGTCAAAGATCTCCAAGCTCAGAATTCTCAGTTCCAGGAAATGTTCACCAACTTGGTCCAAGTCCAGAAGGACCTGAAGAAGCTCATCACCAGAAGGAAGAAGGTCATCGGTGCCCTCAACATGGGAAGACGTCATAAGGGCGGACCTAGGGTGGTCAGCCAGATAGATCTCTCAGACAAGAGCGGTGAAACTGATGGAAGTGTCAAGAACAACGAAGGAAGCCCGGGTGAGTCTGAAAACCGAGAAGAAGACTATGAGAATGAGCAGTATTCTCTTGAGGATGACAAATACAAACAACTTGAAGACCGTCTGAATGCTGCGGAAAATCTGAAGATGTCCGGGCTGAATTTTGATGATCTGAGTCTAGTTCCTGGCGTGGTAATTCCCTGCAAGTTCAAGGTTCCTACTTTTTCCAAGTATGATGGCATCTCTTGTCCGAAGCTGCATTTGAAGTCCTATGTTCAGAAGATCCATCCTCACACTGATGACAGGAAGCTGTGGATCCACTACTTCCAAGAGAGTTTATCCGGAGCTCAGTTGGAGTGGTACTATCAACTAGAGAGTGCCCACATCCATACATGGAATGACTTAGCAGATGCTTTCTACAAGTAGTACCTGTATAATGCTGAATTGGCACCCACTCGCATGCAACTATAGAGCATATATATGGGTCGTGACGAGAAATTCAAAGAGTATGCTCAAAAATGGAGAGATCTAGCAGGCAGAGTTCAACCACCCTTGTCCAATAGGGAGTTGGTTGATATGTTTATGGGAACACTGATAGGCCCATTCTTCAATCATCTGATTGGAAACTCGTCATCCAGATTCACCGAGCTGATACTGACAGGAGAACGCATCGAAGTTGGAATCAAGAGCAAAAATATTCAGGTAGAGTCATCCTTAAATGCTGCGAAGAGATCTTTTGATAAGAAATAAGCCAATGTTGTGTATGGTCAGAAAAGACGAGCCAAAACTGATCGTACTCAATATGTGGGAGCAGTTGTGATCTCCAATCCTACACCAGCGTAACCTCAACAAGACAACGCGCGTAACCAGAACGCGCCATGAAGATAGTTCACGAAGATCAACATGCCATTGTCGCAAGCATTGCAACACATGTTGAAGGCAGATCTGATTACCTTGAGGGATCCTCCTCAACACGTCAACACTTCCTCACCAAAGTACAATCCTAATGCCAAGTGTGCATACCACTCCAACAGCCCAGGGCACGACACCGACAATTGTTGGGCTCTGAAGAACAAGATTCAAGACATGATTGAAGCCAAAGAAATTGAGTTTGATCCTCCTGTCGAAACTTCGAATGTGATCAATGCACCAATGCCTAACCACGGAAAAAGTTCCAATGCTATTGACAAGAACTCTTATGTTTATGATGTGAACAACTTGACTATTCCTCTGATGACTGTTAAGAAGAATTTGCTGCAAGCCGGTGTCTTTCCAGGATGCCCGGAGAATTTTTGGTTGTGCCCATCTGCACCTGACGGATGTGCTTGGTTGAGAAGGCGTATTCAATGCATGATGGATAACCGAGAAGTGCTATTTCTGAAACCTTCACTTGTGGAGAATCTGTGTGAAGACATGTCTAAGAATCTGAAGATCGAAGATGTGAGCGAAGTCGTACCAGAAGTCTTGGATACCTTGGGGCAGCCAAGTGGGAAGTTTGATTTCATGGTGAAGTATACCATTCCTGAAAGCTACAAGATTCCTATCGAAGATGTCAAGGCAATCGGATGGGGAGACGATTTCCCAGAAGACTATGCTGATGTAAACACAATAAGGATCTCCTCTGCCGATCTTGTGCCTAGAGTGGCACCTCTCATCATTACTTCTCCCAGACCAGTTCCATACTCCTCTGACAAAGCTATATCGTGGATCTATGGAGTTGAAGTTTACTATCATGGCATCAAGCAAGACCCGTTAACCATTGAAGACATCACCGCTGAAGCTTCTGATCCTGACATCGACAACATCACCGAATCAAGCAAGGTAAATAGAACCGAAAGAGTATTTTCTCCAGAGATCTCTCCACCAAAAGACACTGCGACTCCAACTCGCATTCCAACTGTCAAACCAGTTCCCGAAGCTAGAGGGAAAGAACCAGTAACTCATTTGGCTCAGACAGAAGTACCAAAGGAAGTTGCTGAAGATACCTCCAAGCAAGAAATGGAGGAAATTCTGAAGATCATCAAGAAGAGTGACTACAATGTTGTGGAACACTTGGGACAAACTCCGTCCAAGATATCCATGTTAGCTCTGCTATTGTGCTATGAGGTTCATGCTAAGGCCTTGGTGAAGTTTCTGAAGAATGCTCACATACCGCAAGACACTACTGCTGATCAATTTGAAGGTTGTATTGCTAGCCTGACTGTTGATTTGACTTCTACCGGAAGGAAACACAACAAAGCCTTGCACATCTCCGTTGAATGCAAGGGCATTACATTGTCTCATGTTTTGGTAGATACTGGTTCTGCTCTAAATATTCAACCAAAGAGTGCTTTCGACCGACTTGATGTTGAAGGATTGGTCTTGAAGCCCAGCAAAATAATCGTGAGAGCTTTTGATGGTTTCAAAAGAACAGTACTTGGAGAGCTTATTCTACCAGTTAAAGTCGGTTCACAGACTTTTGACTCGACTTTCGTCGTCATAGACATCCGTCCAGCTTACTCTTGCCTACTTGGACGCCCTTGGATACATAGGGCAAGCGCTGTTACCTCTACCTTGCATCAGAAGCTGAAGTACCCATTGAAGGGAAAAATTGTTACAATATACGGTGAGGAAGAATACATGGTAAGCCATCTGCTGTCATTCGGATACCTCGAAATGGAAGGTGAATTCTTCGAAACTCCTTGTCAAGCTTTCGAAACAGTTCCAAGAGTCATGCTGTTGACTCTCCTGTCACATCCTGAAGTTACACAAGTTCCACCAAGAATGGCCTCACTGAAGGACGCCCAAGCTGCAGTTGAAGAACGAAGTCGTACCATTTGGGGTCAGCTCCCTGATCTTCCTTTCAAATCTAACAAGACTGGTTTAGGCTTCACCACCAAAGGTCAGAAGATGATACGCCACGAACCTGCCGACAAACTTCTATTCCACATCAGCAAGAATGGAGTCCATGCTATAGAGGACAACAACAATAACTTCGACATCAGCGATTGGATCTTCGCAACTCCCGACAACGAACTCAGCAATTGGAAGACCGAAGACGTCATACAAATCTCCTTTAGACAGGAGTAATTGCTTTTGTTTTTTGTTATGCTTTTCGTTCTTTATTTACGTTTAGACAATTAAACTTTAAAGCCTAATGCCTTGCCTGGGGCATCACGGCTCGTTTGTGAGGGTTATTATTTTTCATTTGCATATTTTCATTCCATAAAATCATTGGAATTTTGCATTTAAGTGTTGTTTTCGTCCTTTTCTTTTACTTTACTACCCCTTCAAAAGCTATGTGTTCTTACACACACCCACGTGATACACTGCAGATTCACTCCGAATCTCGTTGATAACAACTTTGCTATTGCTAAACATGACTTCGATAATCCGATCTACCAAGCCAAAGACGAAGGTGAGGAAGATTGTAAAGTGCCAGGAGAACCTGTCATATTTCTACAGCAAGAAGAACAGGTCATACAACCACACGAAGAGCCAGTCGAGGTTGTGAATCTAGGTAATAACGAAGAGAGAAAAGAAATCAAGATAGGAGCAGGTCTTGAGAGTAGTATCAAAGAAATATTGGTCTAGATGCTACGAGACTATATCGAGGTTTTTTATTGGTCATACGAAGACATGCCAGGTCTAGACATTGACATTGTGGTGCACCGATTACCGACGAATGAAGGTTTTCTCCCAGTGAAGCAGAAGGTTCGTCGTTGGCGTCCTGAGATGTCAGAGAAAATCAAAGCCGAAGTTATGAAGCAGTTTAATGCCGGTTTTCTAGTTGTTACCTCTTATCCACACTGGGTTGCAAATGTAGTACCCGTACCTAAGAAAGATGGTAAAGTAAGCATGTGTGTGGATTACAGAGATTTGAACAGAGCGAGTCCGAAAGACGATTTCCCACTGCCTCATATTGATGTTCTAGTCGACAACACCGCTCAAAATAAAGTTTTCTCCTTCATGGATGCTTTCTCCGGTTACAATCAAATCAAAATGGCTCCTGAAGACATGGAGAAGACTACTTTCGTTACATAGTGGGGCACATTCTACTACAAGGTCATGTCATTTAGCCTAAAGAACGTTGGCGCCACATATCAACGTGCCATGGTGGCATTGTTTCATGACATGATTCATCACGATATAAAGGTCTACGTCGATGACATGATAGCTCGATCACAGACTGAAGAAGAACATCTCGATCATTTGCAGAAACTGTTTGATAGACTGATGAAGTACAGACTAAGACTTAATCCCAACAAGTGCACCTTTAGAGTCAGATCTGGTAAACTCCTGGGGTTTGTTGTCAGTTGTAAAGGTATTGAAGTTGACCCGCCAAGGTTAAAGCTATCCAAGAAATGCCAGCTCCCCGCACCGAGAAGGAAGTCAGAGGTTTCTTGGGACGATTGAACTACATTGCCAGATTCATTGCACATCTCACTGCTACTTGTGATCCAATCTTCAAATTACTGAAGAAATATCAAGTAGTGGAATGGAACGACAATTGCTAGTTTGCTTTTGACAAAATCAAGGAGTATCTGCAGAATCCTCCTATCCTGATGCCGCCTGCCGAAGGAAGACCTTTTATCATGTACTTAACAATATTAGAGAACTCAATGGGGTGTGTGTTGGGGCAACATGACGAGTCTGGTCGAAAAGAGTATGCAATATACTACCTTAGTAAAAAGTTTACCGGCTGTGAAACAAGATACTCACAACTCGAGAAAACTTGTAGCACTTTGGTTTGGGCTGCTCGCCGACGAAGACAGTATATGTTGACTCACACTACCTTGTTGATCTCCAAGATGGATCCGATAAAATACATATTTGAGAAATCTGCTCTCTCCGGAAGAATAGCAAGATGGCAAATGATCTTAATTGAATACGACATCCAGTATACTACTCAGAAGGCGATCAAAGGAAGTGTAGTAGCCGATCATTTGGATCATCAAGCCGTAGATGACTATCAATCTATGCAGTTCGAGTTTCCAGACGAAGATTTTTTGTTAGTTACTGATTGTGAAAAACCAGGACCAGACGAAGGACCTGAATAAGGATCCCAATGGACCATGGTCTTTGATGGAGCCTCAAACGCACTTGGCCATCATTACATTCCCTACATGCGAACACACTCCTTTCACCTCCAGATTATGTTTCAACTGCACTAACAACATGGCCGAATACGAAGCGTGCATCATGGGTATCAAAGCTGCCATTGACTTAAGAATCAAGTTCTTGCAAGTGTACGGAGACTTAGCTTTAGTGATCAGTCAGATAAAAGGCGAATGGGATACGAAGCATCCGAATCTAATGTATCGAGAGTATGTTTTGAGATTGATCCCCTACTTCAAAGAGATCACTTTCGATCATATTCCACGAGAAGAGAATCATTTGCAGACGCATTAGATACTGTCCTTGATGTACAAGGTCAGATGGGACAATGAAGCTCCCCAAATTATCATTGAAAAGTTTGACGAACCATCATACTGTTGTGAACTTGATATAGAAGAGAAACCTTGGTTCTACGAAGTGAAGAGGTATCTTGAGACTCAGGAATATCCCGCAGGGGAATCTGTTAATGACAAGAAATTCTTAAGAAGATTTGCATCCAAATTCTTTCTTAGCAACGACATCTTGTACAAGCGCAATCACGACTTGTGCTTACTCCGCTGTGTAGACCAGAAAACAGAAAAATGGATCATGGAAGAATTACATGAAGGCGCATTTGGTACCCACTCCAGTGGACATACAATGGCTAAGACGATTCTGAGAATAGGTTACTATTGGTCCATCATGGAAGCTGATTGTCATCGCTATGCTTGGTCTTGCCACAAATGCCAGATATATGCAGACAAAGTGCACGTACCTCCAGTACCGCTGAATGTTCTAACCGCTTCTTGGCCTTTCGCAATGTGGGGCATTGACATGATCGGAGAAATCAAGCCCACCGCTTCCAACGGACATCGTTTCATCCTTGTGGCAATTGACTATTTCACCAAGTGGGTAGAAGCAGCCTCGTTCGCATCTGTTACCAAGAACGTTGTGGCTCGATTCATCAAGCATAATCTTATCTGTCGATATGGCATCCCCGAATGGATTATCACAGATAACGGTACCAATCTCAACAACAAAATGATCATCGAACTCTGCATGCAGTTCAAGATCAAGCATCACAACTCTTCTCCATATCGGCCTAAAATGAGTGGTGCAGTGGAAGCCGCCAACAAGAATATCAAGAAGATCATACAGAAGATGACAATGACTTACAAGGATTGGCATGAGATGTTGCCATTTGCTCTCCATGGTTACCGCAACTACAGTACGAACATCTACAGGGAAACCCCCCCCTTCTCTTTCGTATATGGTATGGAAGCAGTCCTACTTATCGAGGTTCAGATACCCTCAACCAGAGTCCTCCAGGACACAGAGCTAGGTGAAGACGATTGGATCCAGACTCGCCTCAACCAGATCAACTTGATCAACGAAAAACGACTCGCATCCATCTGCCATGGACAGATCTATCAAAAGCGAATGATCAGAGCATTCAACAAGAAAGTCAAACACCGAGTCTACCAAGTCGGTGATCTAGTAGTAGTCAAGCGCATCATCCTTCCACAAGGTGACCCCAGGGGGAAATGGACTCCCACCTATGAGGGACCATTTGTAGTCAAAACAGTATTTTTCGGCGGAGCTATGATACTAAGCACCATGGATGGAGAAGACTTCCCATACCCTATGAACACAGACATAGTCAAAAAATACTACGCATGAACGAGACCGGCTAGGTCGACTGACCTAGGCAAAAATAAGGGCATCCTGGCGAACCAAAAAGGTTCGGGAAAAAGTTAAGGATATATACAAAAAATGTACATCCGGCAAGTCGAAAACCTCTTGGGCAAAAAAGGGTATCCCAGTAGACTGAAAACCCGAAAGGGCGGTCTAGGCAAAAGTTAGGGATTTAAGCGTGCGAAATGTCTCATCCAGATCACCTACCTACAAACTACTACTATCAGCATCCAAGGTTCAAATGGCGAAAATCAATTCACTCACTTTCTACTGACAGCAATGAGATGAAATAGTCGAAATATATGAGCAATAGCATAGTTGAAACTCGACGAGATTATTTCCGCATAGCTTTTACTTTTATTCGTCTCTTGTATACAAACTGCTTGGCCACACGCCACCTTTCAAAATTAATGCAAATTCTTCCTTTTACGGTGTTAACCTTTATTGTTTTTTTGCATAAAGTCCAATGATTGCTTTGAATGATTATATACATTTGACAATAAACATCTGTTCACAAACATACGTAAAGCAAACAAACAAAAAGAAATTACTACAGACTCTGGGAATTGAGATGACGACTAAAGTCACCAATACGTTCCCCGCAATTTACCTTCACAAGGGCTCGAACCCCGCAGAGCCATTATTTTGTACAAAACTTCTCTGACGAAATACCAACACTTCAAGCTTCATCGCATTAGTCCCCGAGAAGCGATCTTAATCAGCTTCACCTCATTACATTAGTCTTCGAGCAGTAATAGTTTATCTCGTATACACAAAGATATTTATCCCCAGTGGAATGTCTTTTGACGATTATCATCCCCCGACAGCAACGATATCTAGACTCGAAACTTGGTCAGGTAGTGCATCGGAGGAACCTACATCTCTCTTATTCCCCAATCAAAGGATTCTTCGAGCCTCATCAGCTTTACACCCCTTCAGTATTTCCACATTACGTCAGTCTCCAAGCGGTATTTGGATACTCCCCAACAAGATCTACGCACAAGATCCCCAGCGGAGTACCTCCCAGTTGTTATTCTTTCCAACAGCATTAACATCTAGACTCGAAACTTGGTCAGATAGTACATGGGAGGAATCAAAAGCATCTTAGGGTCCGCAACAACCCTTTTTCAAGCGAACATCAGAAATCTCCAGCAAGACGTTCTCATCTTCTTCAAGATGGATATGTTTTGAAATACCACAACATCTACATTCATACATTATTCATAAAAATCATAACATGTGCACATATCATTCACGAACATTGTCATATGCTTGCATGCATCACAATCTGCATAGAACTAACCATACCCCGTCGAGATTTATTTCCCTAACAGGTAAAAGCTATTTTCCAAACGCAAGGTCGAAGATTAATACCCGAAACAAGACGGGAGAACTATCTAAACGACCATGAAAAGCTATTTTTTGAACGAAAGGTTAAAGGTTAATACCCGAAGAAAGATGGGAGAACTATCTGAACAACCGCGAAAATCGCTTCCAAACAACAGGTCAAAGATTATTACCCGAAACAAGACGGGAAACCTATCTAAAAGACCATACAATTGTCTTCCGACAACAAACATTGGATTAACACCCGAAGAAAGACGGGAAAGCTATCCGCATTCTGCCAAATATCCGCCTCGAGAATAGCCAAGATGGAGGTTTATTCTGACTCTCTCTTATTATCAAACAGCAACTACAAAGTCTAACATATGACTCAGTTGCCCCGGATGGCATCTTTAAGCCTATCTACGACTACTTGTCGACATCTCTCCACCTTCAAAATGCTGCATATTTGGTTAAAAATCAATACATACCAATAACCTTATTCAAAGACGAGCGTGAAGTCTAACGTACGACTCAACATCAGCCGCCCCGAATGGCATCTTAAGCCCATCTCCGTCGCCTCTTCTGCTCAAACGACCCCTACAGAGTCTAACATATGGCTCATTCCCCAGCATCAGTCTCCCCTGATGGCATCTTAAGCCCATCTCCGATGTTTCTCCTATTCAAATGACGTTCGCGTGTCTAGCGTACGACTTACTCTCCAACTCAGCTTCTCCAAATGGCATCTATAAGCCCATTCTAGCACATCATCAACCAACAGCGAGTGCAAATTTTCAGGTGTACTCGATGGTTCAATCATCTCCTACTGTCAGGTCACGAAAGGCAAGAATGCCAATCTAAAACCCTTCCAGCACAAGAAGATTGAACAGGGGCAACCGTCAAAAAAGGATTCCATTCCGTCTTAACACCATTGATGAAACATCCAATTAGAACATCTAGCAAGTAGAAATATATTTCTCATATAGACTCATGATTAAATTGAAGTGAATTAAGAAAGTTGTATTTGATGAATTCAATTCCCGATCTTTTTTGTTTGTCCATTCCTTCACTACGTATCTATTTCGGAAGGGATCGGACTCTAGGAAAAGACAAATTCTCCATCCTAGAATCCTGTTTTCCCTTTACTTAATATTCTCTACCTACCTATTTTTTTAGGTTTAGTATCGAGTCGAATTTAATTGTATTACAATAGAAATTCTCATATTTCTATTCTAGGACATGAAAATGTGAAAACAGCGACATAATCATATGGTTCTAATTAATTGTGCAGTTGAAAAAAAAACCAAGAACCAAATAGTCTTGTTCACAATATACATACTATGACTGACTAATTCTACGGTATAAGGAATTCTCTAAATAGAGTCGAAAAAACTAGAAAGAACCAAAGGGAATTTATCAACAAAAATGGAGTTCTTTTTACCAGCTTAATATGTTGATAAATTGACATTCCTAAAAATTCATTTTAGACAATTGAACCTTCTCAAATTGTTTCTTTTTCAGATCCAAAAAGATTTGTGCCAAAATAATAGATGCCAAGAAGAGCAAGAGACCTTGGACACGTAACGGATCTTGAAGCACTATTTCTGCATCCCCCTGACAAAATCCACCCACATTAGGATTACTCGTTAAGGGTTGATCAAGTTTGATAGATTCCCCCTCTAAAATAAGAAGTTATGGTCCTGGCGGTATAATATCAATCACTTCACGTCCATCTGATGCATCTACTATCGTTATTTCGTATCCACCTTATACTTTTCGTATTATTTTGTTTACTACACCTGTGTTTGTAGCATTATAAACATTATTATTACTCTTGCTTCCGTCGGGAAAAATCTGACCCCTTCCCCTGTTCCCGTCTACATATATAGGATATTTTAAGAAGTAAACATCTCTCTTAGTAGCGGGATCTGGAGAAAGAATAGGAAAGGTAATTTCACTATATTCTTTTCCAGGAACAGGGCCCTATCACAAGAATATGTTTTTTGTGGGACGTTAGCTTTGAAAAGACAAATTACCTATCTTTTCTTTCATCTCGGGCGAAAGACTATCAGGAGGGGCCAATTCAAAACCCTCTGGTAAAATAAGAACATCGCCTACATTCAAAGATCCCTTTTTACCATTAGCAAGAACTTGTTTCACTTGCATATCATAAGGAATTTGAACAACTGCTTTAAATACTGTATCGGGAAGTATCACTTGTGGAACCTCAATATCTACAGGCTTATTAGCTAAATGGCAATTAGCACATACAATCCGGCCGATAGCTTCTCGAGGATTTTCATAACCTTGTTGGGAAAAAATAGGATATGCATTTGAAATGGGTGCTCGAGTTATTATATATATCATGACCAATACGGAAATGGATCGGGTAATCTCTTTCTTTATCAAAGAAAAAGCATTTCTAGTTTGCATGGTCCAATCATTGATCCTGAAAATTTCTACAATAAGATTAGGTAGGTTACTGGCACAATTCCATATCCATGATTCTGCTATTTACTCTAATTATTTTCCTATAATATAGGAAGAATACGAGTCAAACGAAAACGAATAAGTTTAATTTTAAATGTTTCGCTTTTATATACAAATATATACAAAAAACAAATTTTAGAATTGGATTAGTGAGTCGTTTTTTCATTCATTTAGTCATTGAATCATAAATTACTACAAGCGACGGAGATACACGATTTAAATAACGGAAAATAGAGTATTTAAAAAGAGTATCTAAAAGGACTGGCAAAATGCAAACAAGAACAAATAGAATCTGATCATTCGGAGTAAATCCAAAATCTTGATATACAAACTCAATCATTAGATCCCAACCCTTAGTCGAATGGAATCCTATACAAAAATCAGTTAATAAAAGAATAGAAAAAGTTTTTATTGTGTCACTTAAGTTATATAGAAATTCTTGAACCCAAGAGTTCAAAATAATGAGTTCTTGGTTACCCCTAATAGAATAACCACTTAGAATAAGGAAACAAATTATATTTGTACATAAATGCAAAGTCGTATGGATACAATCTTGGTTGTTCGTCTCGATCAATTGGATGGTCTCTTTGTAGATTTCGATACGAAGGTTTTGTAAATGTGTTTCCGGATATTCCTTTAGCATTTCATCCAAGAGGAACAGTTCCTCGAGTTCGAGGAATTTCTTTAAAATCCTTTTTTCTTGAATACTATTCAAGAAAATTTTGGATTCTTTCATATTCCACCAATTAGCAATCCAAGAGTCCAGACTTTTCTGAAATGTAAAAGAAATGCACCAGGGCAAAAAGAAATGCTTTCTTTTTTGCCATTTTTCGTCTTTAATGAACTAAGTTTCATCTCATTTTTCAACTATATATATAAGAATAATCTTTCTATAATAATCTTTCTATCAAGCATAAGTTATATTACAAGTAAATACAAGGAATAGAGCTTAGCCTAGAATATATCAATTTCAAATTTTTTCATATAAATTGAGAAGCTATTCTTTTTATTTGTAATTCGAAGGTTAGTTTCTTTTTCCTTCAATATGAAAAAAGAATCCAAAAGAATATAGAATTCAAATAAGAAAACGAAAGAAGCCATTGCCAATTTGAATGAAGAATAAAAAAAGTGTTTCAAAAGCTATGAATGAAAAATGAAATTTTTGGATCCGATTTCCATTGGTATACTCAAGAATATGGAACGATTTCCATTGGTACACTCAAGAATCTGGACAAGTCCCAAGCTTTTTGTATAACGTTGGGAGTCCTATCATCAGAGTCAAGGAATGGTCCCCTGTTCTGGTTTGCATATAAAGGACACCACTACTAGGTTCGGGTTAGCTTGTAGTATGAGGCCGAATATCTTCGATACAAACTCGGAGAAAAATACGACGATATGTTCCGGAAATCAGTAAAAAAAAACATACCATTTGATTTTTATCGAAAAATTATAGCCACTCCCACATTCCAAAAAGGAGAAGCCACAAATGTAAACTTAGAAAGAGACCTGCAATTCCATAGAAAGTCGTGTGACTCCTTGTGGCAAAAAGGAATGACAAATTCGGACGAAATGAAAGAAAAAATCCCCATAATAACTGGAAACTGAAATATATAAAACCCCTAATGAACCTAAAAGAGTGAAAGAAGCCCAGAAGAAATTGATAATTTTTAGGGACCCCGGTAGAATGTCAAGCCATGCGTCTTGTGAACGACAACAAAGTTTATCTGACCCCCAAATACTGAATTTTGTAAAATGAACCAATAAAGCAGACATTACAATTAATACAAGGCCCACTAAAAACACATAAACGTTTATCATAAAATGGGTGCCTCAATTTCATATTTGTACCTTTTATTTTTTGTTGATTGTTAGATTCATATTTATGTTGTTATGTTATATTAAAACCTCCTTATCTTATTAAGGCTTATATAATATTAGTACGTTTCTTCTTCTTTTTTGTATTGAAGGCAATCGTTATTCAAAAATGGAACAAAATAAAAAATCCAAACTCAAAAATTGAACCCTATTTTCAAAAATATAGGAAACTGCTGGTATCTAAAAAATCTTGTTTTTTTAAACATGAAGAAATAAAGAAGCCATTGCAATTGCCGGAAATACTAGGCCTACTAATGGAACAAAAAGGGAGGGTAAGTTTATCATAAAATGGGGTACCTCTATTTCATATTTGTACCTGTTATTTTTTGTTGATTGTTAGATTCATATTTTGTTTCTTCTTATACTGGAATAAAGATAGTCTATAATCACTAGAATTCATAGAAACTTATACTAAGTCTATTTTTTAAATTCTACTATCTAGAGCTAAAGAAATAGATATCAATATCTATATCAATAGATATAAAGTCAATAGCATTCCATGAAAAAAGAGTTAGTATTTAGAACATTGGATTAATCTAAATTGTATCCGAAACTTATAAAATAATCGAAAAAATAGAGAGATGTTTAGTATATATCTCTGTATATTGAAGTGCAAATACAGAGATAATAGAATCGATTCTAATAAATGAAAATTTCAAAATAATTCCTCTAAATAAATGAATATCCGATCCGAGAGTACATCGGACTTATATATATATATATATATATATATATAAATATATAAATTCAATAGCATTCCATGAAAACACATCCGATCCAATCGTAGATAGCACTTCTATTCTATAGGAATAAAAAACGTTATAATAGAATGTTCATGATCCGGGAGTACATCAGACTTATATATTATTTTCTATATTTCCATTTTTATTTTAGAATAATAAAAATAAATTCAATAGCAAGGTAGGGGGTATGGCGAAATTAGTAGACGCTACGGATTTAATTGAATTGAGCCTTAATTACGGAGACGTACTAAGTGAATCCTTTCAAATTTAGAGAAACTTAGGAATAAAGAAAGGGTAATTCAGAGCCAAATCCTTCTTTCCGAAAAGAAAAAAAGAATCCTTCTGAAAGTTCAGGATCGGTGTAGAGACTCAACGGAAGATATTCTAAATCTGATGTATCAGTTGAATAACTGATTAATCAGACGAGAATAAAGATAGAGTCCTATTCTACATGTCAATCCCGACATGAATGAAATTCAAAGTAGTACAAAAATCCGTCGACTTTATAAATCGTGAGTGTTCGAATCCCTCTACCCCCAAAAGCCAATTTCATTTCTTTATTTTGATGTCCCTTTTTTATTTAGACTTTAGCTTTAGTTAACCAAGTGATTTTCTCAAATGATCTTAGAAAAGCATGGTGGGGATAGCTTAGCCACCTTTCATTAACTAAGTAATTTTCTCAAATGATCTTAGAAAATCATGGTTGGGTAGGGATAGCTCAGTAGGTAGAGTATAAGACTTAAAATCTTGTTGTCACCAGTTCAAATCTGGTTCCCGACGACTCATTATTTAGGAGTATCTAGAATAGATATATCATTATTGCTTTTTCGTAGAAACATATTGAATACTCGGAATAGAAAAAGGGAATTGAATTCATTATAGGATTCATCTTGTAAAATTGTTTTGACTCTAATGTTCGAGTCCATGTCGCTACTCGGACTCAAATCGAGATGTTCTAGCACTGCTTCCTAAGAGCAGCGTGTCTACCAATTCCACCATAACGGCTGGCTGACTGGAAATAATAATAACCAATTATTTAGTCAAAGTCGATAGTCCAAGTCAATCATCGAGATTGAATAAAGTGAAGTCAAATATTTATTGAGTACATTTCTTTACTACACATTGATTCTAAATTGATAAGAAAAAGGAATTTGATTTTTTATAATATCTAATAGAAATATATTCTATATGCAATAATTTCAAATTTAAGTAAAAGAACATTTTGATTTCGCTATTCATTTCTCTTTTTTTCCCATGCAGCGTTCGTTTTCAAATTGAACAACGACGGGGAATGGGTTTTTCGTAGTTGAGACTTTTTCAAATAAAAAAAAAGCACTGGAGAAACTAGAACGATCTACTTCTGACTTCAATCCAGTAATGAAAAAGAAAATTTTTTGGTAGTTGCTTATGAATCATTCTAAAAAATTAGATTATCGATATATTTAGAATATATTCTAGAATGATAGAATATAGAATATATTCTAAATATTATGTATGTTTATATATGTTTCATATTCTATAATAGTATAAAATGACTATTCAATAATACTCTTTGAATCAAGCTAATTCATATTATTCTAGTCAAACTTTTGTATTTCTTATTACCAAAACCTTTTGAGTTACCTGTAAAACGAGATTGAGCTCTAGATTGAGCTAATGAAAAGATTTTTGAGTTACCTGTATGAGCTAATGAAAAGCTTTTTGAGTTACCTGTAAAAATAGATTTACCTAATGAAAAGGCTTTCAATGCTACCTTATATCCTTTTTTTTTCCAAATATTCTTACATTTTTTTTTTGATATAGAAGTGCGTTTTTTTGGAACTGGCATACAATTAGTATAGTTTTTTCGTTGCTATAGTTTGATGTGAAAGACATTTGTTATGTAAAAACATTGAATATTAGAAACCTTTTCCAAATTTTTCATACGTAATAGATATATATGGATCTCTTTTTATTGTTCTGTAAAATAATCAATTAGTTCAAACAGTTTCTTCATAAAAAAAGTATTCATTTATATTATTTTGATAATTTATATCAAAATAAACAAATGTTGTTAGTTGTGGTGTACTGATTTATCCTCATCCTCGCTCTATAGATAAATAAAAAATTATTTTACAATTCTTAATAGTCATTTTGTTAATATATATATATATATATATATATATATATATATATATATATATATATATATATAAAATGACTAACCTAACATAGGAATTAATAGTAATATAAATTAATGAATATATTACTGAAATACTTCAAATAATAATAATAAATTTGTTTTTTTCACTAGGAATTTTGTTATTGGCCAGTTTTAACTTTGTACGTCCCAATATTGGGACCATTGTGCAAAGATTCAGAATAATTACGAATATCCAATTCTATTTCTATATCCATTTTTTATTAACCGAGCCCCTTTACAAAAGAGATAAAACAAACGATTAAGAAACAAAATTCCTCAAGAATATACATATTTTTTATTCTTTCTTTTTGTATGGAATGTACACATCAATGTTCATGGATCATACCTTTCATCCCTCTTCCAGTTCCTATTTTAATAGGGGTAGAACTTCTACTTTTTCCCACGACAACAAAAAATATTCGCCGTATGTGGGCTTTTCCTAGTATTTTATTGTTAACCATAATTATGATTTTTTCGATCGATTTATCTATTCATCAAATCGAGAATTGTTCTATCTATCAATATGTATGGTCTTAGACTATAAATAATGATCTTTCTTTAGAGTTTAGCTACATGATCGATTCACTTACTTCTATTATGTTAATATTAATCACTATTGTTGGTATTCTGGTTCTAATTTATAGTGATAGTTACATGTCTCATGATCATGGGTATTTGAGATTTTTTACTTATATGAGTTTTTTTAATACTTCAATGTTAGGATTAGTTACTAGTTCAAATTTGATACAAGTTTATATTTTTTGGGAATTGGTTGGAATGTGTTCTTATCTATTAATAGGTTTTTGGTTCACACGTCCTATTGCGGAAAATGCTTGTCAAAAAGCATTTGTAACGAATCGTGTAGGGCACTTTGGTTTATTATTAGGAATTTTAGGTTTTTATTGGATAACCGGTAGTTTGGAATTTAGGTATTTATTTCAAATATTCAATAACTTAATTTATAAGAATGAGGTGAATATTATTTTTGTTACTTTGTGTGCCCTCTTGTTATTTTGTGGTTCGGTTGCAAAATCGCCCAATTCCTCTTCATGTATGGTTACGGATGCTATGGAAGGTTCTACTCCTATTTCGCTCTTATACATGTGCTACTATGGTAGCAAGGAATTCTTGTAGCTCGACTTCTTCCTCTTTTCATAGTTATACCCTCCATAATGAGTGGGATAGCTTTGATAGGTATAATAACAGTAGTATTAGGAGCTACTTTAGCTATTGCTCAAAAAGATATTAAGAAAAATTTAGCCTATTCTACAATGTCTCAATTGGGTTATATGATGTTAGCTTTAGGTATGGGCTCTTATCGAGCCACTTTATTTCATTTGATTACTCATGCTTATTCAAAAGCATTGTTGTTTTTAGGATTTGGATCCATTATTCATTCAATGGAAGCTATTGTTGGATATTCTCAAGATAAAAGTCAAAATATGGTTCTTATGGGCGGTTTAACAAAACATGCGCCAATTACAAAAGTGTCTTTTTTAATAGGTACACTTTCTCTTTGTGGTATCCCACCTTTTTCTTGTTTTTGGTCCAAGGATGAGATTCTTAATGATAGTTGGCAGTATTCACCAATTTTCGCAATAATAGCTTGTTCCACCGCAGGATTAACTGCATTTTATATGTTTCGAATTTATTTACTTGTTTTTGAAGGATATTTAAACGTTCATTTTCAAAATTTCAATGGAAAGAAAAATAGTTCCTTTTATTCAATATCTTTATGGGGCAAAGAAGAAAAAAAAATTAAAAAAGAAAACTCATTTATTAGGTTTTTTAACAATGAATAATAATGAAAGGACTTCTTTTTTTGGGGAGAGGACATATTCACATCGAATAAATTGAAATGTCAAAACCATAAGACGGCTTTTTCTTGATAGTACCCATTTTGGTACTCAAAATCTTCCTTTTTTTTATCCTCATGAATCAGACAATACTATGCTTTTTTCGATGCTTGTATTAGTACTCTTTACTTTCTTCGTTGGGTCCATTGGAATTTCTTTCAACCAAGAAGGAATAGGTTGGATAAATTCAAAGAATTCTGGGGATTGGTATGAATTTTTCATAAATGCAACTTTTTTGGTGAGTATAGATTTTTTCGGAATATTTATAGCGTCTTTTTTCTATAAACCGGATTTTTCTTCTTTACAAAATTTGAACTTATTGAATTTATTTCAAAAAAGTGTTCCCCAAAAAGTTATTTCTGATAAAATAATCAATATTATATATGATTGGTCATATAATCGTGGTTATATAGATGCTTTTTTTGAAGTATCTTTAATTGCGAGTTTAAGAAAGTTAGCTAAATTCAATTCTTTTTTTGATAGACAGCAGCTAATTGATGGAATTCCGAATGGAGTTGGTATTTCCAGTTTTTTGATAGGAGGGGCTATCAAATATGTGGGAGGGGGCGAATTTCTTCGTATATTTTCTTTTTTGTACTAATCTTTTTAGTCGTTTGTTATTATCTATTTCAATAATAAAATTATGGAACATAAGAAAATCTACTGTATTAGACTATTCAACCTAAATTGGGATTATCCGCTAAGACTTATGGTAGAGTTGTTTATGAAGGTCTCATCTGAAAAGCTTCGGGTAAATCACGAGAGCTCCCGAAGCAGCTGCAACAGGAGTCTATTAAAAATTCTTTTCTCTTTTTTGTTTTAAGAGATTCATGGGCGAACGACGGGAATTGAACCCGCGCATGGTGGATTCACATTCCACTACCTTGATCCACTTGGCTACATCCGCCCTATAACTATGTCTAAATTACACTGTATGTAAATTACATAACTTTATTAGACCTTTTCATTATTCTTTTCTTCTAAGTTCTTACGAATCTTCTAAAATATTAGAAAATAAGAAAACATTCATTTATTTATAAAAAGAAATAATAAGAATAAAACTCCAAATTTACGAATTCATTTTGTTGAAATGAAGAATGTTAATTCTAAAGAATATGGAAGTGAATAAAGAATTTATGAATTTCTATATATGTAGACAGACAGAAAAAGAAATCTAACAAAAAGTAAGGGAGTAATATCTATAATGTTCATATTACTCCTTTACTTTCAAAAACTCGTATCCTTAAACCAAACTATTATCCATTTATAGATGGAGCCTCGACCGAAGCTAGGTCTAGAGGAAATTATGAGCATTACGTTCATGCATAACTTCCATACCAAGGTTAGCACATTAATAATATCAGCCCAGGTATTAATTACATGACCTTGACTATCAACTACAGATTGGTTAAAATTGAAACAATTTAAATTGAAAGCCATAGTGTTGATACCTAACGCGTAAACCGATACCTTCTATAGGCCAAGCACTAGGAAGAAATGTAAAGAGCGAGAATTGTTGAAATTAGCATATTGGAAGATCAATCGACCAAAATAACCGTGAGCACTACAATATTATAGGTTTCTTCCTCTTGATGAATCAGAACCTTCATTAGAAGACTCATTTTCGTGGTTTCCGATTAAACTAGAAGTTATCAAGGAACCGTGCATAACACGAATAGGAGCCATGAATACACTACACCTAACAAGTGAAAATGGGTGCATAAGAATATTATGCTCACTGAAATACAATCATAAAGTTGAAAGTACCGAGATTCCTAGAGGCATACCATCTGAAAACTTCCTTGACCAATTAGGTAGATCAAGAAAATTGCATGCAACGGAGTGAATATGCAAAGATCCACAGCATACCAGGCGAAAACTAAGTTCCCACTCACGACCCATGTAACAAGCTACACCAAGTAAGAAGTGTAGAACAATTAGTTCATAAGGACCTCCATTGTATAACCATTCAACAATGGATGCAGCTTCCCATATCGGGTAAAAGTGCAAACCGATAGCCGTAGAAGTAGGAATAATGGCACCAGAAATAATATTGTTTCCGTAAAGTAGAGATCCAGAAACAGGCTCACGAATACTGTAACGCCCCGAATTTAATTAATTAGTTAATTAAATTATTAAAAGATTTAATTATTGGAATTAGACGAAGTTTGAGAATTAATTGGAGTAATTGGATTTATTGGCATTATTTAAGAGACATATTTGGATTATTAAGTTTAACCCGGATTATTTGGTTGGTGTAATTGGAGGATTAATATTAAGAATAATAGTATTTATTTATTGGACTAGTTTAGTTAAGTGAAATAATCAGTTTAGTCGGAGAATTATTATTATTATGAGTAGAGATTAATTAACTAGAATAATTAGTGATGAATTAATTCGGTGGTAGAATATTATTGAAAATAATATTAGAAATAAGTGTGGAATTAATAGAGTTATTTATTTGGTGTTAGGAATATAGAAAAGAGGTGTGAAAATTAAGTTAAGTAGAAATAATAGAAATATTATTATTATTACTATTTTATTATTATTATAATAATATTATTAGTTGGATTTAATTATAAGAGAAGGAATTAGGTTTAAATAAATAAGAGATATAAAAGGAGAAATATAAGGCTAATAGTTAGAATAAAAAGAATACTAGAATTATTCTATTATTTGGAATTAATAAATTAAATGTGGTATATTAATTATAAGAGAAAATTAGTATTTTTGGGGAGAATTATTTAATAAAACAATTTTATTAGAAGCTACTATATATTGAATTAACCTAGTAAAATAAGGAGTGAATGTTGCTTGCAAAAACAAAGAGAAAACCCTAGCCGTGGAGAAAGACCAGAAGGAGAGGAAAGGAAGAAAAGTTGGAAACAAAGGTGCTAGGAGGGATCGTAGCCGTCCGAGAGTTCCGTTATCCGATTGAATTTCCGAGTTCCCGTCAATCCACAGGTAAGGGGTGGGATTCGGGTTTTATATTCGATTGTAGGATGGTTCGTATGTATAGTTTAGGGCTACGATATTACACTGCTAATCGTAATTCCGGTGATAATTTTATATGCTGAATTGAATTATAATATTTTGTATTGAATTATGAGGTAATTGTGTGGTTGGTAATGCATATAATGCTGTGTTGTCTCGATCGAAACATTACGCGTGGCCGTGGAAGAAGAAGCGAATTGTTGGATTGATGCAGACCAAGAGGAGACGACCGTCCCTGCTGGTGCAAGGGAAGGGAGGCGCCCGCCTCCAGGGGATTGCACAGGGAGAGGCGACCGTCCTATAGGAGGAGGCGTCCGTCTCCTTTGCTCTTGGGGAATGGAATTCATTGCAGCATGGGGGTGGGGCCCTGAACCATGATGTCTTGTTGTCACTAGCTTGCAGGTCACATGTAATTAAGAGAGTAAAATATAATAACTGATAGTTTTAATAGGAGTGAAATATTGCCTTTGGATGAGAGTGGATTTAGCAGGAAATTATACCAGAAATAAATTAGCAGTAGCAGAAAATTATACCAGGATTAAACTAGCAGTAGCATAAAATTATACTAGAACCAGAATTAATATTAACAAGTGATAATGGGCAGGAATGATTAATTAGGAGAATGATCCCCGGAAATGCAGAATTAATATTAACACTGTCAGAATTAATTAGTAGGATAACTAGAACTAATTAGTAAAATTGCAGAAAATTGAAAAATAGTGCAGAAAATTATACTGTCAGTGGAATTAAGCGGAGAATTTAGTTGGTCAGAATTGGACGAAATTTTATGGGATAGTTCGAGTATACGGGTAGTTAATTAAAATAGTGTCATTTTGTTGAGTTTCGCATTAGTTGCTTGATTGTTGATACAGCCGAATCGTTGTTGTTTATGTACGAATTGGATGATTTAAGAACCGTAGAATTATGCGGCAAAAGCTGAAGATGAAGTTGATTGAATTAAAATTATAATTGTATTGTTGTTAATATTGCTAATTGTTGTTAAAGTTGTTAATTGTTATTGAGGTTGAATTTGATCGTGTTAATTATAAGTTATATTGTGGTTGATATTACTAATTGTTATTGAAGTTGTTAATTATTGTTGAAGTTGAAGTTGATTATGTTAATTATAAGTTGCATTGTTGTTGACGTTGTTGATAGTTGTTGAGGTCGAAGTTGATCGTGTTGATTAAGTTGATGCAGTTAATGCATGATTAAGTTGTTGTTGTTTTAAGTTGTTGTTGATGCTGTGGTCGGTGTATCATACATAGCATGTGCATTATTAAGTTGGCCTGGATTGGCACCACGTTGTAAGTTGGCCTGGATTGGCACCACGTTGTAAGTTGATGGCTTATGCCTTGTTGAATGCCTCGATAACCTGGCATATTTTTACGTTGGGAGTTTTGCTCCAAATGGATCCACATGCATATGCATTTGTCGAGTCGCATTGAGTCGCATTTTAAGTTGTTGCTGATTTTATGTTGTTTTGTAGATATTATATGTTGTTGATTCTATGTTGTTTGGTGGGTATTATATGTTGTTGATTTTATGTTGTTTGGTAGATATTATATGTTACTGATTTAAGTAGTAATTATTGTATGTTCCTTTACCTAAGCATATGAATTATCGTACTTTCGCTTATATTATTCGATATCTCACCCTTTCTATTTTGTTGGCCGTTACCTTTATATTGGTAACGTGCAGGTATCCAAGAATGGAAGAATTAGTTGGTGTCGGTTCAAGTCGGTGTCTTTGCTCTGATACGTAACACTCGGGGGGACGTTGGTCTATGTTGTTTATATTGTTGACTCTTGTTGTTATTAGTATAATTTATTGAAATCCTAAGTGATGTTGTGAAATAAAAAGTTGTTAAGTATGTTGAAAGTCGAACAAGATGTTTAAAGTTGCTATTAGTATGATATATCCAGTTGTATAACTATGAATTCCGTTGCGTAGTAATAAAAAGTATTTTGTCTGAAAGTTATAAGAAGTTGTTATGAGATCCTCCGAATTAAAAAGTGTTATGTATCTTATCTGTTTGTGTTGTTAATGTTGAAATGTGGCATCCCATATTTTTAGTTTAAAATTTCCGCACTCTGATTTTATAATAAACGTTGGGTAGAAATGGGGTGTTACATTAGTGGTATCAGAGCAGGTCGGTCTGTCCGGCCAGTGTTGTCTAACATTGTTTACTTCCTTTGTTGTACGCGACTAGTGTGTGGAACACTGTCGGTACTTGTTGCTTTTGGTTGATTGCTTGCAGGAATTAAGTTGAAGCTAAGTGGGGGAAAAACTTTGCTTCTCGGATGTGTTTAGTTGAGAGATATCAGATTAGTATGTTACTGAAGGATATGGTGCAAACATTGTAGGAGCCTTGTCGTTTCTCGAATTCGAAGGTGGTAAGAATTTAAGATTTGGTTGTTTGACAAGTTTAAATGTATTGGAAAAGAATAGTTGCTAAGAGATAGAATTTAGTAAGTTGATTGTTTAAGTCGTGCATGCATTTTTCATTGCACACGGCTTTCCCTATGTATACATCTAAACCTGAGTTACTTCATAGGAATCTTGAAACTCAACCCTAAACTACCATAACATTTCAAAATACTTTCTTTCAGTATCATAACATAACCAATCATTCATCATGGACCAGATCGTTACTGAAAAGAATATCCAAATACCAAATTCGATTTCTATGTAACCGCTGCAAAGTAGAGGAGTCTCTTGGAAAAATCAAAGAAAGAATCTCTTCTTCCTCTGTAAAGAATTCTTCTAAACCAGATCTTTTCAAAAAAGCGCGTACAATACTTTTGTGTTTACAAGCCAAAGTTTTAATACAAGAACGCCGAAGTATATACTTTATTTGATACAAAATTTTTTTTTTTTGAGGATCCATTATAATAATGAGAAAGATTTCTGCATATTCTCAAAAATCGATCAATAATATCAAAATCAGATGAATCGGCCCAGACCGGCTTACTAATGGATAATGGGTTTACATTGATCATTCTTGGTTGATACCAAACATTAAAAAAACATTGCCATCAATGGATAAAAAAGTGTTTCCATTTATTCATCCAAAAGGCGCATTCTTTGAAGTCAGAATGCATTTTCCTTGATATCGATCATAATGAATGTTAGGATCCTTCACGAATGTGAAAGTATACAAAAAATCTTTAGCAAAAAATTTGACAAGATGCTCTCTTTTTGGATTAAAAAAAATTCGCTCAAAGAAAACGCTAAAAGATTTTAATTGAAAATGAGACGATTTCTTACGTAGAAAAACGAAGATAGATTCATATTCACATACATAAAAATTATAGAGGAACAAGAAGAATCTTGGATGAATTTTTGAAAAAGTAGAAATTGATTTTTTGGTAGTAAGAAAACTATTCCAATTACAAAGAAACAGCCGTAATAAATGAAAAAAAGAGGGGCATCTTTCACCCAGTATCGAAGGATTTGCACTAAGATTTCCAGATGGATAGGATAGGGTATTCGTATATCTGACGCATAATTGAAATATGTCAATTTATCCTCCAAAAAAGGAAAAATGGAATGAATTGATCTCAAATTTTTATAAGATTTAATGATTTCTGCCTCCTCTAAGGAAGAGCTTAATTGTAGGAAAAATGGAATTTCCACGACCATGGCAAAACCCTCTGATATTATTTGAGAATAAAAACTTTTATTATACCCCCAAAATGAATTTTTGTTAGAATCATTAGCCCAAAGGATTAAATGATTCTTTTGATACATTCGAGTAATTAACCGTTTTACAATTAGTAAACTATATTTCTTGTCATAACCTACATTTTCCACAAAACTGGATCTATTGAAATTATGACTATAAGCAAGTCCATAAATATACTCCCTAAAAAGAAGTGGGTATAGGAAGTGTTGTTGGCGAGATCTAGCTCGTTCTAAATAGACTTTATATTCCTTCATTTTCAAATTTCTATTTGGTCAAAGGATCAGAGATTCATTGGATTATCAAATGATACATAGTGCAATACAGTCAAAACAAGGTATTCGATATCTATATTCAAATTGAAATAAAAAACAAATATGAATAGATACCGAGAAAACGAGTTCAAACACATTAATGGACTATCTCCCCTCGCTTGTTCCTTCTAATTTTTCTAGGACAACAAGCAACTTAGAAATCCTTTATTTTTTGGACCAATCGCTCTTTTGATTTTGGAAAAAAATATCTTTATCAATATACTCTTTCTTCTACACATTTCTTGCTACCCCATAACATAAAAGGGAATAGCTCATAATTAGGATTCATCAAAAAAATTCCTTAATCCATTCGTGGGAAATTTTTTTTTTCCACAGCAAGCACTAATCCTTTTTAACGTATAATTAGATGTGGTAATCATTCCAATAAAAAATGAAAGCTCGTTGCTTTTTGTTTCCCTATGATTGGAGCAACTAAGCTCTATCCCTTTATTAATTCAACCCAACGGAATTCATTTGTTACCAGCCAACAATTCAACGAAAAAGATTAGTCGGATCCAATATGAATGAAATTTTTTTCGAATTCACCGTTGATACGACATGCTGCTTTTTCCATTCATTCCTTTCTGGATCAGTCGTGGTCTTACAAACCCCTACCGATGGTATGGATGAACCAATTAGTTCATAGAAATGTGTAAAAAATGGAGTCGCACTTAAAAGCCGAGTACTCTACCATTGAGTTAGCAACCCTAATCAAATTACAAACAAGGATCTGTATATCCAATCGCAATAAAAAAAAGATGGAATTCAATAAAGAATAGAATCAAATGTTACATATTACATTTAATTCCAATGAAAAAAAGAAAAAATGATAATAAAAAATGATAGACGACTTCTTTAGTACAGTACTACAGTACTGTAGTTATTTGTCTATTAATATAGTTTGAAATTAGTATTTTTTTATTTTTTTTCCTATTTCTATTTCATTTTGAATAAAAAAAACTTCTTCTTTGTATCAAAGCAAATCAAAATCAAATGAATCCACCATTTTAAGAAGTAAAAAACCTATGTGACATGAGTCAATCCATCCATTGATTCACAATCAGATTATATTTGTTTGATACACTGTTGTCAATATTAGTGTTGAAAAAAAAATAATACAATCGAGAAAACAAATAAAAAAAGATTTCTATTTTCATTTTTTAATAGAAAATATTTCTATTTGAATTCATTCTATTCCAAATCAAAAAAGAATAAAGAACTAGAAAAAAAGAGATCAATCTGAAAGATCTATAGGATTCATTCTAGATACAACAAGTATTTTTTTATTGTGTATTGTATTCGGCTCAATCCTTTTAGTAAAAGATTGGGCCGAGTTTAATGGAAATGAATAGAACGAATGATTATTCTTGGATTACAAAGTATCCATTCTGGAATTCAAATTTGATTTCCTTCGGACTTCACAAGCGGCTAATTCTAGACTCCACTTGCAAGCTTCACGAGATAATTGCATTACCCTCACGAGCAAGATCCGTCCCTCATTCCGAGCTTGTACATATGCTTCCAGCTACTCGATTCGCTCGGCACAGTGCATTTCCCAAGGGTGTCCTAAAGTTCCTCCACCGAATTGGAGTACGAATCATCTCAAATATCTCGGTTAGAGCGGGCATATGCCAAATGTGAATACCCAAGCAACAGGATAACACACAGTAAAGAAACCCAACTCGAGTGAAATAAATACGCGACTTCTATCTTTTCAATATAATCATCACGTAGTAAATCAACAAAACCTAAAGTAATCTCCTCTCTCCTTCAAGTTTACCTACTGCAATGAATATGATCTCCACCACACAAACGTAAGGCTTTAGCTAATACAGTGCATACCATGATTTTTGTCTATCGATAGCGCATGCATAGCACGGTGGATATGAAGAAGTAGACCATTATCGCAATAGTGAGATAGGGTAGTATTTGCGGTGAATCCACATTAAGTAGTCATGCATTACAATATGACGCAATTCTCTAGCAAATACAACTCTTTTAGCATTTCTTCACTGTACCAATAGAATTCAAATAATGTCCTTTGATTTCCCTTTGACTGTGATTTATAAATTGCTTGGCACAAAATAAGAAGCGGTCTCTCAACGCATAAATGGTTGGGAGTTCACATTTTCATCATCTTTGGTAAAATCAAGTCCCCAGGAGACATTCATAAACCGCTCTACCATAATTCTTAGCGGATAAACCCAATTTTGGTTTAATAGTACATCCCAATAGGGGACATCCATAATTGTTCAATTTATCTCTCTCAACATGGATCCCGTGAGGAGGACCTTGGAAAGTTTTCACATAAGCATTAGGGATTCGTAAATCTTCCAGTCGTAGAGCGCACAAGGCCTTGAACCCAAATACATTACCTACAATGGAGGTAAACATGTTAGTAACAAAACCTTCTTCAAAAAGGTCTAAGGGATAAGCTACATAAGCAATAAGTTGACTATTTTCTCCAGGAACAGGCTCTATCTTGTAGCAGCGTCCTTTATAAAGATCAAGGTTGGTAAGTCCATCGGTCCAAACAGTTGTCCATGTACTGTGGAAGATTACTACCGTTGCACTGCTTCAAAGCGGAACTCGAGTTGAGGAGTTACTCGGAATGCTTCAAGATATAAGTATCTTTGGTTTGATATTCGGGAGTATAATAAGTCAATTTATAATCTTTCACACCGACTTGGAACCCAACCTTTTCTTTAGTTTGTTTGTGGTGACATAAATCCCCTACAACGCATGAATTAAGAATTATAGCAAGAACAAGGTCTACTCGACATAACTTAACTTAGGAGTTAAGAAAACCTTTTTACAAATGATCCATCAACTAATATTATCAATTAATCTGAATGGGTCATTGTTCAATTTTACCATGATATTTGATTTGGCAAATACATCATTATTCTATCTTGTTTCATATGTATGGCGCCCAACCTTTTTTTCCGAGTCTCTTATTTTTATTTTTTGAAATTGTGAATCTAATTTTCGAATCTAAATAATAAAACATATACTCTTGACATTGCCATTGATATACGTTGTATATGTAAATCCTAGTTGTCAAAATCGGCAGAATTTGCCCAATCAAAAGAAAAATTGGTCAAAATAAAGAATATGCTAAGTATAAATCCTAATCCAATAAAAAAAATTCATAATGACTGGGTTTACCTTGAAAATGAAATCAGTGAAATTTGAAAACAATTGAATTGGTTGGATGGTACCAAGAAAATCGATTATTCACTTACATTTCTTATTGAATATTCTGAAATAGTCAGAATATTAATTGATTAACTTGCTTTGTTATCAAACAGTTTTTTCTGAATTTCAATTCAAAAAAAGGGATATTTTAAAATATGAAAATAACTCCCCCTCCTTCTGATACTGAGGTTTCTGCACTTGAAAAAAAACTGGGGCGTATCACGCAAATAATCGGTCCGGTACTCGATGTAGTTTTTCCACCAGGGAAGATGCCTTATATTTACAACGCTCTGATAGTTCAAGGTCTAAATCTATTCTATTTGTAGTGGTTCCAATCAATCTGAAATAATTCAAAAGCAACGCAATTTGAATTCTTGTTATTCTCATTTTTCGATTTCAGATTCTTTTCAGAATCCCGGGAACTAAGAAATAAAGAAAAAAAATCTTTTGAGTATTCCACAATTCAAATTGATTCAATGAAAATATTTGTTTGATTCAAAGAGTTTTGTTTCAATATTATTATCTTCTACATGGAATAGATTAAACCACTGGAATACAATAGAATTTATAAATCTAGATAGAATTTTCATTACTTAGTATTAAGAAAATAACTAAAATAGTTCAAAACTGTAATAACCCAGCTAGAAAACAATTGAGACAATTTGATCCCTTAACTCAATGAGTATTACCTTTAGAGTCCACTTCTTCCCCATACTACAAGGGAAAGGGAAAATGTAAAAACTACCATTAAAGCAGCCCAAGCAAGACTTACTATATCCATGTAAATTATGTCTCCTATCTATATCAATATTAAGAAATTCTTTTCTTAATTCTTTTTTTTATTGGTTACTCATTTTTCTTGTATTATTTTTGTTTTTATTTTTCACTAAAAATTTGATAATATCTTAGAATAATAGTGGAATCGCTAGTACAAAGTCAAAAAAGGATTCCATTCCGTCTTAACACCATTGATGAAACATCCAATTAGAACATCTAGCAAGTAGAAATATATTTCTCATATAGACTCATGATTAAATTGAAGTGAATTAAGAAAGTTGTATTTGCTGAATTCAATTCCCGGTCTTTTTTGTTTGTCCATTCCTTCACTACGTATCTATTTCGGAAGGGATCGGACTCTAGGAAAAGACAAATTCTCCATCCTAGAATCCTGTTTTCCCTTTACTTAATATTCTCTACCTACCTATTTTTTTAGGTTTAGTATCGAGTCGAATTTAATTGTATTACAATAGAAATTCTCATATTTCTATTCTAGGACATGAAAATGTGAAAACAACGACATAATCATATGGTTCGAATTAATTGTGCAGTTGAAAAAAAAACCAAGAACCAAATAGTCTTATTCACAATATACATACTATGACTGACTAATTCTACGGTACAAGTGTCATACCCCAATTTTTGACCTAATATACCACCTCACATTTGCATCATTGCATCACTAACAGTTCAGAACAGAATTAATCGGGTGTAGCATTCACAGGTCAAAATTAGGGTTTCATCAAATTTTCATCTGATTCAAGAGGCAACCAATTAGGGTTTGAGTTTTACTCACTTCATTTGATCTATCTTGATCAAATCATCAACCTCTGATCTTCAGATACCCAACTTGTTTCATTGATCTATCAAGGATCGACCAATTAGGGTTTTGGTCGAGCATGAGTAATCTCTGATTTTCTGATCAATGAATGACTTTTTTGGTCAAAGATTGATCTTCATATCTTAGATACAACATGTTGAACTAATTTCTGGGTTCAAAACATCACAGAAGTTCACAGGATTCATCAGTCAATTTTTGATACATCTGATGAAATTTCATCTGCATAGAAAAGTCAAACTTTGACGTTTGGTCAACTTTTTCAAAACAAAACTTTTTCAATCATCAAAATACTTCAAATGATCCATCATGATCATAAAAAATCAAAGAATTTGGAAAAGAGAACAAAAAGTCAAATTTTCCCACACTTAGAAAAATTTTCAAGTGTTGAAATTTCTTATTTTTTCCAAACTTCATGGCATTTTTTCACATAGTTCCACTTTGAATTGGAAAAAAATCAAAACATGAAAGTTGTAGCCCTTGAAACATGCTTTCCAAAATGTCCAAGAACTCTCAAATCCATGGAGTCTAGCTACACTTTTGAATTTGAAACATAGAGCTCCAAAATCTTTGAATTTCAAGTACAAACTTCACAATTATAGGTCATTTTGAGTTTCTTTCTTTCTAGAAGCATGCCACCTTGCCAATTGAGGATTAGAGCTGATAAATATCAGAAGAGAGTAATTGCAAAGAGATAAGATCAAGTTGAAAAATTAACCATGGTTAAAAGGAAGTTTCCTTTTGCATTTAATGCAAAAAAGACGTCCTTGCCCTCTAAGGCAAGTTTGAATTACCAATGCCAATTCTTTGTGCTTACCATTCAGAATTCATGGCCTATAAATAGAGGTATCATTTTCAAATTCAAGACACACCAAAGCCATGCAAGTACATGCTTTCTCTATTCTTACTTGAAATTCAAGAAACATAGTGAAAATTGAGAATTCTTGCAATTTTGAAATCTTGTGAAAACCATGAAGAATTTTGGTGTCTAACATATCTTATAATCAATATATAACTTGTTTGAAACATAAGATCAACACAAGAAACACTAAAACTCAGAATTGCACTTCATGCTTCCAAAACTTACAAAACTGCCATAACTTTCGAATTTGGACTTTGGCTTCAGCAACTTGAGTTTTAATCATCCAAACATCAACAACATACATCATAGACATGATGCAGATCATTAATATCAAACTGTAACACTTCTAACCCAGAATTCGAGGTTCCATTTTGAGCTTATGCAGGTCGACTTGGGTAGAGTTTCAAATCATTCGAGCAAGTGGTGATCAAACACCTTCCATAGAGGCCGTTGGTGCTCAAGCAATCCTCAAACAACAACTGGAAACACTCCAATCCAGTTTTCGATTCCAGCTTCAACAGGTAAGAACTTCAAACTCGAACTCCATGATTTCTTGATTCAAATGAAAAAAACTCTTGGCCATTTGTTTTCTTCACTATCCACGATCATTAACCCTCAATCAATTGGATAAATCATCAAACCATACACGATTTCAATTAGATTTTTCAGTTTTAGGGTTCTTCGTGTTCTTCATAAATTTAATCATTCTGGGCTTAAAATAAATGAAATTAAAGAGTGCCATCATGTTCCTGGACTTGAAACGAGCAAGTTTGATCTTTACATCGTTTGATTTCATCAAGAAACACGAAATCCATGGCTGATTGAAGATTGGAGAAGAAGAACAAAGCTGCGCGCGTTTTTTGAAAATTCAAATATCTGTTTTAAAATATATTCAGTTTGTTTAAATACAATACACGGATGTATTGCTGCCCCAGCGGTTGCCAGCTCACTCTTAAAACTCTCTTGCCACGCCTTGCCTAATGGTCCCGGGTTCAAGCCTCCTTGGGACCATTTTTTTACAAAACTTTTGTATTTTTTTACAAACTTTGACATTTTCAAAACCCAACCAAAACTCCTCATTTTGAGGTGATTTTTTGTACACTTGTCAATTAATGTATCTATTTTAGGATAGTGCAAAAATTTTCAGAAAAAACTTTCATCCGATTATATTTTGATCGAGCCGAAAACGACACTTTGTGTACTTATCAAAACACCTTTAAAGGTGATTTTTTCAAACTTTCGAAGCCCGGTTCTTTTCAAAACTTCTTATAAGTAAACTTCACTTTTCCAAAACACTTTCAAATAACATTCTTCAAAACTTTTCATCAAACTTGCATCTTTTTCCATGATCGATCCGAGTAAACGATGAAACCGAATTCGTTTTCTCTCGAATTTCTTAACCGATCATGGGCCTCCCTTACGGTGTAAGTCCCAACATTCTTTATGTACATACATATTTTCTTTGTACATATCAAATACTTTTCATGTAGATACAAATTTTTACCTGTACATAATACAGACACTTCTGTAAATACTCAAACACAGATAAACTTCGATCGTTTGTTTTCCGTTTCGATTGTATATAAATTGAATACCATTGGTATTGAAAGGAGCATTATTCCCGGTGAAACTGCTTTTAAACCAATGGGCCACCCTTATGGTGTAAGTCCCAATCCTCCTATGTACATCCACATCCTCCTGTACATAAATACTTGTTCGTGTACATATTTACTTCCTTGTACACAATTCAAACTTGTAAATAACCAAGTTAGGCTCGTTTTAAACGTTCGTTTCACAGACACTAGTTTATATTTCCTTCATAAACTCTTGTAAATAAACATCATGCATTGTTTATATTTCCTTCATACACTCCTGTGAATACATATCACACACACACTTGTTTATATAATTGTCTAGTTATAACATAACAAGTAGTCTAACCAATAGGTTCCCCACAGCTATAGCCTCCTCTTGGGCTTTATACAAGATAACTCTCCCCACAGAGTTAGCCTCCTCTTGGGCTTTGTACAAAGTAACTCATTCATCTAAGTTTAGCCTCCGCTTAGGCTTCATATAATACAGCACTCCCCTGTTGAGTCAGCCTCCTCTCGGGCTTCGTTCAAAAGAACTCCTCATTGAGTTTAGCCTTCTCTTGGGCATCATACAATGAAAGAGACCATAAAATCTCTTAACAGCCTCCTATTGGGCTTCCAATACAAAGAATCACCAGCTAAGATAGAACCACGAGTATAATTTCCCGGTGAAATTGCTCTTAATTCCAAAAGGATGGTTTCTCGGTGAAATCCCTTTTAAAGACAAATCCAGCCATACCCTATGGCTTCCTCTTGAGCTTCGTACAAGGACCCTCGATGACCCTTGGAATGCCTCCTCTTGGGCTTACAATACAAGGACCCACGGGCTTCTTAAAAGCATCCCTTTAATCCAATCAATTTCTCCTCGAGATTTAGACGTTTATCATCTCTATGGAAGAAGTATCTCATCTATCACATCACATACAGTCAAAACTTTTTCAAACTTTTTCAAACTCTTTTCAAACAAAAAACATCTCTTAATCGTAAGTGGTAACGCTTGTACACTCAAGCAAAACACCCAATGCTTACAATTAAAAGAATTCAATCGTCTTTTTCAAAAAATTTTCTTAAACATGTAAGTGGTAACGCTTGTATACTCAAGCAAAACACCTATAACTTACGACGAAAGATTCAATCATTCAAACTTTTCAAAAATGTATGTGATGAAATAGATTAGATACATTTTTCATTAAGATGACATTTGTCATCTCTTCGGCATCCCGTTGCTTCCACTAGCATAAGTGGGAACTACGATTGCTCTGACTTTCTCGACTTCCTTTTGAGAATACGTAGGCACAAGGTCTCATCCTTGCCGAGCAAATTTCTTTCTCCCTCAGACCAAACAAACCATAGATCCCTGTAGATCCGAGCTACAAATGCTCTGATTCCCACTAAGGGATATGTATGCAGAAGATCCAAAGATCTTTGCGAGCACAATAATAACAAACACTAGGATCCCACATAATCTATCCTTCTTAAAATCCCAAAGGAGAAACTTTCCCAATCATAGAAATAGCAGTTAAAACACACAAACATATCAAATGTATTCATATATAAAGCTATGGATAACCAGATATATTTAGGGCGCTCCATCTATTCCCTTTATATAACAAACCCCCTTAGCATAAGTGGGAACTACGATTGCTCTGACTTTCTCGACTTCCTTTTGAGAATACGTAGGCACAAGGTCTCATCCTTGCCGAGCAAATTTCTTTCTCCCTCAGACCAAACAAACCATAGATCCCTGTAGATCCGAGCTACAAATGCTCTGATTCCCACTAAGGGATATGTATGCAGAAGATCCAAAGATCTTTGCGAGCACAATAATAACAAACACTAGGATCCCACATAATCTATCCTTCTTAAAATCCCAAAGGAGAAACTTTCCCAATCATAGAAATAGCAGTTAAAACACACAAACATATCAAATGTATTCATATATAAAGCTATGGATAACCAGATATATTTAGGGCGCTCCATCTATTCCTTTATATAACAAACCCCTTACGGAATACTCCCCAATGCGTTGCGTCTAGTTTGCGCTAGTCGTTCGCATATCAAAATCAATTAGCGTATTGACTTTCCCTTTTCATAATCATTAAATCATCATTTCTTGTGTTGAAAATAATAAAGCTTGATGCTCATGACATCTTTATAAACAAATCAAAGAGTAAATCGTCGTTTGAGCGGAGAATCAATTCGATTCGATTCCTTAGCGTCACTTTTAACGGGAAAAATGGCGACTCTGTTGGGAGTAAACTTTGATTTTCAAAAAATGTGACTCTGCTCAATTGCACCAAGCTTTTTGTTTACAAAAAGAAAAAAAGGGTTAAGCTTTCACATGTGCATATGTTTGTTTTTCTTTATTGTGTGTTTTCGCGATTTCATCGATGGAAAGAAATCTTAACCGGATTTAAGAAACATTTTAAGATCTAGGTGGGGTATAGTCCTATTAACTTGTGAGAAGTCTCGGTACTTACGGAGTTAATTTGAGATCTCGCTGGAGGTTGTCTTGGGGTATTTGTGTTTAGCAAGTATTTGTGAAGACATTTTGCTTTCAAGGGAACTTATAGAACACATAACCCATCCGGCCACTTAGGATGTAGTGCGAAATTATTCGGCGTAAGCCTAGAATATTGTCATGCGAGACTACGATCAGGCGAGTTTCTCTTAAAAAATATTATTGGACCATCGAGTATTCAACAAATCCGATAATATTTCAAAGAGAAGTGTTGAGCCTGTATTATTAGTAGAACCCGTTTCACAGATGAATAAGCCCTTAGAACTTACCCACGTTTGATTCTTATCGTTGGCCTCATGCTCGTGACTTCGAACGCTTGACCGTGTGTATAACTACTAACCATGTTTGCAACATTCATTCATGCATTCATTCAAAAAATTCATTTCTCTTCCCATTTCCAAAGAATTTAGAGATTTTTCTTTGTAAAATATTTTAGGTTAGAGTGATGGACGTCAGAGGAAGATTCACCAAGAGATACAGTTTTAGAATTCCTAACGTAGGAAAGTTAAAAGAGTTAGCATTCTTGGTAGAAGATCCCTCGGATTTCAGAAAACTCTATGGAACTCTTTTAACTATTCTGAACACTAACATTGATGAAGGACTTCTCAAAATTTTCGTTCAGTTTTACGATCCCGTCTATCGCTGTTTCACTTTCCCTGACTATCAGTTGATGCCTACTTTGGAAGAGTACGCACACATACTAAGTATCTCGATGTCGGACAAAGTGCCTTTCAATGGTTTGGAAGCCATTCCTAAGTCACCAGTCATTGCAACGATGACTCATTTAAAGAAATCGAGATAGACAAAACCTAACTACGAGGAAAACTCTTAGGACTGACTTCAAAGTTCCTAATGGAGAAGGCTCTTAAATTCTCTGAGGCCGGTAGTATGGTAGCCTTTGATGCTATTTTAGCTTTACTCCTTTATGGATTGGTGTTGTTTCCCAACGTCCCAAATTTCGTTGATCTCAACGCCATAAGGATCTTTCTGATGGGAAATCCCGTTCCCACTCTGCTTGGTGATACGTACTTCTCCATTCATCATAGGAATCGCCAGGGAGATGGAACTATCGTGTGTTGTGTACCTCTGTTTTTCAAATGGATTACCTCGCATTTGCCTAAATCTCCTATTTTCCGCGAAAACAAAGACGATTGGCATTGTTCTCGAAGGCTCATGTCTCTTACAAACGACGATATCCATTGGTATACCTTAGCGGACAATGATGGAAATCATTGAGAGCGTGGAGAATTTGCCAACGTACCTCTCATCTGCGAAAGGAGGAATCAACTACAACTCATTCTTGGCGAGGCGACGGCTCGGATACAAAACTCTAGTAAACCTCTTGGATTTGGTGAGAGAGCTACTATCATGAGGAGAGGATTCCCAAGGTTGAAGGCTAGGATGATCGAGCTTGGCATCACATCCGAAAGAAAGAAAAAGGTAAGGCAAAGAATTGTGTAGCCATGAAAACCTACACTTCTTGGGTAAAGAAAAGAGCGAAAGAATTTCGAATGCCTTACGCTTATGAAGAACCCATGTTCTCAACAGCTTCCAAATCAACAATTTTTCCCGTTGAGACTATGGGAGAATACCAAGAAGCTTTGGCCAAGATGAGACTTGAGAAAGAAGCTTTGGAAAACAAATTCCTTAAGACTGATCTCGAAAATGAGAAGCTCAGGAAGCAAGTCAAAGATCATGAAAAGACGCTCTACTTCCAAGATGAATGGCTCATGGAGAAAGATGAGAAGATTCGCTAGAAAGATAACGCGATCAAAAGATACATCAAAGCAAGGAAAAGAAAGCTTGAGGAAATGACAACGATCCCTCAACGAGTGGAAGAAAGTCATTAGCAAGCTAAAGCGAAAGTCGAACGAAAAGCTCACTATGGGAAGGAAATCCTGAAGTTGAAGCTACATCAAGCCTTTGGATCTTCATCCGACGAGGACGATTAATTAGTTTAGATTGTAATTTTTTATCATTTATTTTATCATTTGTGTGAGCAATGCTCAAAAACAGAATTGTTGTAATCTTCTTTTCAATAATCAATAAAATGTGTGTTTTCCATCCAAATATTTTCCAAAAATTTCTCTTTTAGCATAAATTCTTTGGAAACTTTCTTTACATTCATAATCATGCATCATACTTTGCATATTGAGTCTATTGTCTAAAGTCTGATCTTTTGGAATTTTTTCCAACAGATAGAAAAAGATCGCCAAGCTGTCGCGTCTTAGAGTTTCTCGACCACGTCCACAGCCTACTCGAACATACAATACACGTTCAAAAAGAAGGAAAGTAATGGAAGGATTTGAGCAAGAAAATGTTGAGCTTCGTAGCACAGTAACAACACTGCAAGAAGAGGTGGAGAGACTCACTTCTTTGGTCAATTCATTGCGCAGAAAGTCAAGCGACATCGGCGGTCAAAATCAAGCCGATTTCAAAGACACTACTACTCTAGTTTCAATTGCAGATAGTTCACTCTTGATATTCGAAGGTTATCCATGGGCATGCCTTTCAATTTCGGCATCGGTTCGCCAACCGACTTCTCAAGTACAAACAACCACGCTTGAAGTACCTACTTTGCTCAAAACTTACTCCGCAACGTGGAATAACTTTTCAAGTAACTATGATGGTTTCTCAACCGATCATGACAAACTCCGTAGTACACTGCGAAGAAGTTCACCATATTCGGTGACAACACGAATCCTCGTGGCGGATGGAGACTCTCCAGAACAACTCCTCAAAATGCGACTTGAAATTAAAACGATCCGTGGAAAGAATTGTTTGGGAAAACGCGGGATCTTTGCTTAGTTCCTCGTAGGGATACGCAAAATTCAAAGTCCCCGACTTTGAAAAGTACAAAGGAAACTCCATCCACAAAGTCATCTCACGATGTATGCCGGAAAATGTCTATGTACAACGACGATCACGATTGTTAATCCACTACTTCCAAGATAGTCTCAGTGCATCAAGTGGTACATGGGGTTGACAGCAAGTATCCAAACATTCAATGACTTAGGTTAAGCTTTAGTACAACAATATAAATTCAACTTGGATATGGCCCCAGATCGAGATCAACTCCGCTCCATGTCTCAAAAGAAGAGAGACATTCAAAGAATCGCTCAACGATGGAGGACCAAGTCAACCCACCATTAGAAGAGAAAGAGATGACCAAGGTATTCTTAAACACTCTTGGTACATTCTACTACTGACGAATGATCGCCCTCAAGATTTCACCGAGATGGTAAGCATGGGAATGCGGTTAGAGGAAGGAGTTCGAACCGGATGCCTAACCAAAGAGGCGGGATCTTCTAATGGAACTAGGAAGGTTGGGACCAGTTTTCCAAAGAAAAAGGAACATGACATAAGAATGGTATCCCGAAACCGCGAAAAATGTCGATCAGCGACGGTGGCCATAACACCCGCTATAAACACAAGTCCAAACACAGGAATTGCTCCGCACTTCCAGCAAACTCAACAGCCTCGTGTAACACGGTGAACTGACTTTGTAGGATTTTGTATCGCAAATGTGCGGATAGCAAGAGTCACCACCGACTTTTCTTTTATCCAATTAAGGGAAGGTAAAAAGTACAGAAAAAGACCTTCGTTAGATTACGAGTAAGGAGAAGGTTATGAAAAGGGAAGGTATTAGCACCCATTTTCATCCGTAGTTATCTACGGGCTCTTAGTTGCTCTTAGATCACTTTAAAATTGTGCTTTCTGTGTGTTTGACAAAAATGTTTTGAGAAAGGCATTTCGCTTTGACTTTGTAATGATTCATGTAGGAATGTATACAAAGTGTTCGGAAATGTTTCGTTTTAAAAAGAATTTGAATTTTGACAAAAGCGTGAGGTGTGAAAAGTATTTGATTGAGCAAGCAACTAAAAGTCTTATTACCTACTCAGAATTGGTCGTTTTCGTGTTATTTTACGTTCCTTTAGAATAGTGCTATCCATACCATTATTTGATAGGTAACCCTATTCGTTGGATGTAAGCGGGACATTCGAAGGGACATCGGATGGTCATAGAAAGCAACTTGTAGGAAGTATCCTAGCACATTCGAAGGGACTATCATCATTTTTCGTAGGCAACAATCAAGGGTCAAGATCATGTATTCGGAGGCGACATCGTGGGTCTTATGATCTTTGTATCGAAGGGACTATGATGATTTGTTTTGAAGGCAACGGTGCTAGAATACCTCTACGTTCGAGGGACTTGACCATTTGAATTCGTAAAGGCAACGAGAGAGAATTACCCTAAGGGGTGCATGTGTGAAAAGAGTGTGTTGATTCAGATTCTTGTTATCTTGAAAATTAGAGTGAGCTATGTTCAATTTTATCTTGCCATACACGTCTAATTACTAGCAGTTTATAAGTGCGGAAATTTAAAATGCGGAAAGTAAAGTGCAGAAATATAAATCCTACGCTATTACATGGCTTTGGGGCAGATACATAATTTAACCGTGCGGAAAATAAAAGCCCTAATTAAACTATTACATCCCATGAGCAATTACATTATTGGAAAAAGAAAACAGTAAAAAGAAATCGTCCGAAACGGGATAACCTGTGAAAAGATGAGAAAATCGGAAAATACGAGGAAATCGAATAAGAGGAAAATGTTAGTAAAAATGCAAATTTTTAGATGAGAAAAATATTTCATGCTGGAAATATCATTAGTATGCTAAAATAATTTTTTGGGATTTTTTGGGTGCAATTTAATAATTAAAAACTAATTAAAAGTGATTTAAATGATAAATTAGGAATAAAAATAAATATGCATGCAAAATAATATTTTTTTAATTTTATAAATTCTGAAAATAATGCAAAAAGAAAAATATTTTTTGATGATTTTTAATGAATGATAAAAATTATTGAAAAGAAATTAAAATGCATGAAAATATTAAGAAAAGTAGAACATATGAAAAACAAGAAAATAGTTTGAGTTTGTGAAAAGAAAAACAAATCTGGTCCGGATGAGGCTCGAACTCGTGACACTGGAGAGCATCTACCAACAGTCCATGCCTTAACCACTGGGACACTTGGCATTTGGTGTTGGAAAAGTTGAAATTAATTGGATTTGAATGATGACGCGTCCTGGATGTGTTTGAAACACGGTCAGGGAAGTGGACCCCATTGACTTATAAATGAACGAATCGGAACGCGCTATCGTGCCACGCCATCTCTTCGCCGGTCTTCGCTGGTACGGAGCTAGGGCTCTTCTCCGGGAAGCACGATCTTTGAACCTGCAAAAATACGTGGATTCGAAGGCTGGGCTTAAGGCTACCCCCCCTAAATCGGGGTCTGCGAATCTAATGGTGGTCTCAGTTTCTCCTGAAAGTGCCTCTAGCTATCAGTTCGAAACTCAACAGTTCCAAATCCCTAATCATGGCATCACGCGATTTAGACGTTCAAAATCAACAACGATTGCCCAGATCATGTATAAGGAGTCTCATGAACACAATAAAAGCATTAGAATCGATTAACACGAGCAGGATAATAAAATGCAAAATCAAGAAATATTTGAATATGTATGCATGTATATGGCTTAATTTAGCTTGCTTTGATCAATAACAATGATGCATTCTTACTCAATCTTACCCCCTGAGCACGTTTGGATGGCTGGAAGAGGCTGAAAGAGGCTGGAAAATAAAATATGATTTTTCAAGATTCTTGGAAAATTTTGACAAAGTTTTGGTTGTTGTAAGGGCTAGGGTTTCGTGTCCTTGTCTTGTGAACTTGCTGGCTATTTATAGAGTGATTTGAGAGAGAAAAAACAAGGCAAAAAGATTTGATTTGGAATGCATTCAATGATTTTCAAATAAAATCAAATTTTTGAAAGAAATTTGATTTTCTCTTAAATGTATGATCATGCACGAAATTGGCAAGTTGTATGGGCTTCCTTGGACCTCAAGTTTGATCAAAATCCAATCATCTTGAAAAAATATCTTATTTTCATATTTTATATAATTTAATTTTGAATTAAATGGTTTAAAATTCAAAAATAAATTAATAAAATAGAAACTTGCCATGGCCAAGCATTTATGGGTCACAAGTAATGTCATGAACAAGTTTGGATCAAAAGATTATAGGCCCATTTGGAAAATTTTGTATTTTGACCAAAATATCCTTTTGTGCAATTGTCCAAAATTGCCCAACTTCTGAATAGTGTATATTGCTCAATTTTCCACATTTTTAAGTTTTCTTGGACTTTTTGGAAAGCTCTAAGAGTCCTCTAACCAACCTTTTTGGTCTCATCTCAATTGGAGTTTCTATGCTCAATATATCTTCAAAACAAAAAGTTGACTTTTTGTTGACTTTGAAAAGGACCTGTAATGTTTTGATCCATACCTCTCAAATGAAGCATTTTTTGAACATTATTTTGAGACATGAAGTTGTAGGGAATGAAATTTCCTTCAAAACAAGAGGTGGTGGAAATTTTTTTGAGAAAGTATGAAGAAGTTATGATCAGTCAAAGTTTGGTTTACTTTTCTCAGAGAAACCCTAATTTAGAAAGTTTGACTTTTGAGCAAATCTTGAGTTTTCTTGATGAATCATGATCAACCCTTGATCAAATGATGAATGTAGCTTCAAAATGAGGATGTTGACCAAAAATCATGAAGTTTGACTGTATGTTGACCATAGTTGACTTTTTGTCCAATATAACTGATTTTCAACCATCTGAGCAATTGTCTGAGGAAACTTGACTTGTGAAGCTTGAAACTTGACATGGGGAATCTTTGAAGCATATGAGGAGGCATGATGAACATTGGATATGTTGGAAGTCCATCTGGAGCTGAGAATTGCCAAACCCTAGTTTGGGTTGATTGTCTAGGAGAGGGTTTGTCTGATCAACCTTTGAGGAATCCTTGAGTATGGATGTATGGAATGTTTTGAGAAGATGGAGGGAAAATTTTGGGGTATGACACCTCGTCAACAGGCTCATCAGTTTAACAATCAAAACCGTGTGCCTCGGGTCTCGCAATTCGACCCAATTCCAATGATGTACACATAACTATACCCTGCATTAATAGAAAGGAATTTGGTACAGACAAGGTCACCACCTCCGGTCCCAGAAAAATTGCCATGGTGGTACAAAGCGGATGCATCTTGCCCTTTTCACCAAGGGGCACTAGGCCATGATCTTGAGCATTGCATAGCGTTAAAAGCAGAAGTGCAGAGATTACTGAAATCTAATCTTCTTTTCTTTAGAAATACAAATCCCAACGTGCAAGCAAATCCACTTCCCAATCATAGTGGACATGCCGTGAGTTTGATACTAAGAAATACGGATCGATATCTCGTCACAGACGTAAATCTGATCAGATGAAACTTGGTGCATCTCCATGATACGTACAATACAATGGGTGCCTTCACCAAACACAATTACGCAGCTTGCAACATCTGCTTCAAGGATATTCGAGGGTGTCCCACCATAAGAGCAGACATTCAACGATTGCTAGATATTAGTGACATACAGATCTACAGAAACAGAGATGACTATGACGTAAATAAAGTAGGGCATTTTCCGCATGAGCTTTTAGTCTTAGATATCAACTCGGAAAATCCCAAAGTAAACGTTATTATCCCCTGTTTCAATGTACCCAAGCATGTAGAGATTGAATATAACGGTTCCAGCGTTCCAGGGTCTCCTTTGGTGATTCGCTTACCCGGTCCTGTTCCATACAGTTCTAGCAAAGCAATTCCTTATCAATACAATGCAACTGTGATAGAGAATGAAAAAGAGAAACCCATGCCAACTCTTCCAGCAAATGTCAACATAACTGAGATAGGACGAGTAACACGAAGTGGACGAGTACATACTCCGTTGCCACCAAGACCAGTTGCCGTTCCTGTTGTTAGACAAAATCCAGTTAACATATCTCCCGAGAATCCCACAATGATTCCCGAGGTTAATCCAAGCACGAATGTTGGTTCTCTGATAGAACCAACGTCAACCTGATTTTGATGAGATCTTGAAGTTAATCAAGAAAAGCGAGTACCGAGTCGTGGATCGGTGATGGACTCCTCAAGATTTCAATACTATCTCTACTCCTGAACTCCGAAGCTCACCGAGAAGCTCTGATGAAGGTACTAGACCAAGCTTATGTAGACCACGGTGTGACTATAGACCAGTTTGGAGGTATAATCGCCAACATAACAGCTTGCAATAATCTAAGTTTAAGTGATGAGGAACTTCTAGAAGAATGGAAAGATCACAATTTGGCTCTGCATATCTCAATGATTTGTCAATCAGATTCCCTGTCCAATGTATTGGTAGATACTGGTTCATCTTTGAACGTAATGCCAAAAACGACACTCGCTCGTTTGGCTTACAAAGGGACACCAAAGAAATTCAATGACATAGTGGTAAGAGCCTTTGACGGGTCACGGAAGTCAGTTATTGGGGAAGTCGATCTCCCGATGACAATTGGTCCGCATACTTTCTAGATCACTTTCCAGGTCATGGACGTGCCAGCTGCTTACAGTTGTCTACTAGGAAGACCATGGATCCACGGCGAGGAGCGGTGACTTCCTCTCCATCGAAATTCACGGTAAATGGGAAGCTAGTAACCATCATCGGTGAACAAGCTTTGCTCATAAGCCATTTGTCCAGTTTCTCTTTCATCATAGCCAACGACGTTGAAGGGACACATCTTACCGGACATCCGTTAGAAGATTAATCTACTAGCAAAAGTAGATCATCTATCTCTTCTTATAAAGAAGCAGCGCAGATAGTGAAAGATGGCAATGCTGAAGGTTGGGGACAAGTAATCAAACCTGTCAACAACGAGACAAAAGCCGGACTCGGGTTTGCACCCGTATTCTCCAAAGACAAGCAAAAGGATGAAGCATTTCGTCCAATCAAAGAAATATTCAACAGTGGGGGTTTCTTAACCCCTGTTCTCCGAGAGGTTAACGTTGTTACTATTGAAGATGATGAAGATGATCTCTCTAGATCTGAAGAGTGGAGCACTTATCTGAACAACCCTGAATATGTGTCTCAGGAAGAATCCTACGCACCGTACTATCCTCCGACTGATCAATTTAAAGACATGTCCCTGCAAAGGCATGAAAATCCACCTGTCCCTTCTGAAGTTTGGGACACATTGGGAGAACCAAGTGGTAAATTTGATTACATGGTGTAATACGGTGAACTAACTTTGTAGATTTTTGTATCGCAAATATGCGGATAGCAAGAGTCTCCACCGACTTTTCTTTTATCCAATTAAGGGAAGGTGAAAAGAATAGGAAAAGACCTTCGTTAGATTCTGAGTAAGGGAGAAGGTTATGAAAAGGGAAGGTATTAGCACCCCTTACCATCCGTAGTTATCTACGGGCTGTTAGTTGCTCTTAGATCACTTTAAAAATTGTGCTTTCTGTGTGTTTGACAAAAATGTTTTGAAAAGGCATTTCTCTTTGACTTTGTAATGATTCATGTAGGAATGTATACAAAGTGTTTGGAAATGTTTCGTTTTGAAAAGAGTTTGAATTTTGACAAAAGTGTGTGGTGTGAAAAGTATTTTGATAGAGCAAGCAACTAAAAGTCTTATTACCTACTCAGAATTGGTCGTTTTTGGTTATTTACGTTCCTTTAGAATAGTGCTATCCGTACCATTAGTTGGTAGGTAACCCCATTCGTTGGATGTAAGCGGGACATTCGAAGGGACATCGGATGGTCATAGAAGGCAACTTCTAGGAAGTATCCTAGCACATTCGAAGGGACTATCATCATTTTTCGTAGGCGACAATCGAGGGTCAAGATCATGTATTCGTAGGCGACATCGCGGGTCTATGATCTTTGTATCGAAGGGACTATGATGATTTGTTTTGAAGGCAATGGTGCTAGAATACCTCTACGTTCGAGGGACATGACCATTTGAATTCGTAAGGCAACGAGAGAGAATTACCCTAACGGGTGCGTGTGTGAAAGAGTGTGCTGATTTCAGATATATGTTATCTTGCAAATTAGAGTCAGCTATGTTGATTTTAGTCTTGCCATACACGCCTAGTTACTAGCAATTTATAGGGTGCGGAAATTAAAATGCGGAATGTAAAGATGCGGAAAGATAAATGTCCTACGCTATTACATGGCTTTGGGGCATATACATAATTTAAACTTGCGGAAAATAAAAACCTAACTTAAACTATTACATCCCATGAGCAATTACATTATTTGGAAAAAAGAAAACAGTAAAAGAAACCATCTGAAACGGAATAACCTGTGAAAAGATAAGAAAATCGGAAAATACGAGAGAAATCGAATAAGAGAAAAATGTTAGTAAAAATGCAAATTTTTAGATGAGAAAAATATGACATGCTGGAAATAACATAAATATGCTAAAATAATTTTTTGGGATTTTTTGGATGCAATTTAATAATTTAAAACTAATTAAAATTGATTTAAATGCTAAATTATGAATAAAAATAAATATGCATGCAAAATAATATTTTTTTAATTTTATAAATTAAATAAGTATTTTCTGAAAATAAATGCAAAATAAAAATATTTTTTGATGATTTTTAATGCATGAAATAAAATTATGAAAAGAATTAGAATAGATGCAAAATATTAAATAAATATGAAAAATATGAAAAGTTTGTAAAAGAGGAAAAAAAACCAAATGGTCCTGGGGAGAATCGAACCCAGGACCTTGCCTTCACAGGTCACATGCCTTGCCAACTGAACTAACAAGCGCGTGTGTTTGAATCCTGGAACGAATGGATTGTGAACGGGTGTCACGTCCCCATTGCCACGAACTCGCGCCAATTCATCATCGTCTTTGTTTTGAATTTTCAAAAGCTAGTGTCGGTCTTTCTTCGACGATACAGGCCCTGGCTACATAGAAAATCAAGCATACATAATATAAATAACATCTAAGACCATGGTTCGATTCCAGACATAATTCCGAACGCAATGGGCATAGTCTCGTGGTCCAATTTTTTCATTTAAGGGAAACCCTAAAACGGCACAGGAAACCCTAGCAATGGTAATACGTGTTCTAAGCCATAGAAACTCAATCAAAGTGCCCAGAAAGCCTGCAATCTTCGTTCTAATCACAAAAACAACAACAAAACATGTTAAAAATGCATGAATAATAGAATTCGATTTTGGAAAATATTGGAACAAACCGAATTCAGATTTCTTGTTTCTTGATGGTTTTGAGCAATGTGAGGGTCTGGATTGACTCAAGAGGTATCAAGGAATGCAATGGACACCTTAGAATCGATTGAAAACAGCTGGAGCTAGGGTTGCAAATTGCTTGTGTACCACGGTTTTTTGAGCTTCAATAAGGGTTTCTCCAGTCAAATTTTCTACCCTAATTCGTGTGGCATGAGTTAATTTGAGGAAGAATCAATCATTATTCAATGCAAATCAAATTTGATTTTGTACAAAATCAAAATTTCATATTTTGATCAATTTCAATCAAATCTTGCCATACCAATCCAAATTTCGAAATTTGCTGGCTTTATTGAGTTACTTGGATCTCAAGGAAGAGAGAAAAATCAATTTTGCATTTAATTTTGATTTTATACCTATTTTTTAAATTTAATTTGTATTTAAATGAATAAATTCCAAATTAAATAAAAAAATAAAATAAAAATTCGTGGCATTGGGCTTGGATATTCCTAATTGCATAAGGAACAAGTTTGGATGAAGAAAAAGTAAGCCCATTTGCAAAATTTCTGATTTTTAGAAGCATCTCTCTTTGTGCACTCTTTCAAAATTGCCCAACTTGTGAATGGTGTATCTTGCTCAATTTTCCATATTTTTGAGTGTTCTTGGACTTTTTGGAAAGCTCTAAGAGTCCTCTAACCAACAGTTTTGGTCTCATCTCAATTGGAGTTTCCATGCTCAATATATCTTCAAAACAAAATGTTGACTTTTTGTTGACTTTGAAAATGACCTGTAATGTTTTGAGCCATACCTTCAAATGAAGCATTTTTTGGACATTCTTGTGAGACATGAAGTTGTAGAGAATTGAATTTCCTTCAAAACAAGAGGTGGTGGAAAAATTTTCTGAGAAAGTATGAGAAAGTTATGATCGTTCGATTGACTTTTCACCTAGAAACCCTAATTTAGAAAGTTTGACTTTTGAGCAAATCTTGAGTTTTCTTGATGAATCATGATCAACCCTTGATCAAATGATGAATGTAACTTCAAAATGAGGATGTTGACCAAAAATTATGAAGTTTGACTGTATGTTGACCACAGTTGACTTTTTGTCCAATACTGATTTTCAACCATTTAAGCAATTGTTTGAGCAATCTTGACTTGTAAGGCTTGAAACTTGACATGGAGAATCTTTGAAGCATATGAGGAGGCATGATGAACATTGGAGATGTTGGAAGTCCATCTGGAGCTGAGAATTGCCAAACCCTAGTTTGGGTTGATTGTCTAGGAGAGAGTTTTGTCTGATCAACTCTTGAGGAATCTTTGAGTATGGATGTATGAGATATCTTGAGAAGATGGAGGGCAAATTTTGGGGTATGACACATGGTGAAATACACTGCGCCAAAAAGCTCAAAAATCAGAATTGAAGACATCCAGCCCACTGGATGGGGTGATTCTTTTGAGTATCCTAGTCAATCGGAAGAGGTGTACCCATCTTCCCGATCTAATCAGCCAATCGAGGTTCCCAACGAAGATTTCTACTTTAACGCACCTATAGAGTTTATTGAATCAGGTCCTAATTACCACTACATCAACGTGATCACTGAAGATCAGGGGTACGATTCGGGATACGAACTAGAAAGTGTCGCCGATAATGAGTCCCTTCACTCAGAAGATTGGAGGGTACATCCCCAGAATTCAACAAAGAGGCCAACAGGAAGCACATATGTTGTATCCCATACTTCCCGATCTATTCATCAAGCCGAAGAAGACTGCTTTAGCAGCACAAAAGGCAAGGTCTGTCGTCCAGAATCTTCAAAGCCTTCTCAACCAACGACCAAAGTCTACTCAAATGTTCATACTTCTAAGTAGTTCATCTTTGCTTTTGTTTTGAACTCTCGCTTCACCCAGAGCGAAGAGATGTTTTATAGGGTTTAGCTTTTAAATAATTTCTCTTTGTCTTGCCCAAGACGAATGAGTTTGTATTTTAGGGCCCTGTTTCATATTGTGAATCATAAATAAAATGCGTTGTTTTGATTCCACACTTTGTGTTTGTTTTTATTTTTACCCTTTCTTGGAAATGATAATCCTAAAAAGCACAATAAAAATCTTCAAAAAAAATATAATAATCTGCATTCACTTTCACATTAACTTTTCAAAAAAAATATGATGAAAAATTAATTAATCAGACATAAAACAAATATGCAGATTAACCGATGGACAAATCCATTGAAAGCAATAGCTTTATGCTCTCTCCCAACTTTGAAATCTCCTGTGAAGTCGCCGAGGAAGAAGTTGAAGAAGAGATCCCGGATGAGATTTCTCGATTACTTAAGCACGAGGAAAAAATCATTCAGCCTCACAAAGAACCTCTGGAAGCAATCAACTTGGGTTCTGAGGAAGACAAAAAAGAAGTAAATATCGGAGCTTCACTCGACAGCAGCGTCAAGAGCAAACTGATAGATCTTCTCAAAGAATATGTTGATGTGTTCGCTTGGTCCTACCAGACATGCGAGTTTAGATACCGGCATCGTGGAGCATCATTTGCCATTAAAGCGAGTGTCCACAGTCAAACAAAAAGCGAGAAGAGTTCACCCGAAATGGCCGACAAAATCAAAAGGAAGTTCAAAACATTTCGGCAGGTTTCCTCGTCACTTCGGAATATCCTCAATGGCTAGCCAACATAGTACCTATCTCCAAGAAAGACGGAAAGGTCAGAATGTGTGTTGACTACCGGGATCTGAACAAAGCAAGTTCGAAAAACGACTTCCCGCTACCGCATATGGACATGCTAGTGGATAGCACTGTAAAATTCAACATCTTTTCCTTCATGGACGGTTTCTCTGGCTACAATCAGATCAGAATGGCTCCCGAAGACATGGAGAAGACATCTTTCATCACGCTATGGGGCACGTTTTGCTACAAAGTAATGTCGTTTGGATTAAAGAATGCAGGCGCAACTTACCAAAAGGCAATGACTACTCTCTTTCATGACTTGATGCACAAAGAGATCGAAGTCTACGTAGACGACATGATAGAAAAGTCAGACACTGAAGAAGAGCATATAGAATATCTCTTGAAGTTGTTTCAACGACTGAGGAAATTTCAGCTTTGCCTGAATCCTAACAAATGCACCTTTGGGGTAAGATCTGGAAAACTCCTAGGTTTCATTGTCAGTCAAAGAGGTATTGAAGTTGACCCTGACAAAGTCAAGGCTATTCAAGAAATGCCTACGCCACATATAGAAAAGCAAGTAAGAGGATTTCTTGGACGGTTGAATTACATCTCCAGATTTATCTCTCAAATAGCGCTACTTGTGGGCGATATTCAAGCTTCTCAAAAATCAAGAGGTTGTGTGGACAGAAGATTGCCAAAAAGCATTTGACAGTATCAAGGAATACCTGTCAGAACCTCCAATATTGATTCCTCCAGTTGAAGGAAGACCATTAATCATGTAGCTTACCGTGCTAGAAGATTCCATGGGTTGCGTGCTTGGACAGCAAGATGAAATCGGTAAGAAGGAGCATGCCATTTACTACCTGAGTAAAAAGTTCACAGACTGTGAAACTCGTTACTCCATGCTCGAGAAAACATGTTGTGCTTTGGTGTGGGCTTCAAAACGTCTCCGCCAGTACATGATCAATCACACGACTTGGTTAATCTCCAAAATGGATCCAATCGAGTACGTCTTTGAAAAGCCTGCCTTAACGGGAAGAATTGCTCGATGGCAGATGCTATTATCTGAATATGACATCCAGTACCGCGCTCAAAAAGTGGTCAAAGGAAGCATTCTTGCCAATCACTTGGCTTATCATCCGCTCAACAAATACCAATCTCTCAAGTTTGACTTCCCAGACGAGGACGTTATGTACTTAAAGATGAAAGATTGTGACGAACCGCCGCCCGGAGAAGGTCCAGATCCAGAATCTAGATGGGGCTTAATTTTTGATGGAGCAGTTAATGTCTTCGGCAATGGAATTGGGGCAGTCATCATCACTCCCGAGGGTTCTCACATCCCGTTTTCCGCCAGATTACTATTTGATTGCACTAACAACATCGCAGAATATGAAGCTTGTATCATGGGTATTGAAGAAGCCATCGACTTGAGGATCAAGATCCTTGATATATATGGAGACTTAGCCCTTGTGATCAATCAAATCAAAGACAAGTACGAAACTCATCATCTTGGTTTGATTCCCTACAGAGATTATGCAAGACGTTTGTTGACTTTCTTCAACAAAGTTGAACTGCATCATATCCCTCGAGATCAGAATCGAATGGTAGACGCCTTGGCTACTCTATCTTCCATGTTCAAAGTCAATGATTGGAATGATATGCCTAAGATCCGTATCAGACGCCTTGAAAGACCTGCATATGTATTTGCAACTGAAGCAGTCTTCGACAATAAACCGTGGTTTCACGACATCAAGCGTTTCCTTCAAACACGAGAGTACCCGCTCGGGGCATCGTACAAAGATAGGAAAACTCTAAGGAGGCTTTCTAGAAATTTCTTCCTGAATGAAGATGTGCTATACAAAAGAAACTTCGACATGGTTCTGCTCAGATGTGTCGACCGACAAGAAGCAGACACAATCATCCATGAAGTGCATGAAGGATCTTTTGTAACCCATTGAAATGGGCATGCAATGTCTAGGAAAATCTTGAGAGCAGGATACTATTGGATAACGATGGAATCTGATTGCTGTAAACACGTCAAAAGATGTCACAAGTGCCAGATCTATGCAGATAAGATCCATGTGTCGCCGACTCTAGTCAACGTTCTCTCCTCTCCGTGGCCTTTCTCCATGTGGGGCATTGACATGATCGAGATGATCGAACCAAAAGCGTCCAATGGACATCGCTTCATTCTAGTAGCTATTGATTACTTCACCAAATGGGTCGAAGCAGCATCTTATGCCAACGTCACAAGACAAGTGGTTATGAGGTTCATCAAGAACAACCTCATTTGCCGATACGGAATTCCAAGTAAGATCATTACAGACAACAGATCAAACTTGAACAACAAGATGATGAAAGAACTGTGTGAAGAATTCAAGATCGAGCATCACAACTCATCTCCTTACCGGCCAAAGATGAATGGCGCCGTTGAAGCTGCCAACAAGAACATCAAGAAGATCGTTCAGAAAATGGTCATCACCTACAAAGACTGGCACGAAATGCTGCCATTTGCTATGCATGGGTATCGTACTTCAGTACGTACTTCAACAGGGGCAAATCCCTTTTCTCTAGTATACGACATGGAAGCAGTGCTCCCCGAAGAAGTTGAGATTCCGTCAATGAGAGTTCTCATGGAAACTAAGTTATCGGAAGCTGAATGGTGTCAAAGCAGATACGACCAGCTGAACTTAATCGAAGAAAAGCGCCTGACCGCTTTGTGTCATGGACAGCTATATCAAAGAAGAATGAAGAAAGCCTTTGACAAAAAGGTCCGACCTCGTGAATTCCGGGAAGGCGACCTCGTGCTTAAAAAGATTTTGTCTTTTCAACCAGATTCTAGGGGCAAATGGACTCCTAACTATGAAGGCCCATACATCGTCAAAAGAAGCTTTTCTGGCGGTGCTATGAATCTCACAACCATGGACGGTGATGAACTCCCGCATCCTGTGAATGCTGATGCATTCAAGAATTACTTTGTCTAAAAAAAAACTAAAAAAAAACAACAAAAGAACAGCTCGGTAAGTCGAAAACCCGAAAAGGGCGGCTTAGGCAAAAAAGAGCGTCTCGGTGGACTGAAAACCTGAAAAGGCGGTCCAGGAAAAAATTAGAGACAATAAACAGAAATCATCCTGATAGATTGAAAACCTAAAAAGGCAATCTAGGCAAAAAAATTAAGGATACAAAAAAAAAGAGACAAAGTAATTACAAATCAGTCCGTACTTCGTCAGTCTGAAGAATCTTCCATCAACGGATCTTTAATCAAATCTTCTGAAGCAACAAGCACAGTTGGAATTCAAAGTTGTTAGGGATAATAGCGGATATTTGCTTCCAATGTAGCCTTTTCCCAATAAATTATCATTTCTAACTTTTGTAAATAGCTCATGGAATCACGCCTTTGGCTGATTACCATTCTATCAATAAATTTGAGCCTTGTGCCCTTTTGTTTGCAAATTCCTGCTTTATTCTATTTCGCAAAATAACGCTTTTTATTGTGAAAATCACTTTTTGAAACAAAAAAGTTTTAAATGAATTTTTACTTCAAAATTTTGAAATAAAAGCGAAATTCTCCTTTGAACTCTGAACACAGAAGGAACTTCAACAGTTTTCTCCAGAAGTGTTTTGATCTCCGGAAAGATAGAACAACTGCTACGGAAGTCTCCTTCTCCTCAGCAGAGGTTATCAAAGGACGGTATTCTTATCCAAAAAGAATTCCCAACAAAGTTGCCAATGAAATGCCTTTCCAGAAAGTTTAAAGCATGCAACTAGTGTCTATCAACAGTAACGTCTACACCATTGCTGCAGATTTTGCTGAGTATTTGTTCGAACTGTGAGGTGGTCATTTTCCCAAATACCTCTTTGTTGTCTTTGTCAAAGTATTGTCAGCATGCATATAACATTCATGACATTCATACATAATAAGCATCATTCATGCATTTTTTGCATTCCTCATAATGTTTGCTTCCATATTACTGGTTTAAATCACACTTACTCATGTAGGTACGATTATATCCCCAGCAGATTATCCCCAAGCAGAGAAATACATCTTTTCTCTACCATATCCCCCAGCTGAGATCATTCCTCATTAGGAACAAAGTCTTGATTGACCGTTTCTTTCCCGTTCTTTCCTGGATAGAATCTCGTCTTTGACCAACAAAATAATAAGCAATAGCCTCGTCATCCGAGCCGCTTATTTCCTTTTTCATCTTTAAACTTGTCATAAAAACAATTGTTCTTCTCAACAAATTCAAATCATGACAGTTAAAAAATTTTCCACAGTTGTCTTTCTGTCTAAAAGAAAACCTGTGACTTTTAGTCAAAATGCCCGCATCTTCTCGAGAGAGAGATCCCCGGCAAGATTATAGCTTTGAAAATAGAAACTCATTTGAGATCTATTTTTCTCACTGTCTGTTATTCACAAGGCTGAATACTCAGCAAAAATTTCTCAAGAATTACCTTGTTATAGTTATCACTTCGTTGATAATTGGTAATATCTTCAGAACGCGTTTGAGATCTGTTTTTCTCACTGTCTGTTATTCACAAGGCTGAATACTCAGCAAAAATTTCTCAAGAATTACCTTGTTATAGTTATCACTTCACTGATAATTGGTAATATCTTCGAGGTTCATTACCATGAACTATCACAAGGCTGATGATTGGTAATATCATCTTCACTTACCTTAAACATTGTCACAAGGCTGACAGAAGGTAATCTCTTCGTTTCCCAAAACGAAACAGATGTTCACGTGTTTTTGTGAATTTCTTTTTCCCCAGCAGGGACATATTGCATGTTTCCCAACAAACAGGATTCTCTTTTTTCTTAAACAGATCGAGTCATCCTCACAAATATTTCCCCACCATGTCATTTTCTTTGATATCATCTGGGTAAAAACTTTTACAATCATTTTGCATCACTCGCACCTTTTGGTATCTTAGGTCCAAAATTTGCGTATTCTGATATTTAAGTCTCTTCACACCTATCAAAATGAAGATGTTAATCTTCATATCTTAGGTTAAAGAAACTTAAATAGGGGCATCTGTCATACCCTAATTTTTGACCTAATATACCACCTCACATTTGCATCATTGCATCACTAACAGTTCAGAACAGAATTAATCAGGTGTAGCATTCACAGGTCAAAATTAGGGTTTCAACAAATTTTCATCTTATTCAAGAGGCAACCAATTAGGGTTTGAGTTTTACTCACTTCATTTGATCTATCTTGATCAAATCATCAACCTCTGATCTTCAGATACCCAACTTGTTTCATTAATCTATCAAGGATCGACCAATTAGGGTTTTGGTCGAGCATGAGTAATCTCTGATTTTCTGATCAATGAATGACTTTTTTGGTCAAAGATTGATCTTCATATCTTAGATACAACATGTTGAACTAATTTCTGGGTTCAAAACATCACAGAAGTTCACAGGATTCATCAGTCAATTTTTGATACATCTGATGAAATTTCATCTGCATAGAAAAGTCAAACTTTGACGTTTGGTCAACTTTTTCAAAACAAAACTTTTTCAATCATCAAAATACTTCAAATGATCCATCATGATCATAAAAAATCAAAGAATTTGGAAAAGAGAACAAAAAGTCAAATTTTCCCACACTTAGAAAAATTTTCAAGTGTTGAAATTTCTTATTTTTTCCAAACTTCATGGCATTTTTTCACATAGTTCCACTTTGAATTGGAAAAAACTCAAAACATGAAAGTTGTAGCCCTTGAAACAAGCTTTCCAAAATGTCATATAACTCTCAAATCCATGGCGTCTAGCTACACTTTTGAATTTGAAACATAGAGCTCCAAAATCTTTGAATTTCAAGTACAAACTTCACAATTATAGGTCATTTTGAGTTTCTTTCTTTCTAGAAGCATGCCACCTTGCCAATTGAGGATTAGAGCTGATAAATATCAGAAGAGAGTAATTGCAAAGAGATAAGATCAATTTGGAAAAATTAACCATGGTTAAAAGGAAGTTTCCTTTTGCATTTAATGCAAAAAAGACTTCCTTGCCCTCTAAGGCAAGTTTGAATTACCCATGCCAATTCTTTGTTCTTACCATTCAGAATTCATGGCCTATAAATAGAGGTATCATTTTCAAATTCAAGACACACCAAAGCCATGCAGGTACATGCTTTCTCTCTTCTTACTTGAAATTCAAGAAACATAGTGAAAATTGAGAATTCTTGCAATTTTGAAATCTTGTGAAAACCATGAAGAATTTTGGTGTCTAACATATCTTATAATCAATATATAACTTGTTTGAAACATAAGATCAACACAAGAAACACTAAAACTCAGAATTGCACTTCATGCTTCCAAAACTTACAAAACTGCCATTCGAATTTGGACTTTGGCTTGAGCAACTTGAGTTTTAATCATCCAAACATCATCAACATACATCATAGACATGATGCAGATCATTAATATCAAACTGTAACACTTCTAACCCAGAATTCGAAGTTCCATTTTGAGCTTATGCAGGTCGACTTGGGTAGAGAGTTTCAAATCATTCCAGAGCAAGCAGGGTGATCAAACACCTTCCATAGAGGCCGTTGGTGCTCAAGCAATCCTCAAACAATAACTGGAAACACTCCAATCCAGTTTTCGATTCCAGCTTCAACAGGTAAGAACTTCAAACTCGAACTCCATGATTTCTTGATTCAAATGAAAAAAACTCTTGGCCATTTGTTTTCTTCACTATCCACGATCATTAACCCTCAATCAATTGGATAAATCATCAACCATACACGATTTCAATTAGATTTTTCAGTTTTAGGGTTCTTCGTGTTCTTCATAAATTTAATCATTATGGGCTTAAAATAAACGAAATTAAAGAGTGCCATCATGTTCCTGGACTTGAAACGAGCAACTTTGATCTTTACATCGTTTGATTTCATCAAGAAACACGAAATCCATGGCTGATTGAAGATTGGAGAAGAAGAACAAAGCTGCGCGCGTTTTTTGAAAATTCAAATATCTGTTTTAAAATATATTCAGTTTGTTTAAATACAATACACGGATGTATTTCCGCCCCAGCGGTTGCCAGCTCACTCTTAAAACTCTCTTGCCATGCCTTGCCTAATGGTCCCGGGTTCAAGCCTCCTTGGGACCATTTTTTTACCAAACTTTTGTATTTTTTTACAAACTTTGACATTTTCAAAACCCAACCAAAACTCCTCATTTTGAGGTGATTTTTTGTACACTTGTCAATTAATGTATCTATTTTAGGATAGTGCAAAAATTTTCAAAAAAAACTTTCATCCGATTATATTTTGATCGAGCCGAAAACGACACTTTGTGTACTTTTAAAAACACCTTTAAAGGTGATTTTTTCAAACTTTCGAAGCCCGATTCTTTTCAAAACTTCTTATAAGTAAACTTCACTTTTCAAAAACACTTTCAAATAACATTCTTCAAAACTTTTCATCAAACTTGCATCTTTTTCCATGATCGATCCGAGTAAACGATGAAACCGAATTCGTTTTCTCTCGAATTTCTTAACCGATCATGGGCCTCCCTTACGGTGTAAGTCCCAACATTCTTTATGTACATACATATTTTCTTTGTACATATCAAATACTTTTCATGTAGATACAAATTTTTACCTGTACATAATACAGACACTTCTGTAAATACTCAAACACAGATAAACTTCGATCGTTTGTTTTCCGTTTCGATTGTATATACACTGAATACCATTGGTATTGAAAGGAGCATTATTCCCGGTGAAACTGCTTTTAAACCAATGGGCCACCCTTATGGTGTAAGTCCCAATCCTCCTATGTACATCCACATCCTCTTGTACATAAATACTTGTTCGTGTACATATTTCCTTCCTTGTACACAATTCAAACTTGTAAATAACCAAGTTACCCTCGTTTTAAACGTTCGTTTCACAGACACTTGTTTATATTTCCTTCATAAAATCTTGTAAATAAACATCATGCATTGTTTATATTTCCTTCATACACTCCTGTGAATACATATCACACACACACTTGTTTATAGAACTGTCTAGTTATAACATAACAAATAGTCTAACCAATAGGTTCCCCACAGCTATAGCCTCCTCTTGGGCTTTATACAAGATAACTCTCCCCACAGAGTTAGCCTCCTCTTGGGCTTTGTACAAAGTAACTCATTCATCTGAGTTTAGCCTCCCCTTAGGCTTCATATAAGACAGCACTCCCCTGTTGAGTCAGCCTACTCTTGGGCTTCGTTCAAAAGAACTCCTCATTGAGTTTAGCCTTCTCTTGGGCATCATACAATGAAAGAGACCATAAAATCTCTTAACAGCCTCCTATTGGGCTTCCAATACAAAGAATCACCCGCGCTAAGATAGAACCCTGAGAGTATAATTTCCCGGTGAAATTGCTCTTAATTCCAAAAGGATGGTTTCTCGGTGAAATCCCTTTTAAAGACAAAGCCAGCCATACCCTATAGCTTCCTCTTGAGCTTCGTACAAGGACCCTCGATGACCCTCGGAATGCCTCATCTTGGGCTTACAATACAAGGACCCACGGGCTTCTTAAAAGCATCCCTTTAATCCAATCAATTTCTCCTCGAGATTTAGACGTTTATCATCTCTATGGAAGAAGTATCTCATCTATCACATCACATATAGTCAAAACTTTTTCAAACTCTTTTCAAACAAAAAACATCTCTTAATCGTTAGTGGTAACGCTTGTACACTCAAGCAAAACACCCAATGCTTACAATTAAAAGAATTCAATCGTCTTTTTCAAACATCTTTCTTAAACATGTAAGTGGTAACGCTTGTATACTCAAGCAAAACACCTATAACTTACGACGAAAGATTCAATCATTCAAACTTTTCAAAAATGTATGTGATGAAATAGATTAGATACATTTTTCATTAAGATGACATTTGTCTGCCTCTTACTGACATCCCGTTGCTTCCACTAGCATAAGTGGGAACTACGATTGCTCTGACTTTCTCGACTTCCTTTTGAGAATACGTAGGCACAAGGTCTCATCCTTGTCGAGCAAATTTCTTTCTCCCTCAGACCAAACAAACCATAGATCCCTGTAGATCCGAGCTACAAATGCTCTGATTCCCACTAAGGGATATGTATGCAGAAGATCCAAAGATCTTTCCGAGCACAATAATAACAAACACTAGGATCCCACATAATCTATCCTTCTTAAAATCCCAAAGGAGAAACTTTCCCAATCATAGAAAGAGCAGTTAAAACACACAAACATATCAAACGTATTCACATATATAGCTATGGATAACCATATATATTTAGGGCGCTCCATCTATTCCCTTTATATAACAAACCCCCTTACCCGGAATACTCCCCAATGCATTGCGTCTAGTTTGCGCTAGTCGTTACGCATATCAAAATCAATTGAGGGTATTAACAGCTTTCCCCTTTTTCATAATCATTAAATCATCTTTTCTTGTGTTGAAAATAATAAAGCTTGATGCTCGCGGCATCTTTATAAACAAATCAAAAGAGTAAATCGTTTCGAGCCAGAGAATCTGAATTCCGATTCGATTCCCTAGCACGTCACTTTTTAACGCGAACAACAAGGAATTCTCTAAATAGAGTCGAAAAAACTAGAAAGAACCAAAGGGAATTTATCAACAAAAATGGAGTTCTTTTTACCAGCTTAATATGTTGATAAATTGACATTCCTAAAAATTCATTTCAGACAATTGAACCATCTCAAATTGTTTCTTTTCCAGAACCAAAAGATTTGTGCCAAAATAATAGATGCCAAGAAGAGCAAGAGACCTTGGACATGTAACGGATCTTGAAGCACTATTTCTGCATCCCCCTGACCAAATCCACCCACATTAGGATTACTCGTTAAGGGTTGATCAAGTTTGATAGATTCCCCTCGAAACAAAGTTACGGTCGCGGTATAATATCAATCACTTCCGTCCATCGATGCATCTACTATCGTTATTTCGTATCCACCTTTTTCTTTTCGTATTATTTTGTTTACTACACCTGTTGTTGTAGCATTATAAACATTATTATAAACATTATGATTATCCCTTCCCCTGTTCCTGCCTACATATATAGGATACTTTAAGAAGTAAACATCTCTCTTAGTAGCGGGATCGGAGAAAGAATAGGAAAGGTAATTTCACTATATTCTTTTCGTGAATAGGGCCTATCACAAGAATATGTTTTTGTGGGGCGGTAACTTTGAAAAGACAAATTACCTATCTTTTCTTTCATCTCGGGCGAAAGGCGATCGGGAGGGGCCAATTCAAAACCCTCGGTAAAATAAAACAGCCTACATTCAAAGACCCCTTTACCATTAGCAGAACTGGTTTCACTTGCATATCATAAGGAATTCGAACAAGCTGCTTCAAATCTTGTATCGGGAAGTATCGCATGGAACCTCAATATCTACGGGCTTATTAGCTAAATGGCAATTAGCACATACAATCCGCCGGTAGCTTCTCGAGGATTTATATAACTTTGTTGGGCAAAAATAGGATATGCATTTGAAATGGGTGCTCGAGTTATTATATATATCATGACCAATACGGAAATGGATCGGGTAATCTCTTTCTTTATCCAAGAAAAAGCATTTCTAGTTTGCATGGTCCAATCATTGATCCTGAAAATTTCTACAATAAGATTAGGTAGGTTACTGGCACAGTTCATTATCCATGATTCTTCTATTTACTCCAATTATTTTCCTATAATATAGGAAGAATACGAGTCAAACAAAAACGAATAAGTTCAATTTTAAATGTTTCGCTTTTATATACAAATATATGCAAAAAAACAAATTTTAGAATTGGATTAGTGGGTCTTTTTTTCATTCATTCAGTCATTGAATCATAAATGACTACAAGCGACGGAGATACGATTTAAATAACGGAAAATCGAGTATTTAAAGAGTATCTAAAAGGATGGCAAAATGCAAACAAGAACAGATAGAATCGATCATTGAGTAAATCAAATTCTTGATATACAGCCCCAATCATTAGTTCCCAACCCTTAGTCGAATGGAATCCTATACAAAAATCAGTTAATAAAAGAATAGAAAAAGCTTTTATTGTGTCACTTAAGTTATATAAAAATTCTTGAACCCAAGAGTTCAGAATAATGAGTTCTTGATTACCCCTAATAGAATAACCACTTAGAATAAGGAAACAGATTATATTTGTACAGAAATGCAAAATCGTATGGATACAATCTTGGTTGTTCGTCTCGATCAATTGGATGGTCTCTTTGTAGATTTCGATACGACGGTTTTGTAAATGTGTTTCTGGATATTCCTTTAGCATTTCATCCAAGAGGAACAGTACCTCGAACTCGAGGAATTTCTTTAAAATCCTAAGCAATCAATCCAAACCAGGGTTTTGCCATTTTCAAATCAAGGTGGCCTCTAAAAATTCCAGTGGTCATCATGCCTCATCATATGCTTCAAAGAATCTCCATGTCAAGTTTTAAGCCTTACAAGTCAAGTTTTCTCAAACAATTGCTCAGATGGTTGAAAAATCAGTTGTATTGGACAAAAAGTCAAATGTGGTCAACATACAGTCAAACTTCATAATTTTTTGTCAACAATATTTTGAAGTGATATTCATCATTTGATCAAGGGTTGATCATGATTCATCAAGAAAAGTCAAGAATTGATCAAAAGTCAAAGTTTCTAAATTAGGGTTTTTCAAACAAAAGTAAACAGAACTTTGACCAGGCATAACTTTCACATACTTTATCAGAAATTATTCCACCATAGCTCATTTTGAAGAGAATTAAATTCTCTACAACTTCATGTCTCACAAGCTTGGGCAGAAAATGCTTCATTTGGAAGTTATGGATCAAAACATTACAGGTCTTTTTAAAAGTCAACAAAAAGTCAACTTTTTATAAAGAAGTGTTCATGAGCATGGCAACTTCAATGAAGATGAAACTAAAAGGGTTGTATAGAAGACATCTTGAGCTTTCTAAAAAGTCCAAGAAAACCCAAAAATGTTAAAAATTGAGCAAGATACACCTTGTCCAAGTTGAGCATTTTTGAGGAGGTGCACAAAGAGAAATACTTGACAAAACAAAAAAAAAATCAAATGGGCCTAATTTTTCTTGATTCAAAGATGTTCCTTAGCTGAATTGGAACCTCCAAGCCCAAGGCCACGAATTTATCTTTTATTTTTTATTTATTTTGGATTTTTAATCATTAAAAACCAATTTAATTAAAATAAAAGATAGAAAGTCAAAAATTAATTGCAAGATGGATTTTCTCTTATCCTTGAGGTCCAAGCAAGCCATTTAATCTGATTATTTCGAAATAATCATGATTGGTAATGAGATTTGATTGAAATTGGCTCAAAAAGGAAATATTTGGTTTGATTCCAAATCAAATAATTTCTCATTGATTGGCTTGATTTTTTCTTACAATTCTTGACCTAATTCCTTACAATATAAATACATGATGATACTACATGAACAAGGGACAAAATTCTGGCCTCAAAGAACCCTACCAAGCATCAAAAACTCTGTGCATTCCAAGCAAACGACAGACCTCTCTTCGCATCAATTCAGTCAATTCTAAGTCTTCCAATCGCTTCTTGGAGTTCCTCTGAATCGATCCAGATACTCACAAGCAAGCAAAACGTGCAGAAACGCGATATCGAAGTCACAGTTTGCATCCCTTTATGTCAAAATCGATTGCTATTATTTATGCATCATAAACATTATCTGATTATATATTCTTGATCGTGATGATGTTTGCAAGCTTTCTGGTCTGTTTAATTTTATTTTAGATGCAGATATGAGGATATGCCTGTCATACCCCAAAATTTTCCCTCCATCTACTCAAGAGATTTCATACATATATGCTCAAGGATTCCTCAAGAGTTGATCAGACAAACTCTCTCCTAGACAATCAACCCAAACTAGGGTTTGGTATCTCTCAAGTCAAGATGGATTTCCAACATCTCCAATGTTCATCATGCCTCCTCATATGCTTCAAAGATCCTCCATGTCAAGTTTCAAGCCTTACAAGTCAAGTTTCCTCAGACAATTGCTCAGATGGTTGAAAATCAGTTGTATTGGACAAAAGTCAGCATGGTCAACATACGATCAAACTTCATAATTTTTGGTCAACATCCTCATTTTGAAGTTACATTCATCATATGATCAAGGGTTGACCATGATTCATCAAGAAAACTCAAGATTTGCTCAAAAGTCAAACTTTCTAAATTAGGGTTTCGAGGTGAAAAGTCAACTGAACTTTGACTGATCATAACTTCTTCATACTTTCTCAGAAATTTTTCCACCACCTCTTGTTTTGAAGGAAATTCAATTCTCTACAACTTCATGTCTCACAAGAATGTTCAAAAAATGCTTCATTTGAAAGGTATGGCTTAAAACATTACAGGTCATTTTCAAAGTCAACAAAAAGTCAACATTTTGTTTTGAAGATATATTGAGCATGGAAACTCCAATTGAGATGAGACCAAAAAGGTTGGTTAGAGGACTCTTAGAGCTTTCCAAAAAGTCCAAGAACACTCAAAAATGTGGAAAATTGAGCAAGATACACTATTCAGAAGTTGGGAAATTTTGGACAATTGCACAAAAGGACATTTTGGTCAAAATGCAAAATTTTCCAAATGGGCCTAAAATCTTTTGATCCAAACTTGTTCATGACATTATTCTTGACCCATAAAGGCTTGGCCATGGCAATTTTCTATTTTATTGATTTAATTTTGGATTTTAAACCATTTAATTCCAAATTAAATTATATAAAATATGAAAATAAAGTATTTTTTCAAATGGATTGGATTTATCTCTTACTTGAGGTCCATGATAGCCCACCAAGCATACCAAATTCGTGATAGCTTGCATATTGAAAGAAAAAAATCAAATTTTTAAGGAAATTTGATTTTATTTAAAGAGGGAATATTGCACATTCAATGATCAATCTTTTTTCACTCTTTTTCCTCTCTCAAATTCCTCTATAAATACTCAGCAAGTACACAAGCCAAGAGGACGAAACCCTAGCCCAAGAAACAACCCTTATGCTGTCAAAATTTTTCAAGAAAAGTTGAAAAATCGAATTCTAAGTTCCAGCAAGTTTCAGGCCGATCTAACCATCCAATCCTCCTCCTGAGGTCTCCAACAAGCGATACCAGTCCTTACATCAAGCCCAGGCTGCCCAGATTGCGCTCTCTAACTCTCACCGGTTTGCATTTTTTCACAATTTCGAATTTTAAAATCCATGCATCTTTAACTGCTTTGGCTTGTTTGTTTGAGTTCAGGGGATCCATTAGAACGTGCTTGACGTGTTACATGGGTGGTTTAACGCCAGAATAAGGACGTGCCATTGTTAGGGCAGTTTTATTCTCTTCTTCGAAACGCACGATACATCCGTTTTTAGCCCAAACCAATTGCACCATTGGATTCAGGAGGTCTGATTTAGGGGGGTAAGGTACCATAGGGCTTTTTATTGCGCGTATTTTTTGAGTTTTCAGGTGTGCTTCGTCGGAGAAGACGACCGGAGCTAGGGCTCCGGCGTCGTTGACTAGGACGAAGACCGGCGAGGGTTGCGTGGCATTATCGCGCTCTCTGATTCGTTCATTCCATCCAACGGGGACCCCACCAGCTGACTGGGCCTTGACTTCTCCAAACGGCGACGCGTGTTGCTCATCATCTCACGTTTTCATTCCATAACACCAGATGACATATGGCGTGGTGGTTAGGACGTTCACTGCTCCCAGATGCTCTCAAAGGACACCGGTTCGAGCCAGCCTGGGACCTGGTTTTGCATTCTTTTTACAAACTTGCATATTTTCATATTTTTTCTATTTTCTATTTTATTTAATATTTTCCATGCATTTTAATTTCTTTTCATATTTTTATTTATGCATTAAAAAATCATCAAAATATTTTTTCCTTTTGCATTTATTTTCATAAAATGTTTATTTAATTTTTAAAATTAAAAAATATTATTTTGCATGCATATTTATTTTTATTCATGATTTTGCATTTAAATCACATTAAAATAGTTTTTAATTATTAAATTGCATTCAAAAAATCCCAAAAAATTATTTTAGCATATTTATATTATTTCCAGCATGTCATATTTTTCTCATTCAAAAATTTGCATTTTTCTAACATTTTTTCTCTTATTCGATTCATCTCGTATTTTCCGATTTCTCATTCTTTTACAGGTTATTCCGTTTCAGCCGTTTTCTTTTATCGTTTTCTTTTTCCAATAATGTAACTGTTCATGGAATGTAATAGTTTTAATTTAGGACTTTATTTTCCGCATTTTAAATTATGTATCTGCCCCAAAACCATGTAATAGCGTAGGATTTATCTTTCCGCACTTTACATTCCGCATTTTACTTTCCGCACCCTTATCAATTGCTAGTAATTAGGCGTGTATGGCAAGATAAAATTGGACATAGCACACTAATCTTCAAGATAAAATATCTGAAATTAACACACTTCTTTCACACACGCACCCCTTAGGGTAATTCTCTCTCGATGCCTTTCGATTTCAAATGGTCATGTCCCTCGAACGTAGAGGTATTCTAGCACCGTTGCCTTCCAAACAAATCATCATAGTCCCTTCGATACAAAGATCATAAGACCCACGATGTCGCCTCCGAATACATGATCTTGACCCTCGATTGTCGCCTACGAAAAATGATGATAGTCCCTTCGAATGTGCTAGGATACTTCCTACAAGTTGCCTTCGATGACCATCCGATGTCCCTTGAGCGTTACATCCAACGAATGGAGCTACCTACTAACTAATGGTATGGCTAGCGCTATTCTAAAGGCGATAAGTACAAAGCGACCAATTCGAGTGGGTAAATAAGTCTTTTAGTTGCTTGCTCTATCAAATGCTTTTCACACCACACTTTTTTCAAAGTTCAAATTCTTTTCAAAACAAAACATTTCCGAACACTTTGTATACACTCCTACATGAGTCATTACAAAGTCAAAGTGAAATGCCTCTTTCAAAATATTTTGTCAAACACACGAAAGCAATTTTAAAAAGTGATCTAGAGCAACTAAGAGCCCGTAGATAACTACGGATGCAAAGGGTGCTAATACCTTCCTTTTCATAACCATTCTCCGAACTCGAGAATCTAACGAAGGTCTTTTACATTACTTTTACCTTCCCTTAATTGGATAAAAATAAAAGTCGGTGGCGACTCTTGCTATCCGCACATTTGGATACAAAATCCTACAAAGTCAGTTCACCGTATCCATGGCGACTCTGCTGAGGACACACCTAAAGAGAGCCTTAGGGATTTCTAGATAACCTTTATTGCTTTCTGTTTGAATTGTATGCTTTATCTTTAAGGGTTGCTTGGGTATTATATTGTTGGGGATCCTACACCGGATCGGGTTTCCTTTTAGGTAAGTGGCATTAGATCATTGCGACCGCTAGGCGTATAACTAAGCGGTCAACATGATGGCTACGTTAGCGTGACACTTTGGTTGTCGATACTCTTCATTCCCAAGTTGAAGATAGTATTTGGCTTCTGCGTGGTGTCATCAGCGCTAACTAAACTTTTAGAACCTTAATTGACCCATCTTGGCCATTAGAAGGTAGTGAGATGGCGGCTTTGGTGTAGACCGAGGTTGGTTGATACTCGATGCTACGCTCATTGAGATTAGACTTTTGGGACATTTTCGATCGACCACTTGGCGTCGTATTGAAATAAGCGCCTCTGAGAAAGATCGTGATATGAGATTCCTAGAACCGGTTACTATTATAGGACAGGATGAACCAACTCAAACTTTTGGTGGGGTAATCACCTATACCTCATGCAAGCCTTAACCCTAGGCTCATTGTGTGAATTGTTTGTGTGTGCTAAACATGACATCATGACATCATTCCATTGCATATCATTTCTAACTATTTCAAGGACCTAGGGATTTATCTTTGCTCTGTTTTATAGGGATTATGGCTTCTAGAAAGACTATCCGAATCAACTTCATGGGTATCCCTTCTCAACTCAAAGAATTGGTTTCAGAAATTCCCGACCATGATCAGTTCATCAAAAGACATGGTTATCTACTTGATTTGGTTATCTCGGTTTTGAAGAAGATATGATGCATGTCCTATTCGGTTCTTTGACCGAAACACCATTGCTTTACATTTCCAGATTATCAGTTGGTTCCTACCTTGGAAGAGTTCTCTAAGCTACTTGGGGTACCTATTCTTGACCAAATGCCATTCACCAGTTTGGAAAAGGTTCCTAAGTTCGAAGACATCGCATCCGCCTTACATCTTAAGCGCTCAGACATTGAAGCCAATTGGGAAACTAGAAGTGGAGTTAGGGGTTTACTTTCCAAGTTCTTAATCAAGAAAGCCCGAGAATTCCTCAAAGTTATGAGTTTCCATGCATTTGAAGACATTATGGCCTTGCTAATTTATGGTTTGGTTCTATTTCCTAATTCGGATCAATTCATAGATGTCAATGCCATCAAGTTGTTTCTTACCCGTAATCCAGTGCCTACTTTACTTGGAGACATCCTACATTCTCTCCACACTCGTACTACTAAGCGACAAGGAACTCTCATGTGTTGTATACCGTTACTTTCAAGGTGGTTTATTTCGCACCTTCCTCCATCAGTCTTGAAGAACGAACAAAGGTTGAGATGGTCTCAAAGGATGATGTCACTCTCTCATTCAGATATCCGTTGGAGTCTTTTCTCTCAAAAGGACTTCACATTCATTGAGCGTTGTGGAGAATTCCCTAATGTACCACTCCTTGGTATAAGGGGAGGTATTACTTACAACCCTTCCTTAGCTTTACGTCAGTTTGGTTTCGCCCGAAGAGATGGTCCGCATGATATGATTCTCCAAGATATTGTGTTCGACTACAATCACGATCTCGAATCAAGCGAAGGTTTATACATGCTTGGGGCATGGTAAAGAAAGCGATACCAAGACTTTGGGGCACCGAACTCCATTCCTTGGGAACCTTACCTCAAATGGGTGCGAGCTCGAGCTCAAAACCTCATGATGCCATTCACGCTGTTTTACGGTAATTATGGAACTGTTGCTATAGGTGGCGTACCTATACTGTTCTCCATCGACATGCCTCTGATTTTGAAGACACGAAGAGATCTGGATTCGACTTAGAAGAGAGGATACCTTTGAAGCTCGGTGTTACATGGCGAGAAGAAAGTGCTAGAGTTGACAAAGCTACTTCACGAGGAGCGAAACATCAACGCCTACATCGGCACCAAGAGGAAGCACCCATGGGAGACTTAGAGCTTTAGGATGCTTATATTTTCTTTTATTGTGTCGAATTATCTCTTGTACTTAAAAAAGAAAAAAAAGAATAATAAAAAGAGTACTAATAAATGTTTGTTCATTGCTTGTTTAACAAATTTAAATCTCTTAGGTCCTTGAAAACATTGCATTGCATTCGCATAAACATCGCATAACATATCATAACATTGCATCACAGGTACATTGGAGATTGGTTTTCTCATTTGCTCGCTATTTATTTTTGCAGAAATGGCTCTTGAACAGACTGTCAAAGATCTCCAGGCTCAGAATGCTCAGTTTCAGCAGATGTTCACCAACTTGGTCCAAGGCCAAGAAGATTTGAAGAAGCTCATCAACGAAGAAGAAGGTCGTTGGTCTCCTCAACATGGGTAGACGTTTCAAAGGGGGTCCTAAGGTGGTCAGCCGTATTGACCTCTCTGAAGGAAGTGTCCATACCGAGGGGAGTACCAAGGGTGATGAAGGTGAGCAGCGTGAGCCAAAGAAAGGAGGAGAGGACCACTCTCATTATAGCCAACACTCTGATGAAGATGACAAGTACAAACTACTTGAAGACCGTCTGAATGCTGTGGAAAACCTGAAGATGTCCGGGCTGAACTTTGATGATCTGAGTCTTGTTCCTGGTGTTGTGATTCCTCCCAAGTTCAAAGTTCCTACTTTTGCTAAGTATGATGGCATGTCTTGCCCAAAGTGCATTTGAAGTCCTATGTCCGGAAGATCAATCCCCCATGATGTGAAAATTGTGGATGCACTATTTTCAAGAGAGTTTGTCCGGAACCAGTTGGAATGGTACTATCGGCTAGAGAATGACCGTATCCGTACTTGGGTGATTTAGTGATGCTTTCTGACGATATGAGTACAATCTGAATTGACACCCACTCGCATGCAACTACAAAGCATGTCTATGGGTCATGACGAGAAGTTCAAGGAATATGCTCGAAGTGGAGAGATCTAGCGGTGAGTTCAACCACCCTTGTCCAATAGGGAGTTGGTTGATATGTTTATGGGAACAAAGGCCCATTCTTCAATCATCGATTGGAAATTCTTCATCCGGATTCACCGGTGATATTGATGACGCATTGAAGGCGGTATCAAAGTGGGAAGATTCGAGATAGAGTCATCTTCAAATCTGCGAAGAAATCTTTTGGTGGTAAGAAAGAAGCCAATGTGTATGGTCGGAAAAGCCGAGCCAAGACCGACCACGCTCAATCTGTGGGGCGTCGTGATCTCGATCCTACATCGGCCTGACCTCGGTGAGACAACGCGTAACGAGCAGCGAAGCGATTCGAAAATCAACATGCCTTTGTGAAGCCTTGCAACACATGTTGAACGGTGATTACCTTGAGGGATCCTCCTCGGAATGTCAACACTTCCTCTCAAAGTACAATTCTAATGCTAAGTGTGCTTACCATTCCAACACCGAGGCACGACAACGACAATTGTTGGGCTCACGAAGAACAAGATTCAAGATATGATTGAAGCTAAGCGATTGAGTTTGACCCTCTGTTGAGACTCGAATGTGATCAACGCTCCTATGCCTAACCATGACAAGATTTCCAATCTTTGTTGGGGATGATACTTATGTCTTCAACATATATGACTTGACCATTCCTCGATGGTATTAAGAAGAATTTGTTGCCGGTGTCAATCCGGGATGCCCGAGAATCGTTGGTGCCCATCCGCGCTGATGGTTGTGCTTGGTTGAGAAGGCGTGTTCGATGCATGATGGATAACCGTGAGATACTATTTACGAAACCACACATGCGGCGTGTGAAGAAATGTCTAAGTTGAAGATCGACAATGCGAAAGCGTGCCATCATGTGGGATACCTTGGGGCAACCAAGTGGAAAGTATGATTACATGGTGAAGTACACATTCACGAGAGCTACAAGATTCCTATTGAAGATATTAAAGCGAGGATGGGGTGGCGATTTCCCGAAGATTATCTTGATGTTAACACTATAAGGATTTCCTCTGCGATCTGTGCCTAGGTGGCACCTCTCATCATTACTTCTCCAAGACACATTCCATATTCCTCGACAAGGCTATCCCTTGGAACTATGGGTGATGTTTACTATCATGGCGTCAAGCAAGACCCTCGACCATTGAAGATCTTACGGTTGAAGCTACCATTCGACATCGGCAACATCACCGGATCGATAAGGTGACGAAGGAAGGGTATTCTCTCCGATTTCTCCTCCAAAAACACTGCGACTCCAGCTCGCATTCCGGCTACTCAACCAATATCCCGGCTAGAGGAAAGAACTAGTGACTCATCACCTCAACGAAGTGCCAAAGGAAGTTCTTTGAAGACACCTCAAACAAGAAATGGAGAAATTAAAGATTATCAAGAAGAGTGACTACAATATTGTGGAGCAGTTGGGACAGACTCCGTCCAAGATCTCCATGCTTGCTCTGCTCTTGTGCTCCGAGCTCATGCTAACGCCTTGGTGAAGTTTACGAAGAATGCTCATGTGCCGAGAACACTACCAATCGTTTGAAGTTTGTGTTGCTAGCTGGCTGCCAACAACGGCCTAAACTTCTCGATCTTGATTTGACTCCTTAGGAAAGAAACATAACAAAGCCTTGCACATCTACGTCGAATGCAAGGGCACTCGTTATCTCATGTTTTGGTGGATCTGGTTACGCTCGAATATCCTTGAAGGCGCTTTTGATCGCTTGATGTCGAAGGGTTGGTTACGAGACCAGTGACATTATTGTGAGGGCTTTTGATGGTTCTAAGCGCCGAGTGCTTGGAGAGCTCACTCACTGTTAAAGTCGGTTCCGGACTTTTGACTCCACTTTCTTTGTCATGGACATCCGTCCGCTTACTCTTGCCTACTTGGACGCCCTTGGATACATGGGCGGGGTACCTCTACCTTACATCGCCCAAGTACCGGTGAAAGGAAGGTTGTCATAGTATGTGGTGAAGAAGAGTATATGGTCGGTCATCTCCGGTCATTCGATACCTTGAGATGGAGGGTGAATTCTTGAGACTCCTGTCAAGCTTTTGAAACAATCCCAGTCATGCTGTTGACTCTCTGTCCTCTAAAGTTGCTAAAGTTCCGCCTAGGATGGCCTCATTGAAAGATGCTCAAGCTTTGTTGAACAAGGAGGTAGTGCTATTTGGGGTCACTCCACGATCTTCCTTTCAAATTTGACAAAGGCGGTTTAGGCTTCACCATCAAGGTCGGAAGATGATCGCCTGAGCGTGCGGCCAACTTCCTTTCCGCACCAGCCAGAGTGGAATCCATGCTATAGAAGACAACGACAACGGCTTCGACATCAGCAAGTGGATCTTCCCAACTCCAGATAAAGGGCTCAGCAATTGGAAGACCGAAGACGTCATACCAATCTCCTTTAGTCAGGAGTAATTGCTCTTGTTTTGTTTTGCTTATTCGTATTTCTTTATGTTTTGAACAATAAACTTTGAAAGCCTAGTGCCTTGCCCGGGGCATCATGGCTCGTTTGCGAGGGTTATTATTTGTCGTTTGCGTATTTCCATTCAATAAATTCATTGGACTTTTGCATTCAATTGTTTGTTTCCTTTCTTTTACTTTATCACCCCTTCAAAAGGCTATGTGTTTCTTACACACACCCACGTGATACTGCGAATCACTCGAATCTAGTTAATACACTATGCTAGTGCTAAATATGACTTGATAATCCGATCTACCGAAGGCGAAAGTGAGGAAGATTGTGAAGTGCCGGAGAACTTGCCTGCTACAGAAGAAAGCGAGTTATCTGACCACATGAAGAGCAAGTTGAGGTTGTGAATTTGGAGTGTGCGAAGCGAAAAGAGATCAAGATAGGAGCGGGTCTTGAGAGCAGTGTTAAAGAAAGGTTGATTCGGATGCTATGAGACTATGTTGAGGTTTTGCTTGGTCATACGAAGACATGCGGGTTTGGACATTGATATCGTGGTACACGATTGCAAAGGAAGGTTTTCTCGTGAAACAGAAGGTTCGTCGTATCGTCACGAGATGTCGAGAGAAGATCAAAGCGAGGTTATGAAGCGGTTCAATCAGGTTTCTTAGTTACCTCCTATCCCCATGGGTTGCTAATGTGGTACCCGTGCCTAAGAAGGATGGTAAAATGCGAATGTGTGTGGATTACGAGATCGAACAAAGCGAGTCCGAAAGGCGATTTCCACTTCCTCATATTGATGTTACGGTAGACAACACCGCTCGGCATAAGGTTTTCTCCTTCATGGATGGTTTCTCCGGTTACAATCGGATCAAAATGGCTCCACGAAGACATGGAAGACTACTTTTGTTACACAGTGGGGCACTTTCATTACAAGGTTATGCCGTTCGGATGAAAACGCAGCGCCACTTATCGCTATGGTGACATTGTTTCATGACATGATTCATCACGAGATAGAAGTCTATGTTGGCGACATGATAGCTCGATCGCAAAGAAGAAGAACATCTTGATCACTTGCGAAACTGTTCGACAGTTAAAGAAGTGCAGTTGAGGACCGAATCCCAAGTGCACCTTTGGAGTCGGATCCGGAAAACTCACAGGGTTTGTTGTCGATGGTAAAGGTATTGAAGTTGACCCGCCAAGGTTAAAGCTATTCAAGAAATGCGACTCCCACGAGAAGGAGGTCGAGAGGTTTCTTGGGCGATTAAACTACATTGCAGATTCATTGCACATTGCTACTTGTGAGCCAATCTTCAAGTTACTAAAGAAAGATCAAGTAGTGGAATGGAATGGCGATTGCGGATCGTTTTGAAAAAATCAAGGAGTACCTCAGAATCCTCCTATTACGATGCCGCCGAAGGAAGACCTCTCATCATGTACACGGTGTTAGAGAACTCAATGGGGTGTGTGTTGGGGCAACATGGCCGGTCGAAAAGAGCATGCAATATACTACCTTAGCAAAAGTTTACCGGTGAAACAAGATACTCACGCTCGAGAAAACTTGCAACGCGCTTGGGCTGCTCCGACTAAGGCAGTATATGTTGACTCACACTACCTTGTTGATTTCCAAGATGGATCCGATAAAATACATCTTTGAGAAACCAGCTCTCTCGGAAGAATAGCAAGATGGCAAATGATCTTGACCGAATATGACATCCGTACACTTCTCGAAAGCGATCAAAGGAAGTGTGTAGCCGATCATTTGGCTCATCAAGCCGTAGATGACTATCGATCTATGCGGTTTGAATTTCCAAATGAAGATGTTTTACTAGTTCAGATTGCGAAGAACGAGGCCAGACGAAGGACACGAACAAGGATCCCGATGGACTATGGTCTTGATGGAGCCTCAACGCACTTGGCAATGGCATTGGCGCCATCATTACATCCTGCACGGACATCGCCTTTCACCGGACTTTGTTTCGGTTGCACCAACAACATGGCGAGTCTGGCGTGCATCATGGGTCTTAAAGTGCTATTGACTTAAGAATCAAATTCTTACAAGTATATGGAGACTCGACTTTAGTGATCGATCGATTAAGGCGAGTGGGATCGAAGCATCGAATCTCATTCCGTATGAGAGCATGTTACGAGTTTGATTCCCTACTTTGAAGAGATCACTTTCAATCATATTCCACAAGAAGAGAATCGGTTGGCGGCGCATTAGCTACTATGTCGTCTATGTTCAAGGTCGGATGGGACAACGAGGCTCCCCAGGTCATCATTGAGAAGTTCGACGAACCAGCGTATTGTTATGAGCTTGGCGGAAGAGAAACCTTGGTACTACGATGTGAAGAGGTATCTTGAGACTCGGGAATATCCAGGGCATCATTAGTGATAGAAGTTCATGAGAAGATTCGCTTCAAATTCTTTCAGAACGACATCTTATACAAAGCGCAACCACGACTTGCGCTTACTCGTTGTGTAGACGAGAAAACAATGCGTATCATGGAAGAGTTACACGAAGGCGCATTTGGTACCCACTCCAGTGGACACACCATGGCTAAGAAGATTTTGAGAACAGGTTACTATTGGTCCACCATGGAAGCTGATTGTCACCGCTATGCTCGATCTTGTCACAAGTGCCAAATTTATGCCGACAAAGTACACGTACCTCCAGTACCTCTGAATGTTTTGACTTCTCCTTGGCCTTTTGCAATGTGGGGCATTGACATGATTGGAGAAATTAAGCCCACAGCTTCCAACGGACATCGTTTCATCCTTGTGGCAATTGATTACTTTACCAAGTGGGTAGAAGCAGCCTCGTACGCATCTGTTACCAAGAATGTTGTGGCTCGATTCATCAAACATAATCTTATCTGTCGGTATGGCACTCCCGAAAGGATTATCACAGATAACGGTTCCAATCTCAACAACAAGATGATCACCGAACTCTGCACGCAGTTCAAGATCAAGCATCACAACTCTTCTCCTTATCGGCCTAAGATGAGCAGCGATGGAAGCCGCCAATAAGAACATTAAGAAGATGAAGATGGCGGTGACTTACAAAGATTGGCATGAGATGTTACCATTTGCTCTTCATGGTTATCGCACTACGAACATCAACAAGGCAACCCCTTCTCTCTTGTATACGGTATGGAAGCCGTCTTACCCATCGAGGTTCGGATACCCTCGACGAGTCATCCGGGCGCGAGCTAGGTGAAGATGATTGGGTTGAGACGCGGCTTGACCAGATCAACTTGATTGATGAGAAGCGACTCGCGTCCATCGCCGTGGACGATTTATCGAAGCGAATGATCGAGCATTTAACAAGAAGGTCAAGCACCGAGTCTACCAAGTTGGTGATTTAGTAGTCAAGCATCATTCTTCCACAAGGTGATCCGGGGCAAATGGACTCCCACCTATGAGGGACCGTTTGTAGTCAAGACGATATTTTCGGTGGAGCTATGATACTTAGCACCATGGATGGTGAAGACTTCCCACACCGTGAGCGGACATAGTCAAAAATACTACGCATAAAAGAGACCGCTAGGTCGGTGGCCTAGGCAAAAATAAGGGCATCTGGCGAACAAAAGGTTCGGGCAAAAGTTAAGGATATATACAAAACATGTACACCGGCAAGTTGAAAACACGAAAGGCGGCTTGGGCAAAAAGGTATCCGTGAAAACCGAAAGGCGGTCTAGGCAAAAGTTAGGGATTTAAGCGTCGACTATGTCTCTTCGGATCGCCTTCCAGGACTACTATCGACATTCAAGATTCAAATGGCGAAGATCAATTCACTCACTTTCTCTGCAAGGAGATGAGATAGTCGAAATATATGAGTACTAGCATAGTTGGAACTTAACGAGATTGTTTCCGCATAGCTTTTTACCTTTCTTGTGTACAAACTACTTGGCCATACGCCACCTTTCAAATGAATACAAGTTCTTTCTCTTTACAAATTTTCACTTTTATGGTTCGCATAAAGTCCAACGTGTGCTTTGAATGACTATACGCATTTGACAATAAGAATCTAATTGCAAACATACGAAAAGTGAACATACAAAAGTACTTACTACAGGCTCCAGGAATTGGGACGACGACGAAAGTCACCAAAGCGTTCCCCATAGAGCATAAAGGTGTCACTCACAACACACCGTCCCCATCGGAGTATATAAGCAGTGATTCCACTCAACCGAGCAATGTTACATCAGTCTCCCAGCAGTAGCATCTCATCCCCAGTCAAGGTATTCATCCCCAGCGGACGTGTCTCAATCCTCCCCCTTCTCCCTGGCAGCAGTATCCAGACTCGAAACTTGGTCAGATAGTGCATCAGAGAAAAACATACACTTTTTATTCCCCAGCAAGAGATTACAACGGACTCCAGACTCTTCTAGCCCGGTCTCTCAGCAACCATCAAATGCTCTCCAGCGAGATCTACACTCGGGATCCCCAGTAGAGCGTCTCCTAAATTTCCTCAGCAGGATCTACATACAAGGTCCCCAACAGATTGCCTCTCAGACTCTCCTCAGCAGGGTCTATGAGATTTCCAACAACGAACTTCTACCTTCCTCAACAGTATCTAGGCCCAAGACTCGGTCAGATAGTGCATCGGAGGAATCCCGGATATCTTTCTTCTCTTTCAAAAGCAGGGATCTCACCTATTCAATTCCCCAAGCAGAAGTCAGAAATCTTCAAACAGAATATCCGCATCTTCTTCAAGATGGATATGTTTTGAAATATCATCTATCATTCATACATATATCATTCATATACACTGTCATGCATCATACTTTGCATAAAACTAACCAATATTCTATCAAAGTTCCTCTTGTTTTCTCCAAAGCAGTGTGATCGCCAGCGCAAGCAGTCGAGATTAAGCCCCGAACCGGCGGAAAACTATCGAAAGACCGCCTTGGTTGTCCTCCGACGACAGGTCGAGATTAAGCCCGAAGCGGAAAATTATCGAAAGACCGCCCTTGGTTGTCCTCCGACGGTGGTCGAGATTAAGCCCGAATCGGCGGAAAACTATCGAAAGACCGCCCTGGTTATCCTCGATGAGCAATGGATCAACACCGATGCACAGGAAGCTATCCACATTTTGCCAACTACAATCTCCCTCGGAGTAATCAGCCACGAAGATTTATTACGGTTCCTACTATCAACAACTCTGAGCCTAGCGTATGACTCGATTGCCTCGGATGGCATCTTAAGCCCATCTCCGACTACTCATCAACGATTGCTTCACTTTCGAATCTGCATATATGGTTAAAAATCAATAAAACCAATAACTTCATTCAAAAAATGAACACGAAGTCTAACGTCGACTCCTTCGATGGCATCTTAAGCCCATCTCTCTCCGTTCGAACATCTCTGAGTCTAACATACGACTCACTCCCCGGCATCGACCTTTCTAGATGGCATCTTAAGCCCATCTCCGTCGACTCTCTTATTAACATTCTCGAGTCTAGCGTCGACTCATCCTCCGTGAAGTATCCAAATGGCATCGTAAGCCCATTCGCATCACCCACCACAGTGAGTGCAAATTTTCGGTGTACTCGGTGTTCAATCATCTTCTACCTCTAGGTCACGAAAGACAAGCATGTCAATCTAACCCTTCGGTACAAGAAGATTGAGCAGGCAGCTGTCATACCCCAAAATTTGCCCTCCATCTACTCAAGAGATTTCATACATATATGCTCGAGGATTCCTCGAGTTGATCGGACAAACTCTCTCTAGACAATCAACCCAAACTAGGGTTTGGTATCTCTCAAGTCAAGATGGATTTCCAACATCTCCAATGTTCATCATGCCTCCTCATATGCTTCAAAGATCCTCCATGTCAAGTTTCAAGCCTTACAAGTCAAGTTTCCTCAGACAATTGCTCAGATGGTTGAAAATCAGTTGTATTGGACAAAAAGTCAACTGTGGTCAACATACAGTCAAACTTCATAATTTTTGGTCAACATCCTCATTTTGAAGTTACATTCATCATATGATCAAGGGTTGACCATGATTCATCAAGAAAACTCAAGATTTGCTCAAAAGTCAAACTTTCTAAATTAGGGTTTCGGTGAAAAGTCAGAACTTTGTTGATCATAACTTCTTCATACTTTCTCGAAATTTTCCACCACCTCTTGTTTTGAAGGAAATTCAATTCTCTACAACTTCATGTCTCACAAGAATGTTCAAAAAATGCTTCATTTGAAAGGTATGGCTTAAAACATTACAGGTCATTTTCAAAGTCAACAAAAAGTCAACATTTTGTTTTGAAGATATATTGAGCATGGAAACTCAATTGAGATGAGACCAAAAGGTTGGTTAGAGGACTCTTAGAGCTTTCAAAAGTCCAAGAACACTCAAAAATGTGGAAAATTGAGCAAGATACACTATTCGAGTTGGGAAATTTTGGACGATTGCAAAAGGACATTTTGGTCAAAATGCAAAATTTTCCAAATGGGCCTAAAATCTTTTGATCCAAACTTGTTCATGACATTATTCTTGACCCATAAAGGCTTGGCCATGGCAATTTTCTATTTTATTGATTTAATTTTGGATTTTAAACCATTTAATTCCAAATTAAATTATATAAAATATGAAAATAAAGTATTTTTTCAAATGGATTGGATTTATCTCTTACTTGAGGTCCATGATAGCCCACCAAGCATACCAAATTCGTGATAGCTTGCATATTGAAAGAAAAAAATCAAATTTTTAAGGAAATTTGATTTTATTTAAAGAGGGAATATTGCACATTCAATGATCAATCTTTTTTCACTCTTTTTCCTCTCTCAAATTCCTCTATAAATACTCAGCAAGTACACAAGCCAAGAGGACGAAACCCTAGCCCAAGAAACAACCCTTATGCTGTCAAAATTTTTCAAGAAAAGTTGAAAAATCGAATTCTAAGTTCCAGCAAGTTTCAGGCCGATCTAACCATCCAATCCTCCTCCTGAGGTCTCCAACAAGCGATACCAGTCCTTACATCAAGCCCAGGCTGCCCAGATTGCGCTCTCTAACTCTCACCGGTTTGCATTTTTTCACAATTTCGAATTTTAAAATCCATGCATCTTTAACTGCTTTGGCTTGTTTGTTTGAGTTCAGGGGATCCATTAGAACGTGCTTGACGTGTTACATGGGTGGTTTAACGCCAGAATAAGGGCGTGCCATTGTTAGGCGTTTATTCTCTTCTTGGCTTACGCGATCACCGTTTTAGCCCAAACCAATTGCACCATTGGATTCAGGAGGTCGATTTAGGGGGGTAAGGTACCATAGGGCTTTTTATTGCGCGTATTTTTTGAGTTTTCAGGTGTGCTTCGTCGGAGAAGGCGGCCGGAGCTAGCTCGGCGTCGTTGACTAGGCGAACCGGCGTTGCGTGGCATTATCGCGCTCTCTGATTCGTTCATTCCATCCAACGGGGACCCCACCAGCTGACTGGGCCTTGACTTCTCCAAACGGCGACGCGTGTTGCTCATCATCTCACGTTTTCATTCCATAACACCAGATGACATATGGCGTGGTGGTTAGGACGTTCTTGCTCCCGGATGCTCTCAAAGGACACGGTTCGAGCCAGCCTGGGACCTGGTTTTGCATTCTTTTTACAAACTTGCATATTTTCATATTTTTTCTATTTTCTATTTTATTTAATATTTTCCATGCATTTTAATTTCTTTTCATATTTTTATTTATGCATTAAAAAATCATCAAAATATTTTTTCCTTTTGCATTTATTTTCATAAAATGTTTATTTAATTTTTAAAATTAAAAAATATTATTTTGCATGCATATTTATTTTTATTCATGATTTTGCATTTAAATCACATTAAATTAGTTTTTAATTATTAAATTGCATTCAAAAAATCCCAAAAAATTATTTTAGCATATTTATATTATTTCCAGCATGTCATATTTTTCTCATTCAAAAATTTGCATTTTTCTAACATTTTTTTCTCTTATTCGATTCATCTCGTATTTTCCGATTTCTCATTCTTTTACAGGTTATTCCGTTTCAGCCGTTTTCTTTTATCGTTTTCTTTTTCCAATAATGTAACTGTTCATGGAATGTAATAGTTTTAATTTAGGACTTTATTTTCCGCATTTTAAATTATGTATCTGCCCCAAAACCATGTAATAGCGTAGGATTTATCTTTCCGCACTTTACATTCCGCATTTTACTTTCCGCACCCTTATCAATTGCTAGTAATTAGGCGTGTATGGCAAGATAAAATTGGACATAGCACACTAATCTTCAAGATAAAATATCTGAAATTAACACACTTCTTTCACACACGCACCCCTTAGGGTAATTCTCTCTCGATGCCTTTCGATTTCAAATGGTCATGTCCCTCGAACGTAGAGGTATTCTAGCACCGTTGCCTTCCAAACAAATCATCATAGTCCCTTCGATACAAAGATCATAAGACCCACGATGTCGCCTCCGAATACATGATCTTGACCCTCGATTGTCGCCTACGAAAAATGATGATAGTCCCTTCGAATGTGCTAGGATACTTCCTACAAGTTGCCTTCGATGACCATCCGATGTCCCTTCGAACGTCCCCACTTACATCCAACGAATGGAGCTACCTACTAACTAATGGTATGGCTAGCGCTATTCTAAAGGAACGTAGAAGTACAAAACGACCAATTCTGAGTGGGTAAATAAGTCTTTTAGTTGCTTGCTCTATCAAATGCTTTTCACACCACACACTTTTTTTCAAAGTTCAAATTCTTTTCAAAACAAAACATTTCCGAACACTTTGTATACACTCCTACATGAGTCATTACAAAGTCAAAGTGAAATACCTCTTTCAAAATATTTTTGTCAAACACACAGAAAGCAATTTTAAAAAAGTGATCTAGAGCAACTAAGAGCCCGTAGATAACTACGGATGCAAAGGGGTGCTAATACCTTCCCTTTTCATAACCATTCTCCCGAACTCAGAATCTAACGAAGGTCTTTTTCTGTTACTTTTACCTTCCCTTAATTGGATAAAAATAAAAGTCGGTGGCGACTCTTGCTATCCGCACATTTGGATACAAAAATCCTACAAAGTCAGTTCACCGTATAACAATGCCATTGTTAGGGTTTCTGAACCTCAAATTAGGATTCCTCAAAATAGGCAAAATTGGACGAAACTAATGGTACCTTCGTGTTCAGGGGGTCGATTCCTATCGAACCATGTCCTTCTCATGAATTTATATTGCGTATTGTGAATTTTGAAAAAGTGCAGGTGTTATAGTGACGGACAAAACCGTCACTATTGGCTTTAGCAACGGAGGCATCCGTAGGTAAAAGCCTACGAAAATTCAAATTGGAGAAGAAGGAGTTTCGCGCATGTTTTATCTGATTGGTATCCAGGAATCAATTTCGCTCATAATCTCATTGTTTCAGTATTCAAACACCAAAGCATGCTAGCTTAGTTAATCAAGGAGGTGTGTGTTCAACCTGGGGGTCCTTGGTTCGAACCTTGGCACCTCACTTTCTTTTTTATCACCTTGCCAAACTAACATATTTTCTATTTCTTTTCATATTTTCTTCTTAATTTAATTTCTTTTCAAACAATTTCCTAACACATCAAAAAATCACAAAAAAATATTTTCATTTTGCATTTTTGTCAGAAAATTACTTATTTAATTTTTGACATGAAAAAAATTATTTTTGCATGCATATTTTAATTAATTGTTAATTAATCCGAAAGTTGAATTTTAATTGTTTTTCCTTACTAAAATCAATCCAGAAAATTCCCAAAAAAAATATTTTCTCATCTAATCAGGTTTGCTAACCTTGAAAATTTTTTTCCTAACTCAAAATCTTTTTCACTAACATTATTTTCTCTTATGCGTAATTCTTTTCTTTTCCAATTATTATGTATCTGCTTCCAGGTTGTAATAGTTAGGTTAATCTTCTCGCATTTCTTTTTCCATATTATGTAACTGCTCATGGGATGTAATAGATTAATTAGGATTTACTCTCCGTACCCCTATATTATGTAACTGCCCCAAAGCCATGTAATAGCGTAGGATTTACTTTCCGCACTTTACTTTCCGGAATTTACTTTCCACACCCATATAAACTGCTAGTAATTAGGCGTGTATGGCAAGATAAAAACGAACATAGATCACTTCTAATTTCAAGATAAAATATCTGAACTCAACACACTCTCTTCACACATGCACCCCTAGAGTATTCTCTCTCGTTGCCTTTCGAATACATGGTCAAGTCCCTCAAACGTAGAGGTATCCTAGCACCGTTGCCTACAAATATATCATCATAGTCCCTTCGATACAAAGATCATAGTCCCTCAATGTGGCCTACGAATACATGATCTCGTCCCTCGATTGTTGCCTACGAAAAAGTGATGATCGTCCCTTCGAATGTGCTAGGATACTCCTACAAGTTGCCTTCTATGACCATCCGATGTCCCTTCAAATGTCCCTTTACATCCAACAAATAGGGTTACCTGCCAACTAATGGTATGGATAGCACTATTCTAAAGGAAAATAAAATAACACGGAAATGACCGTTCATAGTAGGTAATAAGACTTTTAGTTGCTTGCTCCATCAATACATATTTTTCACACCTCACACTTTTTACAAAGTTAAAACACTTTTTTCAAAACGAAACATTTCCGAACACTTCGTATACATTCCAGCGTGAATCATTACGAAGTCAAAGCGAAATTCCCTTTTCAAAAACATTTTCAAACACACACACAGAAAGCAAAATTTTAAAGATGAGAGCTAAAGCAACTAAGAGCCCGTAGATAACTACGGATGGAAAGGGTGCTAATACCTTCCTTTTTCATAACCTTCTCCCTTACTCAGAATCTATCGAAGGACTTTTCCTGTTCTTTTCACCTTCCCTTAATTGGATAAAAGAAAAGTCGGTAGCGACTCTTGCTATCCGCAATATTTGCGATCAAACGCAAAACAATCCAAAGTCAGTTCTTCCACCGTATTACACCCAGTGAAGATTAATCGTTCATCTCTTCCGGTATTTTTACCCCAATGTGCATTCCCTAGTCGAAGTCTCCCTAGTGTGGCCTTGCTATTGAGATATTTATTCTTGGAGACAAAAATTGTTATGATCTCCTCGATGGATCCTTGGTTTAAAAGCTTCATATCTCCACAAGAGGATTGATTCCCCGATGAAGTCTAATGCTATTTGAATTATTCAAGATGCTAATGGTTACTCGCAAATGTTTGTGAATTTCTCCATGAAGTAGTGTTCCCCAACGAAGATTCTTTCAGAATTCCCCATGAAGTCTCCAAATTCCCAAACGGGAGTTGGTGAATTCTCTAAAGAAGTTTTTTGTATCCTCAGTGAAGAGTAATGACCCTCTCCCTAGGAAGTAAGATTTGGTTGAAGTCCAATTCAATTCTCCCCAAGTGAAGAACGCTTCCTCATTTCGGAATTGCAATTTATTTTTGAAAGTGTTCTCCAAAATCCACTCCTCAGTGGTACCTCTCTCTTGGATGTTAATGGCTTCTCGGCAGCCAATCATCGCTACTATTACTTCTCATGTAGCTTTCAGGCATGCATTCATTACATTGCATCTACCCTAAATGCGTAGCATTCCGTTGATTGGGAGCATTACGCCATGAAAGTTCAAACATGCATTTTAAGTGTTTGTCAATTATGTATATCCAGAAGAAATAAAACAATCTCTGTGGTACAAGATTTTTCTCAATAGATTTCTGCTTCCCTAATCGTCACTTTAAATTGAGTGCCTTATGGGAACCTATTCCCTCTCCAGTGGAGTCTTCTGTGACTTTCTTTTTCTCAGTCACGTCGGGTCGTGTCACCCTTTTCCCCAGCAAGTCGTAGACTTTCCTTGCTTATGCAAGTCTTCGGTTACTTTACCCGTATTTGTGCCACCGTTGGAGTGCGAGTAAGAGCCGGTGTACAACCTTTCTTACTTTTCAAGTATTTGAGTATCCATAATTGGTGTGTGGTAATTCAGATAATTGCCACTCTTGAAGAACTATACCCCGCCTTTGGCCTGAGGGTTATTATAGTTCTTGTGCTTTTGCAAGTACATTTTGTAAGAGTCTAATTCAGTCGGTCTCTTTCCCCTGTAAGTACATCTTTGTATAGATGTTTCTTTTCCTCTATAAGTCGTAGACTTTCCTTGCTTATGAAATTCATTGGTTATGTTACCCGTGTTTGTCTCGCCGTTAGAGTGTGAGTAAGATTCGATGTTCAACCTTTCTTGCTTTTCAAGTATTTGAGTATCCATACTTGGTGTGTGGTAATTTAGATAATTGCCACTCTTGAAGAATTATACCCCGCCTTTGGCCTGAGGGATATTATAGTTCTTGTGTGTTTGCATGCACCTTTTTTAAAGCCCAACATGGTGGCAATCTTTGTTAGAGTCTGCTTCAGTAGGTGCCTTTCTTTTGTAAGTGCATCTTCGTACAGATGTTCCTTTTTCCCCAGTAAGTCGTAGAATTCTTCTTGGTTATGTTACCCGTGTTTGTATCACCGTTAGAGTGTGAGTAAGAGTCGGTGTACAACCTTTCTTACTTTTCAAGTATTTGAGTACCCATACTTGGTGTGTAGTAATTCAGATAATTGCCACTCTTGAAGAATTATACCCCGCCTTTGGCATGAGGGATATTATAGTTCTTGTGTGTTTGCATGCACCTTTTTTAAAGCCCAACATGGTGGCAATCTTTGTTAGAGTCTGCTTCAGTCGGTGTCTTTCTTTTGTAAATGCATCTTCGTACAGATGTTCCTTTTTCCCCAGTAAGTCGTAGAATTATTCTTGGTTATGTTACCCATGTTTGTATCACCGTTAGAGTGTGAGTAAGAGTCGGTGTACAACCTTTCTTACTTTTCAAGTATTTGAGTACCCATACTTGGTGTGTAGTAATTCAGATAATTGCCACTCTTGAAGAATTATACCCCGCCTTTGGCATGAGGGATATTATAGTTCTTGTGCTTTTGCAAGCACCTTCTTAAAGTTCAATTTGTTTTGGAGAATTATGTTAGAGTTTGCTTTAGTCAGTCTCTTTCTCATATCTAAGTTCTACGTCGGTCAGTTCCTGTCTTCCCACTTTACCTGTTGGTTAGGTATTCTTTCTGTTAGCTTAGCTAACATTGTTTGCTAGAGTACTTTTAGTTGGTCTCCTTCCATGTAAATTCGCCTTCGATCTATGATTTGATCATTCCTTATATCTTCTCCCTAGTTAGTCCATTGTTGATTATCATTACTGGTTTACCTGTATCTTAGATCGGGTATTCCTTCTGTTAGCTTAGCGAACACTGCAATTTAAAGGTCTTGTTTGGATCAATTCCTTTTGGTTGGTTTACCTGTATCTTAGATCGGGTTTTCCATCTGTTAGCTTAGCTAACATTGCAGATTAGAGGTCTGTGTTGATCAGTTTCTCCTTTCTGGGTTACCTATATTTTAGATCGGGTATTTTCTTTCGTTAGCTTAGCTAACATTGAAATTTAGAGGGCTTGTTTGGATCCATTCCTTTTGGTCGGTTTACCTGTATCTTAGATCGGGGTTTCCATCCGTTAGCTTAGCTACTATTGCAGTTTAGAGGTCTTTGTTGATCAGTCTCTTCCTTCTGGTTTACCTGTATATTAGATCGGGTATTGCCTTTTGTTAGCTTAGCTAACATTACAATTTAGGGGTCTTGTTTGGATCAATTCCTTTTTGGTTGGCACATGTACCTTAGGTCAGGTATTCCTTCTGTTAGCTTAGCTAACATTGCAATTTAGAGCCCTTTAGTGCCTCTTTGAAATCTAGTTGTCTGGTATCCTTGGTCGGACAAGTGCGTCCTTCTTTTTAGAGCCCTTTAGTGCCTCTTCAAAATCCAGTTGTCTGGTATCTTTGGTCGTGCAAGTACGTCCCACCCTTCCGTGTATTTCACCTTCTCCCGGTGACTTTTTCTTCAATAGGCTCGCTTTCTCCTAACGACCTTTTCTTTCATTTGGTTTACCTTTACCCAATTTGCTTTCCGTCAGATATAATGTAAAATTCAAAAATATAATAATGTCTGCTCGCCTTCAGAGCGCGAATTTCATGGTTCATTTAAGTATTCAATCATCTTCTACTTTGAGTGTTCGAAAGCCTGCGCCAATTTCACCCTCTAATTGAAGAAGATTGAATAGAGGTAGCTGTTGCACTCCAAAATTTGCCCTCTTCTTTTCCGTATTTCTGGCTTATAATTGAATTGCATAAACATACATGTAGGTGCATGCATATCATTGATGATGGGTACCAGGTTCAAAACATCCCAATTACGAAAGAAACAGCGTGTTTCAGCTATCTCAGATCATTTTGAGCCAAGAATCAATGTTTCTCGGTTCGTACGGCTATTTGCAAGATTTTTTGGTCAGGAAGCTATTTTGGCTTGGTTCCACAATCTTTGGAGTCATATCAATATGCCTCTAATTTATCTGTTCAGGTTGGAGGTCATTTCGTCAAGAAAAAATGAATTTATTCGCTTATTTCTCAATAAAGTGGATTTTGGGTTTTTAGTGCATTTCGGGCACTCTAGAGAGCGTATCTCATATCTCTTCAGGTATTTTCTGATGAATTTTGACTGGCATATCCCTATCATTTTTATCTACAACTTTTGTTTGAAAGACGGAAACAAATTATGTGAGGAAGGTCCCCGGTAAATTCAATTTCTCAAGAGGATTAAACTGAATTTTAGTGATGAACCGTGTGTTCTGCCCCACTAAAAGGTTCATATCTCTTAGCTGAGCTGGCCGGGGCCAATATCTAGAATTCTCTATCGAACCCTTCTACAACTTTCATTTACAACTCGGGAGCTGATTCCTCACCGTTTAAGACCAGTTTTTTATTCTTCGGACGCAATTTTGAGTTGAACCAAACAATTTTCATCTGGTACGCGAACTTCAAACAATCATATCTCACTTGTTTTTATTGAAACGAGATGGGACCAGTACCAAAAGTTCACAAATTTTATTAGCTTCGGTTGTCTTAGAAACACTCGCTTGCAAATTTTGATCAGAAGACCCTCGTTCGAGGCATTTTCTCCGAAGAGCGCATTGAGAATTCTGCATGCGTCAAATGCCCGAAAACTATGCTGAAACTTCAAAAATAAATATCACCTTGGTCGTTCATTCGATCGCATCAAAAATTTGATTCTCACAAGCAAAATCGCGTTCCAGACATTTTTCGTTTACATTCCAATTTCAAATTCCGCATGGATTTGGGTGTTTTGGACTGTGTACGAAAATTATTTTGATAATCGCGATTTGGACTTAATTATGGATCCAAGGCACTCCAAAGCCCAATTTTTCACACTATAAATATATTTTACCACTCACAAAATTGGTAGAGACAATCATTTGTTAAATTTGACCCAAGAGCTCTCACTTTTCTCTCTCAATTTTCTCTCAACTCGAAGTTGCACAACCACCTCAAACCACCAACAACCACCACAGGAATTCCAAAACAACCGCGCCGAAAAACTTTTTCTTATTTTTTCTTCTTCTCTCCTTCTCCGGTACATCCCCATACACTTTTATTCCCTATCAATTATCAAGGTTCAAATGAAGCTTTTCTTCAATCAAGAACAGTGAAGAGCGTTCAAGGTGTCGAGGTGAAGAGTTAAAGTTTTCCTCTTCATCAATTCTTCAAGGATTCAAGATTCTCCTCTCTTATTATCATCAATTCAACTTTGATTTGGTATTTTCTTGGAGAATTACAAGATTTTCCTCATCAATTTCAACTCAAAGCTTTAAGTACAAGTAAGTGCTTATTTTAATCAATTTTTCAATTGTTGAATTTCTTGAAATTGAATATTGAGATCGCTTGCAAATTCTATGTGAATTCCGATTATAGCGTTTTTTTGTCGAATTCATTGATCTTGATATGTTTTTGGAGCCTTAAAGGTGTTGGTGTGAAACTTTCTACACACTACACACACCTACACTTGTGTTGTGACTTTGCATTGTATTTAGGCACTTGATGTGAGCATTTTGCATCACAAATTATATGATCATGCATCAATTAATATGTAAATTCTTTGACATGCATTGAATAATTAATTTGAGGCTTATTTTGTTCATTGAAATTACGTTGAAATGTAGGAACTAACACCTAGTTTTTAGGTACACTTGCAATACACCTACACATTGCACACAACTCACATACACACACTTGAATTCATACATTATGACATTTGCATGTAGGATAGTTTAATTAATTTGATGTGGTGTTGTTCGACTTTTATGGCATAAAAATATGTTGAAATTTCACTTTTCACAACACTTTGACACTTTGAACATCTAATTTCTCTCAACATTCTTACATGTTTGCATAGCATTTAGGTAGTATTTGCATTGAGTATGTATCATTTGCACATCATATCACGTACACTTGCATTTTTATTCATCTAAATACCACAAAAACACATTGGAAAAAGTTTGTTTGAGTTTGGTGGAAAATAACATGACACTTGAAAATTGATAAAGTTGGACATACTATTTGTTTTGGCTCTAATTTTTTATTCGTGATGAGTTTTTTTGACTTTTTTTAATGTAAATCATGTTTCTCGAGCCATCCGAAGCTCTCCATGCAAACGGTTTCTTGATTTGGACATGTTTTGATCAAATCTGGGAGCTGTTGACCTTTGTGCGAAAAATATATTTTTGAACAAGATTTCACCGAACCGTCCGCATTTTTGAGACCGTACGCGTGTGCATAGATTCCGATATTTTTGATAAATCATTTTGATTGTTTTCTTTAGCTCGTGCCTTATGTTTTGGTTCACTTTTCAAATTTATCCATAATGGTGTTTTTTTTACTCGAAAGGTGTCGCAGCGAACCTTTTTGTACACTACACACACATACATTTGTGGTGTTGATTTTCTTTGCATATAATGTCTAATACTTGTTCTAACCCTTAACTAACCTCTTGACTAATATGTTGGCATGTTTAGGTAGTTGGCGCTTTGATTTAGAAACCATAATCGAGCCGTATGATTAGGGTACCATGCTAGTTAACCCTTAGAGCGACGATTGATCGTTTTGACTTAGTTTTGCTCATAATTTTGTTTCAATCATGATTTTTCTTGTGCATTTCATTTGAGATCATTTAATATGAATTAGCTACTGACTTGTAGAGTTTGACATCTATTTTAATTCCATAATTGCTTAATTCCTAAGTTTCGATTATGTTGTGATGTTTAAAAGCATGTTTCTCCTTTGCCATTTGAATCGACCAATTGTAGGAGTATAATACCATGTGTTTCTTAGAAACTTTAGGACATTTTTCCCATTTAATTGTAGTTAAATGTAAACCTTATCTTAGGATTGTAAATAGAACTTCAAAGCTAACCTTTAATAGTTCGATTCCTAGGAACTAGTTTGATAATTGTATAGTTATTCTAGGTTCCTCTTGCATGTCTCCTTTGAAATCTTGTCCTCTATTTGTTTAGATGTTTAGGAAAGCTTTAGAACATGTAGTGGCTGCCCTCTATTAGGATTTTACCTTTAATGCTTAGTTTTCTTTGTGAATAATGCATTTTAAGGCATTTTAGTATAGATTTTTGGTTTCTAATTACTCTAGGCCTCTAGCTATGTTTAGCATTGCATTTGAGTATTATTGTGATGGACTTAGCTCGATTTTGATATTGTTCATGGGTTATTTTGCATTATGTGTGCGTGGCTTCCCGGTTTTCCATCCTCATGTTGCTATACACATTTACATTCCATTTCTTCACACTTGGATCATATTTTGACTTGTGATGTGAATATGCAATTATATTCCCGCCTCCTTGTTATTTTTGACATGTTTGTGGACTTGTGCAAGGTACATTGAGGATATTTTGGTTAGGTACCTAATTTTGGTACACTAACATACCACTTCTCCCGTGATTCTGTTTGCGTTTTAAACACGTTTTGATATTCTGTTGTTTTGTCTAGATATGTACCTTTGTGAAGGTGTTCTGATTGTTATGAGGATTTGTTTGCTACACGCACATGTTGCACGATATCACCTTGTGGATTATATTGATCGAGCTATTTCTTATTATTGCTTTGTTGATGGCAGTTTACTCAACATTTTCTGGAGTATTTTTAGCTTGCAGTGCTTTTCGGATTTTATTATCCGTTTGGTACTAATTTTACTTTGTTTACCGTTTTCTTTTACCTCTTTTCTAGAGAGCATGAGAAGTAGGGTTTTTACTGCTTTCCTTGCCATGAGAAGTAGGAATAGAGATGTATGAAGGGGCTTCCGTAGTTGGAGCATGTTCAGGAACCCCTCTGGTTTATTTAAAGACCCGTTTAGGGCGCTTCTGTTAGCTAATTGTATTTGGTTTGTGTCATACCCCAATTTTTGACCTAAGATACCACCTTCCATTTGCATCATTGCATAACGAACAGCTCAGACAGCATTAATTGGGTGTAGCAGTCACAGGTCAAAATTAGGGTTTCATCAGACTTTCATCTGATTCAAGAGGCAATCAATTAGGGTTTGAGTTTTTCTCACCTCATTTGATCTATCTTGATCAAATCATCAGCCTCTGATCATCAGATACCCATTTCTCTCACAAATCAATCAGGGATCGACCAATTAGGGTTTTGATCGGGCATGAGTTTTCTCTGACTTTTTGAGCAAGAAATAACTTTTTTGGATAGAGATTGGTCATTATATCTTAGATACAACATGTTGACCTAATTTACGGATTCAAAACATCACAAAGTTCACGAGACTTCATCGGTCAATTTACGAAACATCGATGAATTTTCATGAAAAGTCAAACTTTGACTTTTGATCAAATTTTTCAAAACAAAACTTTTTCCAACATCAAAATACTTCAAATGATCCATCATGATCATAAAAAATCAAAGAATTTGGAAAAGTCAACAAAAAGTCAAAAGTTTTCATACTTAGAAAATTTTCTAAGTGTTGAAATTTCTTATTTTTTCCAAACTTCATGCCATTTTTTCACCTAGTTCCATTTTGAATTGGAAAAAACTCAAAACAAATACAAGGACCCTCGGAATGCCTCCTCTTGGGTTAACAATACAAGGACCCATGGGCTTCTTAAAAGCATCCCTTTAATCCAATCACTTTCTCCTCGAGATTTAGACATCTATCATCTTTATGGAAGAAGTATCTCATCTATCACATCACATACAGTCAAAAACTTTTCAAACTCTTTTCAAACTTTTTAAAACTCTTTTCAAACAAAAACATCTCTTAATTGTAAGTGGTAACGCTTGTACACTCAAGCAAAACACCCAATACTTACAGTTAAAAGATTAAATCATCTTTTTTTCAAACATCTTTCTTAAACATGTAAGTGATAACGCTTGTACACTCGAGCAAAACACCTATAGCTTACGATGAAAGATTTTAATCAATCAAACTTTTCAAAAATGTATGTGATGAAATAGATTAGATACATTTTTCATTAAGATGACATTTATGCATCTCTTACTAACATCCGTTGCTTTCCACTAGCATAAGTGGGAACTACGATTGCTCTGACTTTCTCAACATCCTTTTGAGAATACGTAGGCACAAGGTCTCATCCTTGCCGAGCAAATTTTTATCTCCCTCAGACCAAACAAACCATAGAACCCTTTAGATCCGAGCTACAAATGCTCTGATTCCCACTAGGGGATATGTATGCAGAAGATCCATATATCTTTGCGAGCACAATAAATAACAAAACCTAGAATCCTACATAATCTACTGTTTCTTAAAATCCCAAAGGAGAAACTTTCCCAATCATAGAAATAGCAATTAAAACACACAAACATATCAAACGTATTCATATATAAAGCTGTAGATAACTACATATATTTAGGGTGCTCCATCTATTCCTTCATATAACAATCCCCTTACTCGAATCTCCCCGATGCATTGCGTCTAGTTTGCGCTAGTAATTCGCATACCAATATCAATTGAGGGTATTTCACTTTCCCTTTTCATAATCATTAAATCATCTTTCTTGTGTTGAAAATAATAAAGCTTGATGCTCATGGCATCTTTATAAACAAATCAAAGATTTAAATCGTTTGAGCGGAGAATCCGAACTCATGTTCGCATCCTCTAGCGTCACCTTTCTTGACGGAAAAATGGCGACTCTCTTGGGAGAAGCAGCTGAAATTTTGATTTTTCAAGAAAAAAGCAGCGTTACTCTGAGAGCACCAAGCTTTTTGTTTTCAAAAGAAAAGAAAGGATAAGCTTTCATGTTTTGCATATATCATTTTCTTTATTGTGTGTTTCGCGATTTCATCGATGGAAAGAAATCCTAACCGGTTTTAAGAAACATTTTTAAGATCTAGGTGGAGATATTAATACGTGAGAAGTTCAATGCTTACGAAGTTAATATTTCCTTGCGATGGAGGTTGTCTTAGGGTATTGTGTTTAGCAAGTAATTGCGAAGACAACATGCTTTTGAGGAACTTAAGAAGGTGAGTGGTATAGAACACATAAACCATCACGGCCATTAGGATGTAGTGCGAGAGATTATTCGGGCGTAAGCCTAGAGTAATTGTCATGCGATACTACGATCAGGCGAGTTTCTCTTGAAAATATTGTTGGACCATCGAGTATTCAACAAATCCAATAATGTTTTGAAGGGGAGTGTTGAGCCTGTATTATCAGAAGAACCCATTTCATAGATGAATAAGCCCATAGAACTTAACCCCGTTGATTCTTATCGTTGGCTTCATGCTCGTGACTTCGAACGCTTTCCCGTGTGTATAACTACTAACCATGTTTGCCTCATTCATGCATTCATTCATTCAAAAACAAAAAAAAAACTTCATTTCTCTTCCCATTTCCAAAGAATTTAGAGATTTTTTCTTTGTAAAATAGTTTAGGTTAGAGTGATGGACGTCGAGGAAGATTCACCAAGAATCTGATTTTAGAATTCTGATGTAGGAAAGTTGAAAGAGTTAGCATCTTTGGTAGAAGATCCCTCGGTTTGACGCTATGGAACTCTTTTAACTCTTACGAGCTGCGTGGATGAAGGACTTCTCAAAACTTTCGTTCGATTCTCGAACGGTCTATCATTGTTTCACTTTCCACGATTATCGATTAATGCCTACTTTGGAAGAGTATGCACATATCCTAGGTATCTCAGTATCAGACAAAGTGCCTTTCAATGGTTTGGAAGCCATTCCTAAGTCACCAGTCATTGTAACGATGACTCACATAAAGAAATCTGAGATAGACAAAAACCTAACTACCAGAGGAAAACCCTTAGGACTGACTTCAAAGTTCCTAATGGAAAAGGCTCTCAAATTCTCTGAAGCTGGTAGTATGGTAGCCTTTGAAGCTATTTTAGCTTTACTCCTCTATGGATTGGTGTTGTTTCCCAACGTCCCAAATTTCTTTGATATCAACGCCATAAGGATCTTTCTGATTGGAAATCCCGTTCCCACTCTGCTCGGAGATACGTACGTCTCTATTCATCATAGGAATCGTCAAGGAGACGGAACTATCGTATGTTGTGTACCTCTGTTTTTCAAATGGATTACTTCGCATTTGCCTAAATCTCCTATCTTCCGAAAACAAAGGCAGTGGCATTGGTCAAGAAGGATCATGTCTCTTACAAGCGACGATATCCATTGGTATACCTTGGCGGACAATGAGATGGAAATCATTGAGAGTTGTGGAGAATTTGCCAGCGTACCTCTCATTGAGTACGAAGGGAATCAACTACAACCCATTTTAGCGAGGCGTCAACTCGGATCGCAAACTCGATAAACCTCTTGGTTTCCTGAAAGTTACTTCTATCACGGCGGAGAGGATTCCCAAGGTTGAAAGCTAAGATGATCAAGCTTGGCATCACATCCGAAGGAAAGAAAAGGAAAGCAAGAATTGTGTAGCCATGAAACCTACACTTCTTGGGTAAAGAAAGAAGCGAAGGAATTTGAATGCCTTACGCTTATGAGGATCCATGTTCTCAATTGCTTCCAAATCAACAAATTTTCCGTCGGCGTGGGAGAATACCAAGAAGCCTTGACCAAAATAAGGTTTGAGAAAGAAGCTTTGGAAAATAAATTCCTTAAGGCTAACCTTGAGAATGAAAAACTCAAGAAGCAACTCAAAGATCATGAAAAGACGCTCTACTTTCAGGATGAATGGCTCATGGAGAAAGATGAGAAGATTCGCTAGAAGGATAACGCAATCCAGAGATATATCAAAGAAAGGAAAAGAAAGCTTGAGGAAATGACAACCAGCGATCCCGCTCCCAACGAATGGAAGAGAGTCATTAGCAAGCTAAAAGCCGAGAAAGCCGAACTAAAAGCTCATTATGGGAAGAAAATTCTGAAGCTGAAGCTGCATCAAGCCTTTGGATCATCATCTGACGAAGACGTTTAATTAGTTCAATTTAGTTTGTAATTTTTATCATTTATTTTATCATTTGTGTGAGCAATGCTCCAACAAAAAACAATTGTTGTAATCTTCCTTCATTAATCAATAAAATTCGTGTTTTCCATCCAAATATTTGCCAGAAATATCTCTTTTAGCATTAAATTCTTTGGAAATTTCTTTTCTTTACAATCATATTCATGCATCATACTTTGCATTTAAGTCTATTGTTTAGAGTCTGATACTTTTCCAGTTCCACACTTTTCCAGCTTGGAAAGCTTAAAAAGTTCGAACAGATAGAAAGATCGTCAAGCTGTCGCGTCTTAGGGTTTCTCGATCGCGTCCACAGCCAACTCGAACGTACGATACTAGATCAAAAAGAAGAAAAGTAATGGAAAACTTTGAGCAAGAAAACGTTGAACTCCGTAGTACGGTAACTACACTACAAGAAGAAGTGGAGAGACTCACGTCTTTGGTCAACTCACTTGCCACGGCGCAAAGTCAACAAGCAGCATCGAGTAGTCAAAACAAAGCAACAACTTCAGAGGATACTACTACTCCAGTTTCGGCGCGATGGTTCACCTTCGGCATGTCAGAAGGCTATCCATGGGGAATGCCTTTTAACTTTGGCATCGGAGTTCGCCAACCGACTTCTCAAACAATCTCGCTTGAAATACCTACTGCGGCAAAACTCTACTCCATAGCGTGGATTAACTTTTCATAATAACGATGCGGTTTCTCAACCGATCATGGCGAACTCGACCTGCGATTGCGCTACCATGGACGAAGAACTTCACCACACTCGGCGGTAACACAAATTCCGTGGTTTAATGGAAAATCTCGAGAACGGCTTCATAAAATGCGACGAGATCAAAAGCGATTCGAGGAAAGAATTGTTTGGAAACGCCGAGGATCTATGCTTAGTTCCTCGCGTAAGAATACATAAAATTCAAAGTCCACGACTTTGAAAAGTACAAAACTCCGCCCGCAAAGCCATCTTACGATGTATGCCGGAAAATGTCTACATACAATGAGGATCATCGATTCTTGATTCGATTACTTCGGGCAGTCTCACGGTGCCGCACTAAAATGGTACATGGGTTTAGACAACACGAATATCAAACATTCAACGACCTAGGCAAAGCCTTTGTCCGACAATACAAATTTAACTTGGATATGGCTCATGAGGATCAACTCCGCTCCATGTCTCAAAGGAAGAGACATTCAAGGAATATCTTGCGATGGAGGAAATTGCTGCCCAAGTCAACCCACCATTGGAAGAAGGAAATGACTAAGGTATTCTTGAATACTCTAGGTTCATTCTACTATGAGCGAATGATCGCTAAGCGCTCCGGAGATTTCAACGAAATGGTGAGCATGGGAATCGGTTAGAAGAGGAGTTCGAACCGGACGTCTAACCAAGGAAGTAGGATCTTCTAGTGGTACAAAGAAGGTTGGAACCGATTTTCAAGGAAAAAGAACATGACATAGGAATGGTATCCAGAAACCACGTAAGAATGTCATTCAACAACGACGGTGCTGCCATAGCACCATTGTCAACACAACTCAAACAGGAATTGCTCCGCAATTTCAACAAAATCAACAAACTCAACGCCCGTCAGCAGGCTCGGTTTAACAACCAAAATCGTGCGCCTCGGGTCACTCGGTTCGACCCAATTCCAATGGCGTACAGAACTTTACCTATGACGATAGAAAGGAATCTAATACGAGACAAGGTTACCACCTCCGGTTCCCAAAAATTACCATGGTGGTACAAAGCGGATGTATCTTGCCCTTTTCACCAAGGGCACAGGCCATGACCTTGAGCATTGCATAGCGTTGAAAGTAAGTACAGATTAGTGAAAACTAATCTTCTTTCCTTGAAACACAAGTCCCAATGTGCAAGCCAATCCACTTCCCAGTCATAGTGGACACTCAGTGAATCTAATGCTATGAAATCTGACGGTACCTTGTCATGGGCGTAAGCAATCAGGAAACTTGGTGCATCTACACGAAGCATACAGTGCAATGAGCGCTTTCGCTAAGCACGATTACTTAGCCTGCGACATTTGCTCCAAGGATATTCAAGGATGTTCCACCATAAGAGCAGATATCCAGCATTTGTTAGACATCGGTGATTTACAAGTTTACGAAATAGAGATGACCATGGCGTAAATACAATAGGGTATTTTCATGAGCTTTTAGTCTCGAGATATCAACTCGAGAAAATCCGAAGTAAGCGTTGTGATTCCTTGTTTCAACATACCGAGCATGTGGAGATCGCGTGCAATGGTTCCAACATTCCAACATCTCCTTTGGTGATTTGCCCACCGGTCTGTTAAATGCAGTTCTACGAGCAATTCCTTACGGTACAATGCAACCACGATAGAAGATGGGAAGGAGAAACCCATGCCTACACTTCCATTAATGTCAACATAGCAATCGACGAGTAGCGAAGTGGGCAGTACACTCCATTACCACCAAGACCGTCTGCGGTTCCCATTGTCAAACAAAACCGGTTAACATATCTTCTGAGAATCCTGCAACGATTCCAATTGTTAACCCAAGTACAAATATTGGTTCTACTGATGGAACCAACACCAACTCGAACTTTGAAGAATCTGAGCCTGATCAAAGCGAATACGAGTCGTACACCAATTGATCGAGACTCCTTCAAAAATTTCAATCTGTCCTTACTCCTCAACTCCAAGCTCGGAGAAGCTTTAATGAGAGTACTAGACCGAGCTTATGGATCATGATGTGACTACGGATCAATTTGGAGGATCGTCTCAACATAACAACCTGCAATAATTTGAGTTTTAGTGACGAAGAACTTACGGAAGAAGGGAAAGATCACAACTTGGCCTTGCACATCTCGATGTTTTGCAAGTTAGATTCCCTATCCAATGTATTGATGGATACGGGTTCATCTTTAAATGTAATGCCAAAAGCGGCTTCGCTCGTTTAGCTTACAAAAGGCAGCCGATGAAGTTCAACGACATAATAGTAAAGCTTTCGGCGAATCAAGGAAGTACATTATTGGGAAGTTGATCTCCCGATAACGATTAGCCCACACTTTCCAAATTACCTTCAAGTCATGGGCGTACCACTACATCTGATTGCTTACTAGGAAGACCTTGGATCCACGATGCAGGAGCAGTAACTTCTACTCTCCATCAAAAATTAAAATTCACGGTAAATGGAAAGTTGGTGACCATCAGTGGTGAACAAGCTCTACTTGTAAGTCATCTATCCATTTCTCCTTCATCACTTGCCAATGACATTGAAGGGCATCTCCCGGAAAATCCGTTAGAAGATGAATCTACTAAAAGCGGATCATCTATCTCTTCATATAAAGAAGCTGCACAAATGGTGAAAGATGGCAATACTCGAGGATGGGACAAGTAGTCAAACACATCAACAACGGAACAAAAGTGGACTCGGGTTCACACACTATTCTCAAGACAAACAAAAGGATGAAGCACTTCCCGATCAAGGAAGTATTTCATAGTGGAGGTCTTTTAAACAACATTTCATGAGAGGTTAATGTCGTAACCATTGAAGAAGAAGGCGATCCATCGAATACGAAGAGTGGAGCACTTATTTGAATAGCCACGAATATGTGTCTCGGGAGGAATCATATGCGAATGATCAATTCAAAGACATGTCCTTGAAGCAATAAAAATCCATGATCCTAGCGAAGTTTGGGATACTTTGGGAGAACCAAGTGGTAAATTTGACTACATGGTAAAGTATCTGCGAGAAAGTTCAAAAATCCGGATCGAAGATATCAACCTACGGGATGGGGTGATGACTTTAAATACCTAGTCAATCCGAAGAATAATACCGTCTTCTCAACCTAATCGACAAATCGAGATCCCACGAAGATCTACTGTTTCAACACGTCGTGGATTTCACCAAGCGAATCGGTTACCACTACATCAACATGATCACTAAAGATCAAAGTGCGACTCGGGATACGATCTAGAAAGTATCGCGGACGAGTCTCTTCACTTGGAAGGAACATCCCGATATTCAATCAACGAGTAGTACAAATGCTATATCTCGTACTTCCGATCGTTGACAAAGAAGATCGCTTGACACAAAGGCAAAGGCCACCGTCCAGTCTTCAAAGCACACTCGACCGCAATCAAAGTTTACTCAAGGGTTAAACCAAGCGGAAAATTACAGTACCTCGACTTCAAGGAGTTAGTCATTCTTGAAACTGTTGAAGTTAGGACTAATGTTCATAACTCTAAGTAGTTTATTTTTATTTTTTTGTTTTGAACTCTCGCTTCGCCCAAAGCGAAGAGATGTTTTATAGGGCTTTAGCTTTTAAATAATTTCTCTTTGTCTTTCCCAAGACGAATGAGTTTGTATTTTAGGGCCCTGTTCATATTGTCAATCATAAATAAAACGCGTTGTTTTGTTTCCACACTCTGTGTTTATTTTCATTTTTACCCTTTTCTGGAAATGATAATCCTAAAGAACCAATAAAAAAATCTTCAAAAAAAAAATCATAATGAAAAAATTAATCTGCAACACTTTCACATTAACTTTCTTCAAAAAAAATAAATGATAAAGAGTTAATTAATCAAACATAAATCAAAATTGCAGATTAACAAATGGACAAATCCATTGAAAGCAGTAACTCTACGCTCTCTCCCAACTTTGAAATTCCCTGTGAATTATTTGAAAAGAAGTTGAAGAAGAGATCCGGATGAAATTTCTAGGCTGCTAAAGCACGAGGAAAGGATCATTCGACCTCATAAGAACCTCTGAAAGCAATCAACTTGGGTTACGAGAAGATAGAAAAAAGTAAATATCGAGACTTCACTCAGCAGCGGTGTCAAAAGCAAGCGATAAATCTTCTCAAAGAATATGTTGATGTGTTAGCTTGGTCCTACCGGGATATGGGGTTTATATACCGGCATCGTGGAGCATCACTTGCCATTAAGACCAGTGCCCTTGGTCAAGCGAGCGAGGAGAATTCACCTGAAATGGCGACAAAATCAAAAGGAAGTTCAAAAGCAGCTTTTGGTTTCCTCGTCGATTCAGTATTACATGATGGCTAGCCAACATAGTGCTGTCTCCAAGAAGATGGGAAGGTCGAGAATGTGTGTTGACTAGGGATCTGAATAAAGCAAGTTCGAAACGATTTCCCACTACGCATATCGACATGCTAGTGGATAGTCTGCAAAATTCAACGTCTTTTCCTTCATGGATGGTTTCTCTGGTTATAATCAGATCAGAATGGCTCCCGAAGACATGGAGAAGACATCTTTCATCACGTCGTGGGGCACCTTTTGCTACAAAGTAATGCCATTTGGATTAAAGAATGCAGGCGACTTAGGGCAATGACTACTCTCTTCCATGACATGATGCACAAAAGATCGAAGTCTCGTGGGCGACATGATAGCAAAGTCTGACACTGAAGAAGAGCATATAGACTATCTCTTAAAGCTTTTTCAACGACTAAGGAAATTTCAGCTCCGCCTAAATCCTATCAAATGTACCTTTGGGGTGAGGTCTGGAAAACTACTAGGTTTCATCATCAGTCAAAAAGGAATTGAAGTTGACCCTGACAAAGTCAAGGCTATTAGGAAATGCCTACTCACGTCGGGAAAAGCAAGTAAGAGGATTTCTCGAGACGGTTAAATTACATCTCAGTTATCTCTCGGATAGCGCTGCACAGTGGGCGATATTGAAGCTTCTCCATAAAGATCGGGAGGTTGTATGGACAGCGATTGTCAAAAACCTTGACGGTATCAAGGAATACCGAGCCACCAATCTGATCCCTCGATTAGAGGAAGACCATTGATCATATACCTTACCGTACTAGAAGGTCCATGGGCTGCGTGCTTGGACAACAAGGCGAAACCGGTGAAGGAGCATGCCATCTACTACGAGTAAGAAATTCACAGTTGTGAAACTCGTTACTCCATGCTCGAGAAAACATGTTGTGCTTTGGTGTGGGCTACAAGCGTCTTCGCGATTACATGATCAATCACCGACTTGGTTAATCTCCAAAATGGATCCGATCAATCGTCTTTGAAAAGCACATATGGAGAATCGCTCGATGGAAGATACTATCGAATATGACATCAATATCGCAGAGCGGTTAAAGGTATTCTCGCCGATCACTTGGTTTATCGACCACTCAGCGAATACCAATCTCTCAAGTTTGACTTCCCAGACGAGGATGTTATGTGAAGATGAAAGATTGCGACGAACGCTACGGAGAAGGACGGATCGGAATCCAGATGGGGCCTAGTCTTTGATGGGCAGTTAACGTTTTGGCAATGGAATTGGGCGATCATCATCACTCCGGGGTTCTCATATCCGTTTTCAGCGATTGCTATTTGTTGTACCAACAACATAGCGAATATGAAGCATGCATCATGGGTATTGAAGAAGCCATTGACACGAGGATCAAGATCCTTGAAATATATGGAGATTCCGCCCTTGTGTTAAACCAAATCAAAGACAAGTATGAAACTCATCATCTTGGTCTAGTTCCTCTGAGGATTATGCAAGGCGATTGTTGACTTTCTTCAACAAAGTAGGCGCATCATATCCCTCGAGGCGGTCGAATGGCGGGCGCCTTGGCTACTCTATCTTCCATGATCAAAGTCAACAATTGGAATGATATGCCGAATTCATCGGGCCTTGAAAGACTGCATATGTATTTGCCGAGCGGTCTTGACGATAAACCATGGTTCCACGACATCAAGCGATTCCTTCAAACACGACCCACTCGGGGCATCGTACAGGATAAGAAAACTCTAAGGAGGCTTTCCGAGAATTTCTTCCTCAATGAAGATGTGCTATACAAAAGAAACTTTGACATGGTTCTGCTCAGATGCGTCGACAGACAAGAAGCAGATACTATCATCCATGAAGTGCATGAAGGATCCTTTAGAACCCACTCAAATGGGCATGCAATGTCCGGAAAACCTTGAGCAGGATACTATTGGATAACGATGGAATCGATTCTTTGTAAACACGTCAAAAGATGTCACAAGTGCGGATCTACGAAGAAAGATCCGTATGCGCCAACTCTACTCAACGTTCTCTCCTCTCGTGGCCTTTCTCCATGTGGGGCATTGACATGATTGGAATGATTGAACCAAAAGCGTCCAACGGACATCGCTTCATTCTAGTGGCTATTGATTACTTCACCAAATGGGTGAGCGGCATCTTACGCCAGCGTCACAAGACAAGTGGTTGTGAGGTTCATCAAGAACAACCTCATTTGCGATATGGAATTCCAAGTAAGATCATTACGGACAATGGATCTAACTTGAACAACAAAATGATGAGGGCGTGTGAGGAATTCAAGATCAAACATCATAACTCGTCTCCTTACCGGCCAAAGATGAGCAGGCGCGTTGATCTGCCAACAAGAACATCAAAAGATCGTCCGGAAAATGGTGAAATCGCCATTTGCTGCATGGGTGTCGTGCTTGATTATGCACTTCAGCGGGGCAACTCCTTTTCTCTAGTATACGGCATGGGCGGTGCTCCCGTAGAAGTTGAGATCCCATCAATGAGGTTCTCATGGAAACCAAGTTATACGAGGCGAATGGTGTCAAAGCAAATCGACCAAGTGAACTTAATTGAAGAAAAGCGCTGACCGCTCGTGTCACGGACAACTTTATCAAGAAGAATGAAAGCTTTCGACAAAAGGTCCGGCCTCGTGAATTCGAGGCGACCTCGTGCTTAAAAGATTATCTTTTCAGCGATTCTAGGGCAAATGGACTCCTAATTACGAAGGCCCGTACATCGTCAAAAAGCTTCTCTGGCGGTGCTATGACTCTCACAACCATGGACGGTGATGAACTCCCGCATCCGTGAATCTTGTGCATCAAGAAATACTTTGTCTAAAAAAAAACAAAAAACATTTCGATGGTCGAAAACCGAAAAGGCGGCTTAGGCAAAAAGCGTCTCGGTGGATTGAAAACACGAAAAGGCAATCCAGGCAAAAATTAGAGACAATAAACAGAAATTATCCTGATAGATTGAAAACCTAAAAAGGCAATCTAGGCAAAAACAAGGATACAAAAAAAATGACAAAGTAACTGCAGTCAGTCTGTATTTTGTCCATATGAAGAATTTTCCATTAACGGATCTTATCGACTCTTTTTAGCGATAAGCGGTAGGAATTCAAAGTTGTTAGGGATAGTAGCGGTTATTTGCTTTCAATGTAGCCTTTTCCTAATAAATTATCATTTCCAACTTTTGTAAATAGTTCATGGAATCACGCATTTGGCTGATTACCATTCTATCAATAAATTTGAGCCTTGTGCTTTTTGTTTGCATTCCCTACTTTATTCTGTTTTGCAAAATAACGCTTTTTATTGTGAAAATCACTTTTTGAAACTAAAATGTTTTAAATGAATTTTTACTTCAAAATTTTGAAACAAAAAGCAAAAATTTTCCTTGGAACTATGAACACGGAAAGAACTTCAACATTTTCTCCACGAGTGTTTCGGTCTCCGAAGGATAAAACAACTGCTACAACAGTCTTCTCCTCAGCAGAAATCATCAAAGGACGATATTCTTATCCAAAAAGAATCCCCGGCCAAGTTGCCAATGAAGTGCTTTTCTCAGAAAGTTTAAAGCATGCAACTCAAATTCTTCATTAGTGAACATCTGCACCATTGCTGCAATTTTCACCAAGTATTTGTTCGAACAGTGACATGGTCCTTTTCCCAAGTATCTCTTTAGTGTCTTTGTCAAGTATTGTTAGCATGCATATAACATTCATGACATTCATACATGATAGCATCATTCACTGCATTTTTGCATCTTTTGAAATGTTTGCTTCCATATCACTGGTATAAGTCACACTTACTCCTGTAAGTACAAGTCTGTCCCCAGTAGAATATCTCCAAACAGAAAGGATACATTTTCCTTTTTTCCCCGGCAAAGTCCCCAAACAGAGAAATACATTTTCTTCTTTCCACCACATTCTCCAGCTGATATCATTCCACATTGGGAATAATGTTTTGATTGACTTTTTCCTTTCCAGTTCATTCCTGGATAGAACACTGTCTATAATCAACCAAGCAATAAGCAATAGCCTCATCATCTGAGCTGCTTATCTTTCTCTTCATTCATAAAATTGTCATAAAAAGTTTGTTTTCTCGACAAAGTCAAAATCATGATTATCCCCGGTTGTCTAAGAAGTGTAATCAAAATGCCGCATCTTCTCAAAGAGATCTTGCTTTTATCATAGTTCGTTATTCACAAAGCTGAATACACAACAATGTTCTAAAAGATTTACCTTGTTATAGTTATCACTTTGCTGATAATTGGTAATATCTTTAAAACACATTTTGAGATCTGTTTTCTTTCATTTGTCTGATATTCACAAAGCTGAATATTCAACAAAATTTCTAAAAGATTTACCTTGTTATAGTTATCACTTTGCTGATAATTGGTAATATCTTCACAACTCATTTTGAGATTTGTTTCCGTCATTTTGTTTCATATTCACAAAGCTGAATATTCAACAAAATTTCTAAAAGATTTACCTTGTTATAGTTATCACTTCGCTGATAATTGGTAATGTCTTCAAAACTCCTTACCTTGAACTATCACAAGGCTGATAGTTGGTAATAACATTTTCACTTACCTTAAACATTGTCACGAGGCTGACAGAAGGTAATCTCTTTGTTTCCCAAAGTGAAACAGATATTCACATATCTTTGTGAATCATTCTTCTCCCAGCAGGGACGTATCCACAAAATTTTTTCCCCACCATGTCATTCCTTTGATAGTTATCTGGGTGAAACTTTTTCAATCATTTTACATCATTCCGTATCTTTTGGTATCTTAGGTCCAAAATTTGCGTATTCTGATATTTAAGTCTCTTTACACCTATCAAAACGAAGATATTCATCTTCATCTCTCAGGTTAAAGAAACTTAAATAGGGGCATCTGTCATACCCCAATTTTTGACCTAAGATACCACCTTACATTTGCATCATTGCATAACTAACAGCTCAGACAGCATTAATCGGGTGTAGCAGTCACAGGTCAAAAATTAGGGTTTCATCTGATTCAAGAGGAAATCAATTAGGGTTTGAGTTTTTCTCACCTCATTTGATCTATCTTGATCAAATCATCAGCCTCTGATCATCAGATACCCATTTCTTTCACAAATCAATCAGGGATCGACCAATTAGGGTTTTGATCGGGCATGAGTTTTGTCTGACTTTTTGAGCAAGAAATAAATTTTTTGGATAGAGATTAGTCATTATATCTTAGATACAACATGTTGACCTAATTTCTGGATTCAAAACATCACAGAAGTTCACAGACTTCATCAGTCAATTTTTGAAACATCTGATGAATTTTCATCGGCACAGAAAAGTCAAATTTGACTTTTGATCAAATTTTTCAAAACAAAAATTTTTCCAACATCAAAATACTTCAAATGATCCATCATGATCATAAAAAATCAAAGAATTTGGAAAAGTCAACAAAAAGTCAAAAGTTTTCATACTTAGAAAATTTTCTAAGTGTTGAAATCTTATTTTTTCCAAACTTCATGCCATTTTTTCACCTAGTTCCATTTTGAATTGGAAAAAACTCAAAACTTGAAAGTTGTAGCTTGTGAAACAAGCTTTCCAAAATGTCCAAGAACTCTCAAATCCATGGAGTCTAGCTATACTTTTGGAATTGAAACATAAGGCTCCATGAAACTTGATTTTCAAAAATCCAAACATCAAATTATAGGTCATTTTGTGTTTTCTTCATCTAGAAGCAATCTAACCATGCCAAATGAGTCATCAAACTGATAAATATCAGTTAGAGGTAATAATTGAGAGGATTGGATCAAATTGTAAAAATTGAGCACATGGTGAAAAAAGGAAGTTTCCTTTTTTGGCAATTGTCTTTCTTACCCCTTAAGGTTTCTTTGAATCACCAATTGGCTTGTACTTGTTGCCTAACATTTCAGAATTCTCTTGCCTATAAATAGCTTACATTTCAAGTCCAAAATCACACCAAAGCATCACAAATCCATGCTTTCACTCTTTACTTTTGAAAATCAAAGCATTATAGTTCAAATTGCCAAAACTTGCAATCTTGAAAATTAATGAAAACCTTTGAGTAATTTGGTGTCTAACATATCATAATATCCATATGGAATCTGTTTGAACATTAAAATCAACATAGAGCAAGCTAGAATTCAGAATCATATCTCATGTCATTTTTCTTGTCAAAGTTGCCTTAACAATCGAATTCCACTATAGGCTTGATCAAACTGTGTTCTAACCATTCAAACATCATCACTATACATCATAGGGATGATTCAAAACATAAACAACAATATGTAACTCCATTAACCTAGATTTCGAGTTTTATTTTGAACTGACTGTAGGTTGACTTGGTTGGGAAGATTGGAGCAAGTTCAAAGCAAGCAAATCATTCACATAGCTTCCATACATACCGATGATGGTGTAGCAATCCTCAAACAAGTTCTGGAAACGCGTTTTGAGCTTCTTCGATTCTCACTTTTCCAGGTTAGAACATGAACTGTGATATCCATTTTCTTTGATTCTTTTTGAAAAAACTCACGGCCATTTTCTTTCTGCACCTCTAATGATCATAAACCCTCAAAAAAATCCAAGAATCATCAAACCGTCATCATTTAATTTGAAATTTTCAGTTTAGGGTTCGTCATGTTTTTCAAAACCTAAATTGTTCTGGGCTTAAAATAAATGAAATTAACAGTTACCGTCATATTCGTGATGAAAAATAGAGCAAGTTTGGTTTTTACATCACTCAATTTCGTTGAGAAACGAAGATTTTGGATTGAATTTGGATTTCTAAAAATCAAAAGCACGAAGAACAGTTCGCGCGTGTTCTTCATTTTTTAAAATTTTTAAATTTCCAATCTCATATCAACGCGTGTCATTGTCCACTAAACAACCCAGCGCGTTTGGCCTAGTGGTAGTCTGCTTGCTCTTAGTTTTCTTTGACACGTGTGTCACCCTTTGGTCATGGGTTCAACTCCCATCAGGACCATTCTTTTTATAACTTTTCCATTTTTTCATGTTTTTTCATTAAACTTTCACAATTTTTTTGACCAATCAAAACTTCTCATTTTGAGATGATTTTTTAAACACTTGTCAATAAATACATCTATTTTATGATAGTGCAAAAATTTTCAGAAAAAACTTTCATCTGATCATATTTTAATCGAGTCGAAAACGACGTTCTGAACACTTTTTCAAACCTCCTTTTAAGGTGAATTTTTCAAGTTTTCGACTTCCGATTTTTTTCAAAACTTTTCATAAATGAACCTCACATTTCAAAATATTTTCAAATCATTTTTCGAAACATTTCATCAAACTTGCATCTTTTTACCACGATCGATCCGATTTAAACGATAAAATCAAATTCGTTCTCTCTCGAATTTCTCCATCGATCATGGGCCACCCTTATGGTGTAAGTCCCAATCTTTTATGTACATATTTAGTTTTACTTGTACATACTTCAAAACTTCATTGTTAATATTCAAACATAAACAAATTTTTTCATTTGTTTTAATTCGTTTGTTTATACACCGATACCATTGGTATTGAAAGGAGAAGAATTCCCTGTGAAACTTCTTTCAGATCAATGGGCCTCCCTCGCGGTGTAAGTCCCATAACATTCTTTTATGTACATAATATTTCTTTGTACATATCAAAAACTTTCCGAACACATACAAATTTTCATCTGTACATAACACATATACTTTTTTTTTTATACTCAAGTACAGACAAACTTCGATTGTTTGTTTTCACTTCACTTGTGTATACTCAAACCAACATTCTTCATGTACATATATCTTTTCCTTTTACATATCAAAATCTTTCATACAAAAATATTATCTGTACATAATACAGATACCTTTTACAGATCAACTTTGATCAGTCATTTCTGTTTCGTCTGTATATTTTACACTGAATACCATTAGTATTGAAAGGAGCATTATTCCCTGTGAAACTTCTTTCAGATCAATGGGCCTCCCTTATGGTGTAAGTCCCAACCCTTCTATGTACATCCATCTTTCTCTGTACATAAATACTCGTTCGTGTACATATTCACTTCCTTGTACACAGTTAAAACTTGTAAATAATCAAGTTACGCTCGTTTTAAAACGTTCGTTCACAGACACTTGTCTATATTTCATAAACTGCTGTAAATAAACATCATGCATTGTTTATATTTCCTTCATAAACTCCTGTGAATACATATCACACACACACACCTGTTTATACAAACTGTCTAATCATAACATAACAATTAGACTAATCAATAGGTTCCCCATCATTTAGCCTCCGCTTGGGCTTTATACAAGACAATCCATCACCAGCATGGGTCAGCCTCCTCTTAGGCTTTATATAAGAAAACTCTCCCCGCAGAGTTTAGCCTCCGCTTAGGCTTCGTATAAGACAACACTCCCCTGTTGAGTCAACCTCCTCTTGGGCTTCGTTCAAAAGAACTCCTCATTGAGTTTAGCCTTCTCTTGGGCATCATACAATGAAAGAGATAGAAATCTCTTGACCTCTATTGGGCTTCAATACAAAGAATCACCCACGCTAAGATAGAACCCTGAAAGGATGGTTTCCCGGTGAAATCACTTTCAAATCCCTAGAGAGTAAAATTTCCCGGTGAAATTACTCTTAATTCCAAAAGGATGGTTTCTCGATGAAATCCCTTTTAACACAAAGCCGACCATACCCTATTCCTCTTGAGCTTCATACAAGGACCCTCGATGACCCTCGATGACCCTCGGAATGCCTCCTCTTGGGCTAACAATACAAGGACCCATGGGCTTCTTAAAAGCATCCCTTTAATCCAATCACTTTCTCCTCGAGATTTAGACATCTATCATCTTTATGGAAGAAGTATCTCATCTATCACATCACATACAGTCAAAAACTTTTCAAACTCTTTTCAAACTTTTTAAAACTCTTTTCAAACAAAAACATCTCTTAATTGTAAGTGGTAACACTTGTACACTCAAGAAAAACACCCAATACTTACAGTTAAAAGATTAAATCATCTTTTTTTCAAACATCTTTCTTAAACATGTAAGTGGTAACGCTTGTACACTCGAGCAAAACACCTATAGCTTACGATGAAAGATTTTAATCAATCAAACTTTTCAAAAATGTATGTGATGAAATAGATTAGATACATTTTTCATTAAGATGACATTTGTCAGTCTCTTACTAACATCCCGTTGCTTTCCACTAGCATAAGTGGGAACCACGATTGCTCTGACTTTCTCAACATCCTTTTGAGAATACGTAGGCACAAGGTCTCATCCTTGCCGAGCAAATTTCTATCTCCCTCAGACCAAACAAACCATAGAACCCTTTAGATCCGAGCTACAAATGCTCTGATTCCCACTAGGGGATATGTATGCAGAAGATCCATAGATCTTTGCGAGCACAATAAATAACAAAACCTAGAATCCTACATAATCTACTGTTTCTTAAAATCCCAAAGGAGAAACTTTCCCAATCATAGAAATAGCAATTAAAACACACAAACATATCAAACGTATTCATATATAAAGTAGATAACTACATATATTTAGGGTGCTCCATCTATTCCTTCATATAACAATCCCCTTACTTAGAATCTCCCCACGCGTCTAGTTTGCGCTAGTCATTCGCATACCAATATCAATTGAGGGTATTTCGGTTTTCCCTTTTCATAATCATTAAATCATCTTTCTTGTGTTGAAAATAATAAAGCTTGATGCTCGCGGCATCTTTATAAAAAAATCAAAAGATTTAAATCGTTTCGAGCCAGAGAATCCGAACTCATGTTCGCATCCTCTAGCGCGTCACCTTTTAACGCGAACAGTTTGTTTAAAATCCTCCATCGTGCATAGGGAGGTAATTCTCAGTAAGTGTTTACATTTGTGCTTGAATAGGTCAGAAGTGGCTAGGACACCCGACGTGGCACCAACAAGCAAAGTCCCGCTTTTTATATTTCTTGCTATCGAGTCATGATGATATGATGGGCAAGTGAAAGGGGCCCGTAATCGACTCCCGTAAAGTTCTAGTGTGTGTCAGCCCCCACACGCGAATCGTGTTGCTTCCTTTTTCGAGTCAATAAAAAGTGGCAAGAGTTCCCTATTCTGAATCTCCATGCTTTCCTGGGGTTCGCATTTATTGCAGAGCTCACATCATTTACTCTTCACACTTGACAATTCATGTCATGCAATGATACCATTCACAGGAATCAGATGTGTCGGATCCTAGTTGACTCACGGTATGCTCGTTACCGTTCGAGGCTATGGGACTTCCTCCTTTTCCTGCGCTTGTGTGACATTTGTTTGTTTGCATTGCATTGTTTGTGTGCTTCTGCCAAAGCACTTGTTTGCTTTATCCCTTTTTGTCGTCTTTGATTCTACATTAGGTAGTGATTCGAGATAGACATAGACTTAGGTTGTGAACCTTTTCCATTACTTTTTGTCATCTTCGATTCTACTTTAGGTAGCGAATCGAGATAGACATAGATTTAGGTTGTAAACCTTTGCCATGTTCCCTTAGGATTCCCTCGAATCTATCTTAAGTAGCGATTCGAGTTAGACCTTAGGTTGTAACCCATGCATGATAACATTAGGGATAGAATTAGATAGTTTCCCTTGATTGTTTTTCTAGTTTCTTTTCCATACTTGCATGTAATAAAACTAAAACTTGTTTTCTTTTCTTTTGCAAACCAAAACAATTAATAATGGTTGAAACTCCTTTTTCAAAGATAAAAGCAACCAACCAAGATTAATTCTTTTTGCCTACGGGTTTTCTTTTTGTGTTTAAAACTTTTTTTCATAAGTAAAAAACATATAACCCACCAAAACATATGAGCCGAACTACGGTGCTCTGACTTTCTCATTGCACAAGGGAATACGTAGGCATCTTGTCACGGGGCTCGATCGAGCAAACTTTGTAAATACTTCCTTCTTTTCCCCGTGTTTTCTTTATTTTCTTTTCTTTCACATGCGTTCTCTTTCAGCATACAAATATAGCAATTAAGTAGTAAATAGATATAAACACACCCATTAGACAGAAAGTAGAAGTGGATACCGTAGAGTACTACGGACATGTGGGGTGCTAATACCTTCCCTTCGCGTAATAGATTCCCTTACCCTATCTCTCAGTCGCAAGACCGTGTCTCATCCCTTTCAGGTTTTCGCCATGCGTTTACGTTACTCCTTTTGTGAGATAAAAACGTTAGAAGGCGACTTCATGGATGTAGTTTCACATTTTACCTTTTAATTCTTCCTTCATTTCATCAATGCTTAAAATCTCACGCAATTTGCTTTCCGTATGCTTTTAGGACTAGTTTTGATCTAGTTTGTGTACTAACTTTGCATGAATGTCTTCATAGTGATGTTTGATGTTTGTTTATGGTTTGTATAAACCTTATATATGTATGTTACGTCTACTGACCTCACTTCATATGACACCTTGCATGATTGTTCACTCATTTGTTTCCACTTCATCTTTTTCTTTTCTTTCTTTGCATTTGTTTGTGCTTGGTTTCTATGCTTTTGCCAAAGCATTTTGTTTGCTTCTTCCCCTCTTCTAATTTGGTTTTTTAACCAAGATGGCTGATATTATAGATTTCCCATAGGATCACTCGATTAGGTTAGTTTTCGAGTATAGACATTAGGGTAGGTATCCATGTATGTCAACATTAGGTAGTTAATAAGTTGTTTCTTCTTGTTTATATCTATAGCCTAGGAACAACTTTATATGATAATGATTAGGATTAGTAATAAGTTAGTTCCCCTTAGCCATTTCACCTTTATATTTTGCATCCTTAGAATTAAAACTTTGTTTTGTCAAGTTCATTAAGACATCCTAATAATATTGAAACTTTTTTTTTCCAAAAGAAAAGATACAAACCAAATTCTGTAGTGTCTTAGGATGTTTCTTCGTCCCTTCTATTGTTGACGTTTCGTCATCCCTTTTGTTGCGGACGTTTCGTCGTCCCTTCTGTTGTTGACATTACGTCGTCCCTTCTATTGCTGACGCTATGCCGTCCCTTCTGTCGTTGAAGTTTCGTCGTCCCTTCGGTTGCTGATGTCTCGTCAGTATGAAAGGTGTTTCGTCATCATCGTTTGATGTCTTGTCTGCTAAATTTAAAAAACACGAACCAACCAAAATATGTGATCTGAACTACGACGCTCTAACTTTCCCATTGCATGGGGGAATAAGTAGGCATCCTATCGCAGGGCTTGATCGAGCAATCTTTGTAAAAACTTCCTTCTTTTCCCCGTGTTTCTTTATTTTTATTTCCTTTTTGCATGCATTATACCTCATATACAGATATAGATAGACCTTACACCCATTGGATAGAAAATAAAAGCGGATACCATAGAGTACTACGGACTTGTGGGGTGTTAATACCTTTCCCTCACGTAACAGAATTCCTTACCTGATCTCTCGGTTGCAAGACCGTGATTTCTCCGTCTTAGGTTTACTCGATGTCTACCTTTGCCTCTCAGCGGGATAAAAAGCGTTCGATGGCGACTTGATTGATATATTTCTTTGATTTTTAGCCGGTTGTTTCAGCTGGCGACTTCACTACGGACAGGTTGACCAAATGCTGGTCCATCTCGAAGTCGGTACTAGCTTTTGTTTTCTTTTCTTTTGGGTGTTTTATTGTTTTATTTATTGCTTTATAGCTTTTTATTACTTGTATATATACATGCATATGTTTGCATGCATTTGCATCTAGATCTAGATATATTATTTTATCTGCTGTTGTGCTGTTGTTTTTTTTTGGTGGGTGGGAGTTATAAGAGGTAAAAGGCCCACTACTCAGGCTAGTGACAAATAGGATAGATGGATGTTCATGTCGAATCCTGCATCCCGTGATGCATGTAAGTACACCCTCTAAAACCCCTATCCATCCCATGTGTATTTTGGAGAAGGAAAAGGTAAGTAATAAAGTAGATCAGAAGATCTACAGAGGTATGATTGAATCTGTCTTATATTTAACTGCCTCTAGACCTAATATTTTATACAGTGTCTGTCTATATGCTAGATTCCAATCAGATCCTAGAGAAACTCACTTAATTGTAGGGGTGGCAATTGAATCCATTAAAACAAAATTCATCCAATCCATCCACCAAAAAATCCATCCAATCCATCCGTCAAATAAAAAAATAAGTTAATGGATTGATCCAATCCATCCAGCACATTTTAATGATCCAATGGATTATTCTTTAGATCAAATAAATATATTTCTTTTTAAATTATGTTTCTAAAAACTGAAAAAAAATATGTTTCTAAAAAAAACACTGGAAAAAAAATGTTTTTTCACAAAAAAACTGGAATTTTTTTTTAAAAAAATTGAAAAAAAAATTTTTTTTTTTGAAAAACTAAAAAAAATATGTTTTCGAAAAAAAAATTAAATTTTTTTTTAAAAAAAATATGTTTTATCTTTTTTATAAAAACAAAATTTTTTTTTATAAACTGAAATTTTTTTTCAAAAAAAAACTTTAAAGTTTTTTTGTTTTTTTTTTTTAAAAAAATTATTTGTTTTCTTTTAAACTGGAACTTGTTTTGGATAGATGAATTGGATTAGATATATTTAAGGAAGTTTTAATGGATTGTTTTGATCCATCTATTAACAATTCAATCCCTATCCATCCAATCCATCCATTTTGCCACCCCTACTTAATTGTTGTTAAGCGAATTTTCAAGTATCTGAAAGGTACTACTAATCTTGGCCTATGTTACAGAAAATCAAGAGAATACAAACTTGTAGGATACTATGATGCTGACTTTGCTGGAGACATAATTGAAAGGAAAAGCACTTCTGGAAGCTGCTAGTTTCTGGGAGAAAATCTGATATCTTGGTCCAGCAAGAGACAATCCACTATTGCACTATCAATTATAGAAGCAGAATATATAGCAGCAGCTGGATGTAGTACTTAGATGCTCTGGATGAAAGTCAACTTGAGGACTTTTAAATATTCGAGAGCAACATTCCTATCCTCTATAATAACACTTCTGCTATTTGTTTATCTAAAAATCCTATTTTCCATTCTAGAGCTAAGCATATAGTAATCAAACATAATTTCATTAGGGACTACATTCAGAAGGGGATTCTTTCTTTAAAATTTATTGATACAAACCATCAATGGGCTGATATATTTACAAAACCCCTTGTTGAAGATAGGTTCAAGTTCATTTTGAAACATCTCAGTATGGAATTATGCCCAGAATGAAAAGATTATTTCTGCTTAACTAGTATAATACTATTTTATGTGAACTTCTGATCAATTATTCTTCAGAAGTGAGAAGGGTAACCGAATCAGAATCTATCAAAAGATCTGAGAGATAACTAAAATAGAGATAGAAGCATGCATTTCACCAAAACAACTCCTGTCTATCTTAATTGTTAAAACACTCTTAGAAAATGAACACATGATTCAAACTTTGATAGAGTGAAACATTTGAGTTGCTAACTTGAGGCGCTGGTTACTTTGTTAACTGTTCATCATATCTTCTGCTACCTCCCTTACAAGAAATCATCATGTTTTATTACTTTCTGCATTAACATATCTAAATTGCACGATTTCAAGAAATTATTCCTCTTTTTAATCTCTCATCTCTTCAAATTCATTTGTCATCTTCTGTGCTAAATTTCTTTTTGATTTATGACAAAAATGGGGAGAAAGTAAGATATTTTGAACATCATAGTTACTGATAGACTAAGTCTCAAACATTTTAATATCACCGTTGATTTCATTTATGTCTAAAGATTATAACAGAAAATCAACTTCTGGAAATCAACTTCTGAAAATCAACTTCTGGGAATCAAACTGGAACCATCATCATACACTGAACGAAACTTCAGGGAAGTACAATGAAAATAATAACAAGAAATCAACTTCTGGAAATCAACTTTTGGGAATCAAACTGGAACCATCATCATACTCTAGACAAAACTTCAGGGAAGTACAATGTTTTCTAAATTTATATGAATAATAAGTTCAGGGGGAGACCTCTCTTTGTCAAAATATTTGAGTTTTTTTCATCATCAAAAAGGAGGAGATTGTTACAACTTAGTTTGGTTCTACACCAATCTTAGATGTTTTGATGATAACAAGTACTGTTGATGACTATCATGTTCTGACAATAATAAACAAATATTTTGTATGAATCATTGTTGGCTTCTATGGTTGTTTAAAAGTATGCAGATAAAGTTCTAAACTTGAAAAGAAAAGAAGTTTTTGACCTTATCGAACAGAAGTTCTGATGAAAGAAGAAGAACAAAAGTTCTAATGAAAGAAGAAGAACAGAAGTTTTGATGAAAGAAGAAGAACAGATGTTCTGATGAAAGAAGAAGAACATAAGTTTTTATGAAAGTAGAAGAACAGAAGTTCTAATGAATGTAGAAGAACAGAAGTTCTGATGTCCGTTAGAAGACTCTGATCTAAGCGAAGTTCTAATAGCATTAGAAGACTGTGATTTAAGAGAAGTTCTGATGTCAGAAGAAGACTTTGAACTGAACATACAGAAGTTCTGACATGTTAGAAGGTGTTAAAAGATTCACGCTCTAAACGAAGTTCTGATAAACTTCTAAATAGCACTAGACCACTCTACAAACTTTGATATCCATGTTCTGACTGAAATGCTCTGAAGTATTGCCATTCATTAAATGAAGATTTGAAGCGACGGTTAACTTCCAACCGGATCTCGCTTTTATGGAAAGAAAAATCAACTCAAATTATCATCATTCCATATACAGCTTAAGATGTCTCCAACAGATACTTTCCATGAACATCTATATAAGGATTCATCTGTGAAGAGAACGAGACAGAGATCAACACACGCAGAAACAAAAGAAAATTCAAAATCATTCATTAGCTCATAAGCGCTGAAATATTCTTGTGTAAAAATCACAGTTGTGATATAGCTTTCTAGAAGCATCATTAAACACATTTTTTGTAATTGTTTGTGAATTCTAATTCCTTGAGAAACCAAGTTGTGGTGTTCTTGAGAAGACTAAAATAGTTGTTTTAGTGAATTGTAATTCCTTGAGAAACCAAGCTGTGGTTTTCTTGAGAAGACTAAGGCAATGGTCTTAGTGGGTTGTAATCAAGTTCTGATTAGTGGATTAAGACCTCGTTGAGAGAGGCAAATCACCTTGACGGGTGGATTGGAGTTGTTTGAGTTCAAACGAACCAAGATAAAAATAATCGTGTCTATTTTAATTTGATTTCAAAACTCCAATTCAAACCCCCCCTTTCTTGTTTTTTTCGTCCTTCAATTGGCATCAGAGCACCTTGTTCTGGGTGCTAACACTTAACCGTGTCAGAAAAAAGATCCAGCTTGAAAAACACTATCATAGAAAAGGTTCAGAACAACTATGACAACTATGATGACAAAGACAGAGTCAGCGGCAGACCTCCAATGTTTGATGGAGAAAACTTTGATTATTGGAAGGACAGAGTTGAAAGTTTCTTTCTGGGTCATGATGGTGACCTATGGGACATGGTAATAGATGGCTATACTCGTCCCTGCTAACGCAAGTGGTCAGAAGATTGAAAGGAAGAAAATGTCAGATCAGCAGAAGAAGGAATTCAAAAATCACCACAAGGCCAAAACCATCCTTCTAAGTGATATCTCATACATTGAGTATGAGAAGATCAACAACAGAGACTCAGATAAGGACATCTTTGATTCCTTAAGAATGACGCATGAAGGCAACACGCAGGTCAAAGAAATAAAAGCTCTTGCCCTCATTCAGAAGTACAAAGCTTTCAAAATGGAAGAAGATGAAACGATTGAAGCAATCTTCTCAAGGTTTCAAATTCTGGTAGCTAGCTTACAGGTTCTGGCTAAAGGATACTTTGTTGCTGACCTTGTAAAGAAAGTCATCATAAGTCTTCCCAAGAAATGAAGACCTATGGTGGCAGTGCTCAAGCTTGCAAAAGATCTCAACAATATCTCTCTAGAAGAACTCATCAACTCATTAAGAAGTCACGAGATTGAATTAGAAGAAGATGAGCCCTAGAAGAAAGCTAAGACTATTGCTCTTAAATCTAACAAAAAATATGATTCTAAAGCTTTTTAGGAAGAAGAAGAAAACTCTGGAGGATCCTCGTCAGAAGATGATGAGCTATGTTTTCTCTCTAGAAGAGTTAAACAACTCTGGAAGTATAGACAGAGGAAGTTCAAAAATTCCAAAAGATCTAGCAACTCCTCTGATCCATCCTCTGGACATAGAAAGTCCAGAAGTAAAGATGTTGTCTACTACGAATGTAAGGAACCTGGTCACTATAAAAATGATTGTCCCAAACTTCTGAAAGAAAAGCCAAAGAAGAGGTTTGACAAAAAAAATAAGAAAAGTCTTATGGCAACTTGGGATGACTCAGATTCTTCTAAAGCTTCGTCAGACTCAAAAGATGAAAGAGCAAACTTAGCCTTAATGACCAACATAACTGACAGCTCAGACTCCTTTGACTGTAAATCCGACACTGAAGAGGTATTTCCAAATTTTGCTATTAATTTTTCTAGAGCTGAATTAGAGGAAAGCTTATCTGAAATACTTGAAAACTATCAGAAGCTTAAAATCAAATACAAGAATCTGAAACAGAATCCTGTATCTGATTCAGAAGATACTAAGAAACTTGAAACAAAAAATTCTAAGCTTAAGAAAATTATTTCAGAACTAAAAATTGAAAACTCTATTTTTAAAGAAAATGTTTACAAAGCTCAAGTAAAACTTGTTTCAAAAGTTATGAGTAACACTGGTAATATTCTGAAAGAATATGATATTGGTTTTCAAGAGTTTCTTCTAAGAGCTTAGACAAAAGCAAAATGGCTTCAATGGTTTATAAAGTAAGTAGAAACAGAAGAAAAGGCTTAGGGTATGTGCCTTATAAAGATGATAAACCTTATTCTGGAGTAGATGATATGGTCATTAAATACACACCTCTGAAATCACACTGTTCGCGTTAAAAGGTGACGCGCCTGAGGATGCGAACGTGAGTTCGGATCTTCTGGTACGCAACGATTTAAATCTTTTGATTTGTTTATAAAGATGCCGCGAGCATCAAGGTTTATTATTTTCAACACAAGAAAGATGATTGAATGATTATGAAAAAGGGGAAAGCTGAAATACCCTCAATTGATATTGGTATGCGTAACGACTAGCGCAAACTAGACGCAACGCATCGGGGAGATTCCGAGTAAGGGGATTGTTATATAAAGGAATAGATGGAGCACCCTAAATATATGTAGTTATCTACAACTTTATATATGAATACGTTTGATATGTTTGTATGTTTTAATTGCTATTTCTATGATTGGGAAATTTTCTCCTTTGGGATTTTAAGAAACAGTAGATTATGTGGGATTCTAGGTTTTGTTATTATTGTGCTCGCAAAGATCCGTGGATCTTCTCGCATACATATCCCTAGTGGGAATCGAGCATTTGTAGCTCGGATCTACAAGGTTCTATGGTTTGTTTGGTCTGAGGGAGATAGAAATTTGCTCGGCAACGATGAGACCTTGTGCCTACGTATTCTCAAAAGGATGTTGAGAAAGTCAGAGTAATCGTAGTTCCCAGTTATGCTAGCGGAAAGCAACGGGATGTTAGTAAGAGACAGACAAATGTCATCTTAATGAAAAAATGTATCTAATCTATTTCATCACATACATTTTTGAAAAAAAGTTTGATTGATTGAAATCTTTCGTCGTAAGTATTAGGTGTTTTGCCTGAGTATACAAGCGTTACCACTTACATGTTTAAGAAAGATGTTTGAAAAAGATGATTGAATCTTTTAACTGTAAGTATTGGGTGTTTTGCTTGAGTGTACAAGCGTTACCACTTACAATTAAGAAAGCTGTTTTTTTTTTGTTTGAAAAGAGTTTAAAAAGAGTTTGAAAAGTTTTGACTGTATGTGATGTGATAAATAAGATACTTCTTCCATAGAGAAGATAGATGTCTAAATCTCAAGGAGAAATTGATTGGATTAAAGGGATGCTTTTAAGAAGCCCATGGGTCCTTGTATTGTTAGCCCAAGAGGAGGCATTCCGAGGGTCATCGAGGGTCATCGAGGGTCCTTGTATGAAGCTCAAGAGGAAGCTATAGGGTATGGCTGTCTTTGGCTTGAAAGGGATTTCACCGAGATACCATCCTTTTCTGAATAAGAGCAATTTCACCGGGAAATTTTACTCTCTGGGGAATTTGAAAGTGATTTCACCGGGAAACCATCCTTTCAGGGTTTTATCTTAGCGCGGGTGATTCTTTGTATTGGAAGCCCAATAGGAGGCTGTTAAGAGATTTCCTATCTCTTTCATTGTATGATGCCCAAGAGAAGGCTAAACTCAATGAGGAGTTCTTTTGAATGAAGCCCAAGAGGAGGCTAACTCTGTGGGGAGAGTTTCTTTGTACAAAGCCCAAGAGAAGGCTGACCCATGCTTGGGATAAGTTATCTTGTATGAAGCCCAAGCGGAGGCTAAACTCAACTGGTGATGAGTTGTCTTGTATGAAGCCCAAGCGGAGGCTAAACTCTGGGAAACGGATTGATTAGTCTAATTATTATGTTATTTATTAGACAGTTTGTATAAACAGGTGTGTGTGTGATATGTATTCACAGGAGTTTATGAAGGAAATATAAACAATGCATGATGTTTATTTACGCGATTTATGGAATATAAACAAGTGTACGTGAAACGAGCGTTTAAAACAGCGTAACTTGATTATTCACAAGTTTGAACGTGTACAAGGAAATGAATATGTACACGAGCGAGTTTTTATGTAGACAAAGATGGATGTACATAGGAGGTTGGGACTTACAGAGGGAGGCCCATTGATTTGAAAGCTTTCACGGGAATAATGCTCCTTTCAATACCAATGGTATTCGTAAAATGTACAGATGAAATAGAAATGATTGATCAAAGTTTATCTCAAAAAGTATTTTCAAAGAAAGAGTATCTATATGTACGGATAAAAGGTTTTGAAAAGAAGTATCGTGTTATGTACAGATAAAAGGTTTTGAAAAAAGTATCATGTTATGTATGATGAAAATTTGTATGTGTTTGAAAGTTTTGATATGTACAAAGAAATATTATGTACATAAAAGAATGTTATGGGACTTACACGTGATGGAGGCCCATTGGTTAAAAAGAAATTTTGCTCAGGAGAAACCTTCCTTTAGAACCAATGGATTCAGCGTATAGACAAACGAATGAAAACAAACGAAAGAAATTTGTTTATGTTTGAATATTAACAATGATAATTTGAGTATTTACAAGTAAAACTAAATATGTACATAAAGGTTGGGACTTACACCATAAGGGAGGCCCATGATCGATCGAGAAATTCGAGAGAAGGCGAAATCGTTTATCGCTAAATCGGATCAATCATGGCAAAAAAGATGCAAGTTTGATGAAATGTTTTGAAAAATGATTTTGAAATGTTTTGAAATGTTAAGTTCATTTATGAGAAGTTTTGAAAAAATCGAAGTCGAAAACTTGAAAAATTCACCTTTAAGGAGGTTTGAAAAGTGTTGAACGTCGGCTCGATTAAAATTAATCGATGAAAGTTTTTTCTGAAAATTTTGCACTATCACAAAATAGATGTATTTATTGACAAGTGTTTAAAAAATCATCTCAAAATGAGAAGTTTTGATTGGTCAAAAAAAATGTGAAAGTTTGATAAAAAACATGAAAAAATTGGAAGTTTGTAAAAAGAATGGTCTTGGTGGGTGTTGAACCCATGACCATGAGGTAGACCACGTGGCAAAGAGAACTTAGAAGCAAGCAGACAACCACTGGGCCAAACGCGTTTGAGGTGTTAGTGGATTAAAACACGCGTAGACATGAGATTGGATTATTTGAATTTTTAAAAATGAAGAACACCAAGAACAAGCGCGTATTCTGGGTTCGTGTTTTTGATTTTCAGTTTGCCAAATCCATGCTATAATCCTTATTTCTCAACCAAATTGAATGAAATAGAAACCAAACTTGATCGGTTTTTCATCACGAACATGGAGATGCTTGTTAATTTCATTTATATTAAGCCCAGAATGATTTAGGTTTTGAAAAATGCGAAGAACCCTAATTTGAAAATCTCAAATTAAATGATGTATGTTGGATGATTGTTTGATTATGTTGAGGGTTAATGATCGTTTTTAGTGCAGAAAAAGAATGGCCAAGAGTTTTTGTCAAAAGAATCAAGGAATCATGAGAACCATGTTCGTGTTCATACCTGGAAAAATGAGAATCGAAAACGATGCAAACGTGTTTCCAGTTGCTGTTTCTTGATCACTTAAGCACCAGCGGCCTCTAGGGATGATGTATGAGTGTTTAGAACTTCATGAGCATGCTTGGATTACTCTACTCAAGTCCACCTGCACGAGCTTGAAAACAAAACTGGAAAATGATGTAAATCGTGTTACAGTTAGATGTTCTTGTTTTGGATCATGTCTATGAGGTATGGTGATGGTGTATGGATGATTACAACATCAATTGATCCAACCAAACTTCAGATTCGAATCTTATGGCAGTTTTGCAAGTTTTGAAAATATGAAAATGAAAACTGATTTTTAGCTTTGATCAAGTTGTTTTTAAGCTTGGAACAAGTTTAATTATGATCATGGAACATGTTGGACACCAAATTTCACCATGTTTCCATTGAATTTTGAAAGTTGCAAGTTTTCTCAAAATAGTTATGTTACTTGATTTTGAAGAAAAAAGTGTGAAGCATAACTTTGCAATGTTTTTGGTGTCGATTTGGACTTGAAATGGGAGCTATTTATAGGCAAGAGGTTCTGAAATTGTTAGGCACAAGTACAAGCTTTTTGGTAACTCAAAGTTAACTTAAGGGGCAAGGAAGTCTTTTCAAAAGCAAAAGGAAGGTTCCTTTTTTACCATGTGCTAATTTTTACAAACTTGATCCAATCTTCAATCATCACTTCTCACTGATGTTTATCAGTTTGATGACTCAATTTGGCAAGGTGGCAAGGTTGAATTACTTCTTGGTGAAGAAAAACTAAAAAATGACCTATAATTGATGTTTTGACTTTGAAAATCAAGTGTCATGGAGCCTTATGTTTCAATTTCAAAAGTATAGCTAGACTCCATGGATTTGAGATTTCTTGGACATTTTGGAAAGATCTTTCCACAAGCTACAACTTTCATGTTTTGAGTTTTTTCAAATTCCAATTGGAACTTGGTGAAAAAATGGCTTAAAGTTTGGAAAAAGTAAGAAATTTCAACACTTAGAAAAATTTCTAAAAACTTTTGACTTTTTGTTGACTTTTTCAAATTCTTTGATTTTTTATGATCATGATGGATCATGTGAAGTATTTTGATGATGGAAAAAGTTTTGTTTTGAAAAATTTGACCAAAAGTCAAAGTTTGACTTTTCTATGCAGATGAAATTTCATCAGATGTTTCTGAAAACGACTGATGAATTCTATGAACCTCTGTGATGTTTTGAATCCAGAAATTAGGTCAAGATGTTGTATCTAAGATATAATGACCAATCTCTATCAAAAAAATTCAATCACTGCTCAAAAAATCAGAGAATGCCTATGCTCGACCAAAACCCTAATTGGTCGATCCTCAATTGATCAGTGAAGAAAATGGATATCTGAGGATTGAAAGCTAATGATTTGATCAAGATAGATCAAATGGAGTGAGAAAATCTCAAACCCTAATTGGTTAGCTCTTGAATTAGATGAAAATCTGATGAAACCCTAATTTTGACCTGTGAATGCTATACCCGATTAATGCTGTCTGAACTGTTAGTTGTGCAATGATGCAAATGTAAGGTGGTATATTAGGTCAAAATTTGGGGTATGACACACACTTCACCTATGGTCACCCACATGACATAAAATATACTAGTGAATCATATTATACTAAATCTTATGATAAACCTAAGTTCAAACAGAACTTTGAAAAATCTAACCAAAAAGGACCCAAAAAGATATGGGTACCTAATGATAAAATAATATATGTTGCAGATGTCTTTGACAACAGAGTTGAAACACCAGTCATGGTACCTGGACTCTGGATGCTCTCGAAACATGACGGGAAGAAAGCATATGTTCCAAAGTCTGTAACTTAAAGCTGGAGGTTACGTAGGTTTCAGAGGCAACCAAAAGGGTAAAATCATTGGCTCTGGAACTATTGGTAACAATTCTTTACCTTTTATTACAAATGTTCTTTTAGTAGATGGATTAATGCATAATCTGTTATCCATAAGTCAATTAAGTGATAACGGTTATGATATTATCTTTAATCAAAAGTCTTGTAAAGCTGTTAGTTAGAAAGATGGAATAATCCTCTTTAATGGAAAAAGGAAAAACAACATTTATAAAATCAAAATTTCTGAGCTTGAAAGTCAGAATGTTAAATGTCTTATGTTAGTGGACAATGAGCAATGGGCCTGGCATAGAATATTGGGGCATGTTAGTATGAGAAGAATATCTCAAATTAACAAACTCAATCTTGTTAGTGGACTTCCTAATTTGAAGTTCAGCTCAGATGCTATGTGTGAAGCTTGTCAAAAAGGCAAATTTTCAAACACTTCTTTTAAATCAAAAAATGTTGTTTCTACCTCAAGCCATTAGAACTTCTGCATATTGATCTGCTTGGACTAGTGAAAACTGCATCCATCAGTGGCAAGAAGTATCAGTTGGTGATCATAGATGACTATAGCAGATGGATATGGGTAAAATTCTTAAGACACAAGAATGAGTCACATTCTATGTTTGCTAACTTCTGTAATGTAGTCCAAAACGAAAAAGAGTTTAGAATAGTAAAAGTCAGAAGTGATCATGGTGGTGAATTTGAAAACAAAGACATTGAAAATTTCTTTAATAAAAATGGTATTTCTCATGATTTTTCGTGTCCTAGAACTCCATAACAAAATGGATTTGTAGAACGTAAAAATAGAACTTTACAAGAAATGGCCAGAACCATGATCAATGATACTAATATTACTAAACATTTTTGGGCAGACACAGTGAACACAACATGTTACATCCAGAATAGAATCTCTATAAGACCTATTCTAGAAAAGACTCTTTGTGAATTGTGGAAGAATAGAAAGCCCAACATTTCTTATTTCCATCCTTTTGGATGTACTTGTTTTATTCTAAATACCAAAGATTATCTAAATAAATTTGATTCTAAGGCGCAAAAGTGTTTAATGTTAGGATCTTTTGAACGCTCAAAAGGCTACAGAGTATATAACACTGAAACACATATTGTAGAAGAATCCATTAATGTCAGATTTGATGATAAGCTTGGCCCTCAAAAGTCAAAGCAAAAAGACTCTCTTGCAGGAATAGAAATTCAATTTACAAGATCAGAAGATGGTCCTGACAGAAGTTTTGAAGAAGTAACCAAAGATAGAACTTTTGATAGAAGTGTTGAAGTAGTAACCAAAGAAAAAACTTCTGAAGAACTCATCCAGAGAAAGTCATCCAGAAGCAGCTTAGCTCATCCTGAAGAAATGATTCTGGGAAAGAAAGATGATCCAATCAGAACCAGATCTACATTCAAAACCTCTAAAGAATCTCTCATGGGTCTTGTATCCTTGATTGAACCAACTTCTGTAGATGAATCTCTTCAAGATAATAATTGATTCATTGCAATGCAAGAAGAACTAAATCAATTCACCAAAAATGATGTATGGGATCTTGTGCCCAAACCAAAAGGTTTCCACATTATTGGAACCAAGTGGGTCTTCAGAAACAAGCTGAGTGAACAAGGAGAAGTAGTCTAAAATAAAGCTCGATTGGTAGCATAAGGTTATATTTATCAAGAAGGAATGGACTATACAGAAACCTTTGCTCTAGTCGCCAGGTTAGAATCTATCAGACTTTAATTTCATATGCTGTTAATATCAATATCACACTGTATCGGATGGATGTAAAATGTGCATTCTTAAATTGTTAAATTGATGAAGAAGTTTATGTACATCAACCCCCTGGTTTTGAACTCCTCCCTTGGGAAAGAGTTTGCTAAGTCTATGTAGGCTGGGTTTGAAATGAGTCTCATGGGTGAACTCAAATTCTTTCAGGGAATTCAAATTCATCAGACCTCAGAAGCAACTTACATACATCAGAGTAAGTATGTAAAAGAGCTTCTGAAGAAATTTGACATGTCAGATAGCACACCCTCTAAAACCCCTATGCATCCCACGTGTATTTTGATGAAGGAAGAGGTAAGTAAGAATGTAGATCAGAAGATCTACAGAGGTATGATTGGATCTCTCTTATATTTAACTGCCTCTAGACCTGATATTTTATACAATGTCTGTCTATGTGCTAGATTCTAATTAGATCCTAGAAAAACTCACTTAATTGTTGTTAAGCGAATTCTCAAGTATCTGAAAGGTACTACTAATCTTGGTCTATGTTATAGAAAATCAAGAGAATACAAACTTGTAGGATACTGTGATGATGACTTTGCTGGAGACAGACCACCAATGGGTTGATATATTTACAAAACCCCTTGCTGAAGATAGGTTCAATTTCATTCTGAAACATCTCAGTATGACATTATGCCCAGAATGAAAAGATTATTTCTGCTTAACTGGTAGAATACTATTTTATGTGAACCTCTCATCAATTATCCTTCAGAAGTTAGAAGGGTAACTGAATCAGAATCTATCAGAAGATTTGATAGACAACTCAAATCAAGATAGAAGCATGCAGTTCACCAGAACAACACCTGTCAATCTCAATTGTTAAAACACTCTCAGAAGATGAACACATGATTCAAATTCTGATAGAGTGAAACATTTGAGTTGCTAACTTGAGGCGCTAGTCACTTTGATAACTGTTCATCATATCTTCTTCTACCTCCCTTACAAGCAATCATCATGTTTTATTACTTTCTGCATTAAAATATCAAAATTGCATGATCTTAAGAAATTATTCCTCTCTTTAATCTCTCATCTCTTTAAATTCATCTGTCATCTTCTGTGCTATATTTCTTTTTGATTTATGACAAAAATGCGGAGAAAGTAAGATATTTTGAACATCATAAATACTGATAGACTATGTCTCGAACATTTTAATATCACTCTTGATTTCATTTGTATCTAAAGATTATAATAGAAAATCAACTTCTGGAAATCAACTTCTGAAAATCAAAATCTGGGAATCAGACTGGAACCATCATCATACTCTGAACGAAAATTCAGGGAAGTACAATGAAAATTATAACAGGAAATCAACTTCTGGAAATCAACTTCTGGGAATCAAATTGGAACCATCATCATACTCTGGACGAAACATCAGGGAAGTACAATGTTTTCTAAATTTATATGAATAATAAATTCAGGGGGAGACCTTTCTTTGTCAATATTTGAGTTTTTGTCATCATCAAAAAGGGGGAGATTGTTAGAAAATAGTTTTGTTCTACAGCAATCTTAGATGTTTTGATGATAACAAGTACTGTTGCTGACTGTTATGTTCTGACAATAATAAACAAATATTTTGTAAGAAACATTGTTGGTTTCTAAGGTTGTTTAAATGTATGTAGATGAAGTTCTAACCTTGAAAAGAAAAGAAGTTTTTGATCTTATCGAACAGAAGTTCTGATGAAATAAGAAGAACAGAAGTTCCGATGAAAGAAAAAGAACAGAAGTTATGATGAAAGAAGAAGAACAGAAGTTCTGATGAAAGAAGAAGAACAAAAGTTCTGATGAATGTTGAAGAACAGAAGTTCTAATGAAAGTAGAAGAACAGAAGTTATGATGTCCGTTAGAAGACTCTGATCTAAGCGAAGTTCTAATAGCGTTAGAAGACTCTGATCGAAGAGAAGTTCTGATGTTAGAAGAAGACTCTGAACTGAACATACAGAAGTTTTGACATGTTAGAAGATGTTAAAAAATTCACGCTCTAAACGAAGTTCTGATAAACTTCTAAGTAGCACCAGACCGCTCTACAAAGTCTAATATCAAAGTTCTGAATAAAATGCTCTAAAGCGTTGCCATTCATTAAATGAATTTTTGAAGCAACGGTTAACTTCCAACAGGATCTCGCTTTTATGGAAAGAAAAATCAAATTAAATTATCATAATTCCTTATACAGCTTAAGATGTCTCAAACAGATACTTTCCATGAACATCTATATAAGGATTCATCTATGAAGAGAATGAGACAAAGATCAACACACACAAAAACAAAAGAAAATTCAAAATCGTTCATTAGCTCATAAGCGCTGAAATATTCTTCTGTAAAAATCACAATTGTGATATAGCTTTCTAGAAGCATCATTAAACACATTTTTTGTAATTGTTTGTGAATTGTAATTCCTTGAGAAACCAAGTTGTGGTGTTCTTGAGAAGACTAAGGCAGTGGTCTTAGTGGGTTGTAATCAAGTTCTAATTAGTAGATTACGACCTCGTTTAGAGAGGCAAATTACCTTGATGGGTGGACTGGAGTAGTTTGAGTTCAAATGAACCAGGATAAAAATAATCGTGTCTACTTTAATTTGATTTCAAAACCCCAATTCAAACCCCTCATTTCTTGTGTTTTTCATCCTTCACAACAACCAAGGCAACATAATGCGCCAAGAAGATTTGACCCGCTACCTATGAGTTATGCTCAAGCCCTTCAACATTTTCTTGAGATGAAAATGATCCATCTTAGACAAATGCCTGCCAATGTTGATCACCTTCCAGCCAATTATGATCCCAATGCAAGGTGTGAATTTCATTCTGGCAGCGTGGGGCATTCTGTTAAAAAGTGTTACGCTTTAAAGTGTAAAATCCAAGACTTACTTAACTGTAAGGCTATCCAATTTGATGAAGTGGTTGGACCTAATGTTATTCATCACTGTATGCCACCACATGATGCCGCAGTAGTTAATGTTATCATTGGAGATGGGGAATGGTTGAATTTAGTCATGGATGTGGATCAGGTGACTACATCTTTGTCTTATTTTAAGAGATACTTGAGCGAAAATGGTATTTTACCAGGTTGTGGTTTGACTTGTTGTAAGTGTGTGGAGCAGCCAAAGGGTTGCGATGAAATGAAAGCACGTATTTAAGAGTTAATTGATGATGGTTCCCTTCAGTTTGACAGAGCTAGGAAATACATAAAGGTTACTCAAGAAGATATTTCGGTGATTTCTATCTAGTTCACACCAAAGAGCATTCTTGTTCTTGCTAAGACAATACCTCTGATGATTACTCTACATGGTCCTATGTTGTACACTAGTGAAAAAGCTGTTCCATGGCACTATGGTGCTGATGTGTTTTATCATGGAGTGAAACAAGAAACCGATCCTTCTAAAAATATTGATGATGAAGATAATGATGTTGATGTTAATAACTTTTATGGTGAAGGTCGTGTAAGAAGAAGTGGTAGGGTGTTCTGCCCTCCAAATGTTCAAGATGGTGTAGATGCAAGTAAAAGCGTAAACAAGTGATGGTTGATAGTCCAAGATCCGAGCAGCTTAAAGTGACTATAATATCATTAAGAAATTGCATCACACTCCTTCTAAGATGTCCCTTATATCTTTGTTGGTCTATTCTGAAGCTCATAGGAATGGTTTAATGAAACTTTTGAAGAATGCTTTTGTTTCCCACGAAAAGTTGGCCCGAAAGTTCTATTGTTGTGTTCTATGTGATGGATATTAATCCTGCTTATTGTTGTCTCTTGGGACACCCTTGGATTCATAGGGCTGGTGCAGTTACTTCCACTATTCACCAAAAACTCAAATATCCTCTTGATGGTAAGACAATCAATGTCTATGGTGAAGAAGAGTATATTGTAAGTCATTTTTGGCTTCATTCTGCTACGTGGAGGTTGAGGTTGAAACTCATGAGACTCCATTTCAAGCTTTTGAGACTACTCAGATGGTCAAGACTCCTCATCCTAAGGAGAGGAAGAAACCTGAAACATCATTGGCTTCATTGAGAGATGCTCAAGCATTAGTTGAGGTTGGTCGCCCTGAAGGTTGGGGCAGTGTTGTAGAAGTTACTCTGAAGTTTAACAAGTTTGGTTTGGGATTTGATCCCATTTTGCGAAGACAAATCCTCAAGGCTCCTGATTTCTCCACTCTTGTCAAGTTTGCAAGTACTGGCATCAGAAAGAAATATCAGATTAATGCAATTGATGATGAAGATGATGATTTCAATATAGAAGATTGGATTCGCCCATGCATCCATGGCTGAGAATTGAACAATTGGACGTCTGTGAACACCATTCAAGTCACAATTTGTGAGGAGTGATTTTTCTTGTTTTTCTTTATCATTTCATAATTCCTACGCTCTGCCCAAGGCGTAGTGAACCATTGTGTAGGGCCACCTGTCATACCCCAATTTTTGACCTAATATACCACCTTACATTTGCATCACTGCATCACTAACAGTTCAGAACAAAAGAAATCGGGTGTGGCTTCTATAAGTCAAAATCAGGGTTTCATCCAATTTTCATCTGTTAAAGAGGTGATCAATTAGGGTTTGATTTTTCACTCACCTTAAATTGATATATCTTAATCAAATCATCAACCTTTGATCTTCAGATATCCAACTTTTTCCCATGATCTATCAAGGATCGACCAATTAGGGTTTTCATCGAGGATAAGGAATTACTGATTTTCTGATCCATGAATGACTTTTTTGCTTGGAGATTGATCTTCATATCCTCAATGCAACATCTTGACCTAATTTTTTGATTCAAAACATCATAGAAGTTCACATTTTTCATCAGTCAATTTCTGGATCATCTGATGAAATTTCATCTGCACTGAAAAGTCAAACTTTGACTTTTGGGTAACTTTTTCGAGACAAAACTTTTTCAATCATCAAAATACTTCAAATGATCCATCATGATCATAAAAAATCAAGAAATTTTGAAAAGTCAACAATAAGTCAAAATTTTCAACACTTAGAAAAATTTTAAGTGTTAAAAATTTCATGTTTTTTCCTACTTTCATGGCATTTTTTCACATAGTTCCATTTGGAATTAGAAAAAACTCAAAACATGAAAGTTGTAGCCCTTGCTACAAGCTTTCCAAAATGTCCAAGAACTTGCAAAACCATTTTGTCTAGCTACACTTTTGATTTTGAAACATAAAGCTCCAAAAGCCATGGATTTCAAGTTCACACTTCAAAGTTATAAGTCATTTTTTGCAAAATCTCTTTCTAGAAGCCTTGTCACCAATTGGAGATAGGCTAGAGATGATAAAAATCAGATGAGAGGTAATTATGATGGAGATAAGATCAAGTTAAGTTTTAACCATGGTTAAAAGAATATTCCATTTGCATTTATGGCAAAAATGACTTTCTTGCCCTCTAAGGCAAGTTGCTCAAGTTCAAGCCAATCTTCTTCACTTACCATTCTGATTTCTTGACCTATAAATAGAGGTCATGTTTTCAAATTGAAACGACACCAAAGCTATGCAAGAACAAGCTTTCACTCTCTTTTCTTAAAATTCAAGTTACATAGTTCAAAAGTGAGGATTTTGCACTTTTGCAAATCTTGTGAAAAACTATGAGAAATTTGGTGTCTAACATGTTCTAAACTCTAATTATAACTTGTTTGAAACTTAAAATCAACACAAGAACAACTAAAACTCAGAATTTCTTTTCAAATTTTCAAACTTGCAAAAACTGCCTTAACTTTCAAACTGTTAATTTGCTCGAGCTAGTCTTGATTTTATCATTTGAACATCATCAATACACCTCATATGAATGATACAAGTCATCATCCCTGACCTGTAACACCTCTAACCACGAATTCAAAATTTACTTCAAGCATATGCAGGTGGACTTGGGTAGAGAGTTCCAGACCATTTCAGAGTGTGCATAGTGATCAAACACCTTCCATAAGGTTCACTGGTGCTCCAGCAATCCTCAAACATCAACTGGAAACACTCCTTCGAAGAATTCGATCTCAGCTTCAAGAGGTAAGTTGCTCAACTTCAAACTCTTTGATTTTTGATTTACAGTTCAAAAATGGCTTTGCCGTTTTGTTTCTGCACCTTCACTGATTGATAACCCTCAATCAATTGCTTGATTCCATGTCCATACACGATTTCATCTTGATTTTTAGGAATTAGGGTTCTTCGTGTTTCTGGAGAATTTAATCATCTAAAAATAAAAATAAATGAAATTAACCAACATCATCATGTTCCTGGTTCAATTTCGATCAAGTTTGATGTTTACATCGATCATTTTCATTGAGAAACAAAGAATCTGGGTTTGAAGAAGGATCGAGGAAGAAGAAGATGAGTTCGCGCGTGTTCTTGTTGTTTTTTTCAAATTCAAATAAAAAGTTTATAATATAATCACATGGAATGGCATAAATGAACGGATGTATTGCCGCCCCAGCGGTTGCCAGCTCACCTTTAAGTCACTTGCCTTGCCTTGCCCAATGGTCCCGGGTTCGAGTAGCCTTGGGACCATTTTTGCCAAACTTTTTTGTTTCTCTTCACATTTTGTTTTTCAAACTTCAATGCTTTCAAAAACCAATCAAAACTCCTCATTTTGAGGTGATTTTTTGTACACTTGTCATTTAACATGTCTATTTTAGGATGATGTCAAAAAAATTCAAAAATGTTCTCTTTTGATTATATTTTCATCAAGCCGAAAACGAGACATTTTAAGTACTTTTCAAAGACATTCTTTCAAACTTTCGAAGCTCGAATCTTTTCCAAACTTCTTAAGGGTATATTTCACCTTTCAAAAACACTTTCAAGATCTTTTCAAAACTTTTCAACAAACTTACACTCTTTTTCCATGATCGACCCGATTTGAAGATAAAACCGAACTCATTTTTTCCTCGAATTTCTTAACCGATCATGGGCCCCCCTCACGGTGTAAGTCCCAATTCTTTTTATGTACATAATTATTTCCTTGTACATATCCAATTCTTTTTATGTACATACCAATTTTTACTTGTACATAATCCAGATACCTTCGTAAATATTCAAGTATAACAAACTTTTGTTCGTCTATTCGCTTGTTTACACACCATTTCCATTGGTATTAAGAGGAGCATTATTCTCGGTGAAACTGCTTTTAAACCAATTGGCCTCCCTTACGGTGTAAGTCCCAACCTTCCTATGTACATACATATTTCCTTGTACATAAATACTCATTCGTGTACATATTCACTCCCTTGTACACAACCAAACTCTTGTAAATAAACATTACACACACTTGTTTATATTTCCTTCATAAACTCTTGTGAATAAACTTCATACATTTGTTTATATAATTGTCTAGTTATAACATAACAACTAGTCTAACCATTAAGTTCCCCACAGAGTAAGCCTCCTCTTGGGCTTTGTACAAGGTAACTCATTTCATCTGAGTTCAGCCTCCTCTTAGGCTTCATATAAGAAAACTCATTCATCTGAGTTTAGCCTCCGCTTAGGCTTCATATAAAGACATCACTCCCCCGCTGATTTAGCCTCCTCTTGGGCTTCGTTCAAAAGAACTCCACGTTGAGTTTAGCTTTCTCTTGGGCATCAAAGAAGAAAGAGACCAGGAAATCTCTTAACAGCTTCCTATTGGGCTTCCAATACAAAGAATCACCCGCGCTAGGATAGAACCCTGAGAGTATGATTTCCTGGTGAAATCGCTCTTGAAATCCTAAGAGGATGGTTTCCCGGTGAAACCACTCTTAAAGCCAAAGCCATCCATACCCTATAGCTTCCTCTTGAGCATTATACAAGGACCCTCGATGACCCTCAGAATGCCTCCTCTTGGGCTTACAATACAAGGACCCATGGGCTTCTTAAAAGCATCCCCCTAATCCAATCAATTTAACCTCAAGATTTAGACATTTATCATATCTATGGAAGAAGTATCTCATCTATCACATCACATACAATCAAAAACTTTTCAAACTCTTTTCAAACAAAAACATCTCTTAATCGTAAGTGGTAACACTTGTACAATCACGCAAAACACCCAATGCTTACAATTAAAAGATTCAATCATTTTTCTTCAAACATCTTTCTTAACTCGTAAGTGGTAACGCTTGTACACTCAAGCAAAACACCTATAACTTACAATGAAAGATTTAATCAATCAATACTTTCAAAAAAATGTATGTGATGAAATAGATCAGATACATTTTTCATTAAGATGACATTTGTCTTTGCCTCTTAATAACATCCCGTTGCTTCCACTAGCATAAGTGGGAACTACGATTGCTCTGACTTTATCAACATCCCTTTTGAGAATACGTAGTCACAAGGTCTCATCCTTGGCGAGTAAATTTCTTTCTCCCTCAAACCAAACAAACCATAGATCCCTTTAGATCCGAGCTACAAATGCTCTGATTCCCATTAAGGGATATGTATGCAGAAGATCCCAATGATCTTTGCGAGCACAATAATAACAAAATCTAGGATCCCACATAATCTATCCTTCTTAAAATCCAAAGGAGAAACTTTCCCAATCATAGAAATAGCAAATTAAAACTCACAAACATATCAAACATATTCATATATAAAGCTATAGATAACTATATATATTTAGGGTGCTCCATCTATTCCCTTTATATAACAAACCCCCTTGCCCGGAATCTCCCCAATGCGTTGCTGTCATACCCCAAATTTTGACCTAATATACCACCTTACATTTGCATCATTGCATAACTAACAGTTCAGACATCATTAATCGGGTGAAGCATTCATAGGTCAAAATTAGGGTTTCATCAGATTTTCATCTAATTCAAGAGGCAACCAATTAGGGTTTGAGTTTTTCTCACCTCATTTGATCTATCTTGATCAAATCATCAACCTCTGATCATCAGATATCCATTTTTCTCATAGATCAATCAAGGATCGACCAATTAGGGTTTTGATCGGGCATGAGTTTTCTCTAACTTTTTGAGCAAGAAAAGACTTTTTTGGATAGAGATTGGTCATTATATCTTAGATACAACATCTTGACCTAATTTCTGGATTCAAAACATCACAGAAGTACACAGACTTCATCAGTCAATTTCAGAATCATCTGATGAATTTTCATCTGCACAGAAAAGTCAAACTTTGACTTTTGGTAAAAATTTTCAAAACAAAACTTTTTCAATCATCAAAATACTTCAAATGATCCATCATGATCATAAAAAATCAAAAAATTTGAAAAAGTCAACAAAAAGTCAAACGTTTTCATACTTAGAAAATTTTCTAAGTGTTGAAATTTCTTATTTTTTCCAAACTTCATGCCATTTTTTCACCTAGTTCCAATTTGAATTGGAAAAAACTCAAAACATGAAAGTTGTAGCTTGTGAAACAAGATTTCCAAAATGTCCAAGAACTCAAAAATCCATGGAGTCTAGCTATACTTTTGAAATTGAAACATAAGGCTCCATGAACTTGATTTTCAAAATCCAAAACATCAAATTATAGGTCATTTCTTGATTTCTTCTTCTAGAACACTTGCCACCTTGCCAAATTAGGATAAGAACTGATAAAAATCAGTGAGAAGTAATAATTGAGGATTGGATCAAAATTGGAAAAAATAGCACATGGTAAAAAAGGGAAGCTTCCTTTTCCTTTGTAAAAAGCCTTTCTTACCCCTTAAGGCATCTTTGATTTTCCAAAAGTCTTGTACTCTTGCCTAACATTTCATAACTATTTGCCTATAAATTGATCAACATTTCAAGTTCAAAACTACACCAAAGCAATACAAATCCATGCTTTCTCTCTTACTTGAAAATCAAGAAACATAGTGATGTTGGAGAAACTTTGCATTTTTGAAAAATTGTGAATAAACATAAGATCTTTGGTGTCAAATACATTCCATAACCAATTTTAAACTTGTTTGAATCATAAAACCAGCACAAGAACAAGTAAAAATCAGAAATCACTTTTCATTTTTCCAAACTTGTACAAACTGCCATAACCATCGAATTGTTAGTTTGGCTTAAGCAATTGGTGTTCTAATGATTCAAACATCATCTATGAACTTCATATACATGGTCCAGATCAATAATCAACATCTGTAATAACTCTAACATCAAAATCGAAGTTCCATTTTCAGTTGATGCAGGTGGACTTGGCTGGACTGATTTGGGAAGATTCAAAGCAAGCAGACCATTCATTTAGCTTCCATACATGCCGATGGTGCTGTAGCAATCAAGAAACAAGTTCTGGAAACACGTTTACACCTTCTTCGATCTCCACTTGAACAGGTATGAACATGAACTTGGATATCCTAATTCTTTGAACTTAAACGAAAAAACTCTTGGCCGATCTCTTTCTTCACTCATAACGATCATAAGCCCTCAAGAAAATCTAAGAATCATTAACAACACATCATTTAATTTGAAAAATTCAGTTTTAGGGTTCATCACGATTCCCATAAATTCAAACATTCTAGGTTGAAAATAAATACAATTAACATTCACCTTCGTGTTCGTGATGAAAAACCGAGCAATTTTGATGTTTACTTCATTCAATTTCATTGAGAAATGAAGATTTTAGCTTGAATTTTTGAAACTGAGAATCAAAACGAAGAACAAGCTTCGCGCGTGTTCTTGAGCTTTTTTTTAAATTCAAATATTCCAATATCATGTTTACACGTGGTCTGGATCCACTAACACCAATGCGCGTTTGTCCCAGTGGTAGCCTGCTCGCCCTTAAGGTTTTCTGCCACGTGTGCTACCCAATGGTCATGGGTTCAACTCCCATCAAGACCATTCTTTTTCAAACTTTTCCATATTTTTCATGTTTTTTTACAAAACTTTCACATTTTTTTTAACCAATCAAAACTCCTCATTTTGAGGTAATTTTTTGAAAACTTGTCAATAAATGTATTTATTTTATGATAGTGTAAAAATTTTCAGAAAAAAACTTTCATCTGATTATATTTTAATCGAGCCGAAAACGACGTTCTGAGCACTTTTTCAAACCTCCTTTTAAGGTGAATTTTTCAAGTTTTCGACTTCCGATTCTTTTCAAAACTTCTCATAAATGAACCTCACATTTCAAAACATTTTCAAAATCATTTTTCAAAACTTTTCATCAAACTTGCATCTTTTTACCATGATCGATCCGATTAAAACGATAAAACCGAATTCGTTTTCTCTCGAATTTCTCAGTCGATCATGGGCCTCCCTTACGGTGTAAGTCCCAATCCTTTTTTGTACATATTTAATTTTACTTGTACATACTCAAATCATCATTGTCAATATTCAAACATAAACACATTTTTTTCGTTTTTTTTCATTCGTTTGTTTATACACCGATACCATTGGTATTGAAAGGAGAACAATTATTACTGATGAAACTTCTTTTAAACCAATGGGCCTCCCTCACGGTGTAAGTCCCATAACATTCTTTTGTGTACATAATATTTCTTTGTACATATATAATCATTTCCAAACACATACAAAATTTTCATCTGTACATAACACAGATACTTTTTATACTCAAGTACAGACAAACTTCGATCGTTTGTTTTTCACTTCACTTGTGTATACACAAACCAACATTCTTCATGTACATACCTTTTCCTTGTACATATCAAATTCTTTTCATACAAACTTTCATCTGTACATAATACAGATACTTTTTACAGATAAAACTTCGATCGTTCATTTCTGTTTCGTCCGTATATACACTGAATACCATTGGTATTGAAAGGAGCATTATTCCCTGTGAAACTGCTTTCAAACCAATGGGCCACCCTTATGGTGTAAGTCCCAACCCCCCTATGTACATCCATCTTTCTCTGTACATAAATACTCGTTCGTGTACATATTCACTTCCTTGTACACAATTCAAACTTGTGAATAACCAAGTTACGCTCGTTTCAAACGTTCGTTTCACAGACACTTGTTTATATTTACTTCATAAACCTCTGTAAATAAACATCATGCATTGTTTATATTTCCTTCATAAACTCCTATGAACACATATCACACACACACTTGTTTATACAACTATCCAATTATAACATAACAATTAGTCTAACCAATAGGTTCCCCACAGTTGTAGCCTCCGCTTGGGCTATATACAAGATAATTCATCTCCAGCATGAGTTTAGCCTCCGCTTGGGCTTTATACAAGATAAATCTCCCCACAGAGTTCAGCCTCCTCTTAGGCTTCATATAAGAAAACTCATTCATCTGAGTTTAGCCTCCGCTTAGGCTTCATATAAGACAACACTCCCCTGTTGAGTCAGCCTCCTCTTGGGCTTCGTTCAAAAGAACTCCTCATTGAGTTTAGCCTTCTCTTGGGCATCATACAATGAAAGAGACAAGAAATCTCTTAAACAGCCTCCTATTGGGCTTCCAATACAAAGAATCACCCGCGCTAAGATAGAACCCTGAAAGGATGGTTTCCCGGTGAAATCACTTTCAAATCCCCAGAGAGTAAAATTTCTCGGTGAAATTGCTCTTAATTCCAAAAGGATGGTTTCTCGGTGAAATCCCTTTTAACACAAAGCCAACCATACCCTATAGCTTCCTCTTGAGCTTCATAAAAGGACCCTCGATGACCCTCGGAATGCCTCCTCTTGGGCTAACAATACAAGGACCCATGGGCTTCTTAAAAGCATCCCTTAATCCAATAAATTTCTCCTCGAGATTTAGACATATATCATCTCTATGGAAGAAGTATCTCATCTATCACATCATATACTTTTCAAACTCTTTTCAAACAAAAACATCTCTTAATTGTAAGTGGTAACGCTTGTACACTCAAGCAAAACACCCAATACTTACAGGTAAAAGATTCAATCATCTTTTTCAAACATCTTTCTTAAACATGTAAGTGGTAACGCTTGTACACTCAAGCAAAACACCTATAACTTACGACGAAAGATTTTAATCAATCAAACCTTTTCAAAATGTATGTGATAAAATAGATTAGATACATTTTCCATTAAGATGACATTTGTCTGTCTCTTACTAACATCCCGTTGCTTTCCACTAGCATAAGTGGGAACTACGATTGCTCTGAATTTCTCAACATCCTTTTGAGAATACGTAGGCACAAGGTCTCATCCTTGCCGAGCAAAATTTCTTTCTCCCTCGGACCAAACAAACCATAGATCCCTGTACATCTGAGCTACAAATGCTCTGATTCCCACTAATGGATATGTATGCAGAAGATCCACAGATCTTTGCGAGCACAATAATAACAAACACTAGGATCCCACATAATCTATCTTTCTTAACATCCCAAAGGAGAAACTTTCCAAATCATAGAAATAGCAATTAAAACACACAAACATATCAAACATATTCATATATAAAGCTATAGATAACTATATATATTTAGGGCGCTCCATCTATTCCCTTTATATAACAATCCCCCTTACTCAGAATCTCCCCAATGCGTTGTGTCTAGTTTGCGCTAGTCATTACGCATATCAATATCAATTGAGGGTATTTCAACTTTCCCCTTTTTCATAATCATTAAATCATCTTTCTTGTGTTGAAAATAATAAAGCTTGATGCTCGCGGCATCTTTATAAACAAATCAAAAGAGTAAATCGTTTCGAGCCAGAGAATCTGAATTCACGTTCAAATCCTCTAGCGCGTCACCTTTTAACGCGAACAGGAAAAATGGCGACTCTGCTGGGGAGTACGCTGAAACTTTGATTTTCCAAAAAAAAACAATGTGACTCTGCTCGAGAGCACCAAGCTTTTTTTGTTTTCAAAAAGAAAAGAAAGGGGATAAGCTTTCATATTATGCATATGTCTGTTTTTCTTTATTATGTGTTTCGCGATTTCATCGATGGAAAGAAATCTAACCGGATTTAAGAAACATTTTAAGATCTAGGTGGAGGTATTAATACGTGAAAAGTTCAATGCTTACGAAGTTAATATCTCCCGCTCAGTGGAGGTTGTCTTTGGGGTATTGTGTTTAGCAAGTATTTGCGAAGACATTTTGCTTTCAAGGGAACTCGAGAAGTCGAGTGGGTAGAACACATAACCCATCCCGCCATTTAGGATGTAGTGGAGATTATTCGGTGTAAGCCTAGAGTAATTGTCATGCGAGACTACGATCAGTAGTTTCTCTTGAAAAATATTATTGGACCATCGAGTATTCAACAAATCCGATAATATTTCAAAGAGGAGTGTTGAGCCTGTATTATCAGTAGAACCCGTTTCACAGATGAATAAGCCCTTAGAACTTAACCACGTTGATTCTTATCGTTGGCTTCATGCTCGTGACTTCGAACGCTTGCCCGTGTGTATAACTACTAACCATGTTTGTCGCATTCATGCATGCATTCATTCATTCAGGAAAAAAAACTTCATTTCCCTTCCCATTTCCAAAGAATTTAGAGATTTTTCTTTGTAAAATATTTTAGGTTAGAGTGATGGATGTCAGAGGAAGATTCACCAAAAGATACAGTTGTAGAATTCCTGACGTAGGAAAGTTGAAAGAGTTAGCATCCTTGGTAGAAGATCCCTCGGATTTCAGAAAACGCTATGGAACTCTTTTAACTCTTCTGAACGCTAACGTTGATGAAGGACTTCTCAAAACTTTCGTTCAGTTTTACGATCCAGTCTATCATTGTTTCACTTTCCCTGATTATCAATTGATGCCTACTTTGGAAGAGTACGCGCATATCCTAGGTATCTCAGTATCAGACAAAGTGCCTTTCAATGGTTTGGAAGCCATTCCCAAGTCACCAGTCATTGCAACGATGACTCACTTAAAGAAATCTGAGATAGACAAAAACCTAACTACGAGAGGAAAACTCTTAGGATGACTTCAAAGTTCCTAATGGAAAAGGCTCTTAAATTCTCTGCAGCTGGTAGTATGGTAGCCTTTGAAGCTATTTTAGCTTTACTCCTCTATGGATTGGTGTTATTTCCCAACGTCCCAAATTTCGTTGATATCAACGCCATAAGAATCTTTCTAATTGGAAAGCCCGTTCCCACTCTACTTGGTGACACGTACTTCTCTATTCATCATAGGAGTCGTCAAGGAGATGGAACTATCGTGTGTTGTGTACCTCTGCTTTTCAAATGGATTACCTCACACTTGCCTAAATCTCCTATCTTCCGTGAAAACAAAGATGAATGGCATTGGTCTCGAAGACTCATGTCTCTTACAAACGATGATATCCATTGCTATACCTTAGCAGACAATGAGATGGAAATCATTGAGAGCTGTGGAGAATTTGCCAACGTACCTCTCATCAGTACGAAAGGAGGAATCAACTATAACCCATTCTTGGCGAGGCATCAACTCGGGTATGCAAACTCTAGTAAACCTCTTGGTTTTACAGTAGAGAGTTACTTCTATCATGAAGGGGAGGATTCCCAAGGTTTGAAGGCTCGGATGATCAAAGCTTGGCATCACATCCGAAGGAAAGAAAAAGGGAAGGCAAAGAATTGTGTAGCCATGGAAACCTACACTTCTTGGGTAAAGAAAAGAGCGAAGGAATTTCGAATGCCTTACGCTTATGAGGATCCCATGTTCTCAATCGCTTCCAAATCAACAATTTTCCCGTCGAAACTATGGGAGAATACCAAGAAGCTTTGACCAAGATAAGGTTTGAGAAAGAAGCTTTGGAAAACAAATTCCTCAAGACTAATCTTGAGAATGAGAAGCTCAAGAAACAAGTCAAAGATCATGAAAAGACGTTGTACTTCCAGGATCAATGGCTCATGGAGAAAGATGAAGAGATTCATCAGAAATATGACGCGATCAAGAATTTCGTCAAAGAAAGAAAAGGAATGCTTGAAGATTTGATGAATAACAATCTTACTCCCAACGAGTGGAAGAGAGTCATCAGCAAGCTAAAAGCCGAGAAAGCTGAACTAAAAGCTCGCTATGGAAAGGAAATCCTGAAGTTGAAGCTGCATCAAGCCTTTGGATCTTCATCCGACGAAGACGTTTAATTAGTTCAATTTAGTTTGTAATTTTATCATTTAATTTTTCATTTGTGTGAGCAATGCTCCAACAAAAAACAATATTGTTGTAATCTTCTTCCATTTAATTAATAAATGTGTGTTTTTTTTTCCATCCAAATATTTTCCAGAAATATCTCTTTTAGCATTAAATTCTTTGGAAATTTCTTTTATTTACAATCATAATCATGCATCATACTTTGCATTTAAGTCTATTGTCTAGAGTCTGATCCTTGAACAGTTTCATGCTTGAACAGCTTGAACAGGTTGAGCAACTTGAACAGTTTAAACAGATTGAACAGATAGGAAAAGATTGTCAAGCTGTCGCGTCTTAGAGATTCTCGACCGCGTCCACAGCCAACTCGAACATACGATACAAGATCAAAAAGAAGAAAAGTAATTGAAGGATTTGAGCAAGAGAACGTTGAACTCCGTAGCACGGTAACAACATTGCAAGAAGAAGTGGAGAGACTCAAATCTTTGGTCAACTCATTTGCCACAGCGCAAAGTCAACAAGCAGCATCGAGCAGTCAAAACCAAGCAGCGACTTCTTCAGAAGATACTACTACTCCAGTTTCAGCTGTCGCAGTCAGTAGTTCACTTTTCAGTATGCCAGAAGGCTATCCATGGGGCATGCCTTACAACTTTGGCATCGGATTTCGCCAACCGACTTCTCAAACAACCTCGCTTGAAATACCTACTTTGCAGCAAAACTCTACATTTACTCCGCAATGTGGAGTAACTCTTCCACAAGTAACAACGCCGGTTTCTCAACCGATCATGACGAACTCAGCTTCCGTAGTACACACTACCTTAGACGAAGAAGTTCATCATACTCCAGGCAGTAACTCAAATCCACGTGGTTCAATGGAAAATCTCCAAGAACAACTCCTCAAAGTGCAGCTTGAGATAAAAACAATTCGTGGGAAAGAATTGTTTGGAAAAAACGCCCAGGATCTGTGCTTAGTTCCTCGCGTAAGAATACCCGCAAAATTCAAAGTCCCTGATTTTGAAAAGTACAAAGGAAACTCCTGTCCACAAAGTCATCTCACGATGTATGCCAGGGAAAATGTCTACGTACAACGAAGATCACCAGTTGTTAATCCATTACTTCCAAGATAGTCTCACCGGTGCCGCACTGAAGTGGTACATGGGTTTAGACAGCATGAATATCCAAACATTCAACGACTTAGGTGAAGCCTTTGTCCAGAAATACAAGTTCAACTTGGATATGGCTCCCGACCGGGATCAACTCTGCTCCATGTCTCAGAAATAAAGGGAGACATTCAAGGAATATGCACAACGATGGAGGGAAATTGCTGCCCAAGTCAACCCACCATTGGAAGAGAAGGAGATGACTAAGGTATTCTTGAATACTCTAGGCTCATTCTACTATGAGCGAATGATCGCTAGCGCTCCTGGAGATTTCACCGAGATGGTGAGCATGGGAATGCGATTAGAAGAGGGGGTTCGAACTGGACGCCTGACCAAGGAAGCAGGATCTTCTAGTGGAACAAAGAAGGTTGGAACCAGTTTTCCAAGGAAAAAAGAGCATGACATAGGAATGGTATCCCGAGGGAAACCACGTAAGAATGTCATTCAACAACGACAGGTAGCTGCCATAGCACCCGCCGTCAACACAAATCCAAACACAGGAATTGCTCCACAATTCCAACAAATTCAACAAAATCAACAAACTCAACAGCCTCGTCAACAGGCTCAGCAGTTTAGCAATCAAAACCGTACGCCTCGGGTTACGCAATTCGACCCAATTCCAATGACGTACACCGAACTTTACCCTGCACTAATAGAAAAGAATCTGATACAAACAAGATCACCACCTCCGGTTCCCGAGAAATTACCATGGTGGTACAAAACAGACGTATCTTGCCCTTTTCACCAAGGGGCACCAGGCCATGACCTTGAGCATTGTATAGCATTAAAGGCAAAAGTATAGAGATTAGTGATATCTAATCTTCTTTCCTTCAGAAATACAAGTCCGAATGTACAAGCCAATCCGCTTCCCAGTCACAGTGGGCACTCAATGAGTTTGATACTGAGAAATACAGACGGTATCTCGTTACAAACGTAAACCTGATCAGAGGAAACTTGGTGCATCTCCATGAAGCATATAGTACAATGAGCACCTTCGCTAAGCACAATTATGCAGCTTGCCACATCTGCACCCAGAATATTCAAGGATGTTCCACCATAAGAGCAGATATCCAGCATTTGTTAGACATCGGTGACCTACAGATCTACAGAAACAGAGATGACCATGACGTAAATACAGTATGGCATTTTCCGCATGAGCTTTTAGTCTCAGATATCAACTCGGAAAACTCCGAAGTAAACGTCATCATCCCTTGTTTCAACATACCCAAGCATGTGGAGATTGAATGCAACAGTTCCAGCACCCCAGAATCTCCTTTGGTAATTTTCCTACCTAGTCCTGTTCCATACAGTTCTACCAAAGCAATTCCTTACCAATACAATGCAACCCTGATAGAGGATGGGAAGGAGAAACCCATGCCTACTCTTCCAGCTAATGTCAATATAACAGAAATCGGACGAGTAACACGAAGTGGACGAGTGCACACTCCATTGCCACCAAGACCGCCTGCAGTTCCTGTTGTCCGACCAAATCCAGTTAACATATCTTCCGAGAATCCTACAACGATTCCCGCTGTTAACCCAAGCACAAATGTTGGTCCTCCTGATAGAGCCAACGTCAATGCAGATTTTGATGAGATACTAAAGTTAATCAAAAAGAGCGAATACCGAGTCGTGGAACAGCTGATGTAGACTCCTTCCAAGATTTCAATACTGTCTCTACTCCTCAACTCCGAAGCTCACCGAGAAGCTTTGATGAGAGTACTAGACAAGGCTTATATGGATCACGATGTGACTACAGACCAGTTTGGAGGGATCGTCTCCAACATAACAGCTTGCAATAATCTAAGCTTCAGTGATGAGGAACTTCCGGAAGAAGGGAAAGATCACAACTTGGCCCTCCACATCTCAATGATCTGCCAATCAGATTCCCTGTCCAATGTATTGGTAGATACAGGTTCATCTTTGAACGTAATTCCGAAGACGACACTCGCTCGTTTGGCATACAAAGGGACGCCAATGAAGTTCAATGATATAATAGTAAGAGCTTTCGATGGGTCAAGGAAGTCAGTTATTGGGGAAGTTGATCTCCCGATGATAATTGGCCCGCACACTTTCCAAATTACTTTCCAAGTCATGGACGTACCAGCTGCTTACAGTTGTCTACTAGGAAGACCTTGGATCCACGAGGCAGGAGCAGTAACTTCTACTCTCCATCAGAAATTAAAATTCACAGTAAATGGAAAGTTGGTGACCATCAGTGGTGAACAAGCTTTACTTGTAAGTCATCTATCTAGTTTCTCTTTCATCACAGCTAATGACATTGAAGGGACGCATCTCCCAGAAAATCCGTTAAAAGATGAATCTACCAACAAAAACAGATCATCTATCTCTTCGTATAAAGAAGCTGCACAAATGGTGAAAGATGGCAATACTAAAGGATGGGGACAAGTTATCAAACCTATCAAGAACGAAACAAAAATCGGACTCGGGTTCACACCCGTATTCTCCAAAGACAAGCAAAAGAATGAAGCACTTCCCCCGATCAAGGAAGTATTTCATAGTGGGGGTTTCCTAAATCCTGTTCTCCAAGAGGTTAGCGTTGTAACCATCGAAGAGGATGAAGACGATCCATCTGAATCTGAAGAATGGAGCACTTATTTAAATAGCCCTGAGTATGTGTCTCAAGAGGAGTCATATGCGCCAACTAATCAATTCAAAGACATGTCCCCTACAAAGGCATGAAAATCCACCTGTCCCTGCTGAAGTTTGGGATACCTTGGGAGAACCAAGTGGCAAATTCGACTACATGGTGAAATACACTGCGCCAAAAAGCTCGAAAATCAGAATCAAAGATATCCAACCCACAGGATGGGGTGATCCTTTTGATTATCCTAGTCAAACAGAAGAGGTATACTCGTCTTCTCAGTCTAATCAGCCAATCGAGATCCCCAATGAAGATCTTTGCTTCAACACACCTGTGGAATTCACTAAACCAGATGCTGGTTACCACTACATCAACATGATCACTGAAGATCAAGAGCACGATTCGAGATACGATTTGGAAAGTGTCGCCGACAACGAGTCTCTTCACTCATAAGATTGGAGGATACATCCCCAAAATTCAACATAAAGATCAACAGGAAGCACATATGCTACATCTCATACTTCCCGATCTGTTAATCAAGAAGATTGCTTAAGGCAAGAGCTATCCCTTCAAACTCAAAAGAACCAAAGTCTACTCAAGAGTTAAACCAAGCGGAAAATTACCCTTGACTTCCAAGGAGTTCTGAAACCCGAAGTTCGGACTAATGTTCATAGCTCTAAGTAGTTTATCTTTGCTTTTGTTTTGAACTCTCACTTCGCCCAAAGTGTAGAGATGTTTTATAGGGTTTTAGCTTTTAAATAATTTCTCTTCGTCTTGCCCAAGGCGAATGAGTTTGTGTTTTAGGGCTCTGTTTCATAGTGTGAATTATAAATAAAACGCGTTGTTTTGTTTCTACACTGTGTGTTTATTTTCATTTTACCCTTTCTTGGAAATGATAATCCTAAAAAACACATAAATAAAAAATCTTCAAAAAAAAATTATTAATCTGCATACACTTTCACGTTGACTTTTTCTCAAAAAAAAATGATGACAAAGAGTTAATTAATCAAACATAAATCAAATATGCAGATTAACAGATGGACAAATCCATTGAAAGCAATAACTCTATGCTCTTTCCCAACTTTGAAATCCCCTGTAAAGTCGCCGAGGAAGAAGTTGAAGAAGAGATCCCAGATGAAATTTCTAGACTGCTAAAGCACGAGGAAAGGATCATTCAGCCTCATAAAGAACCTCTAGAAGCAATCAATTTGGGTTCTGAGGAAGATAGAAAAGAAGTAAATATCAGAGCTTCACTCAACAGTAGTGTCAAAAGCAAACTGATAAATCTTCTCAAAGAATATGTTGATGTGTTCGCTTGGTCCTACCAGGACATGCCAGGGTTAGATACCAGCATCGTGGAGCATCACCTGCCGTTAAAACCAGAGTGCCCGCTAGTTAACCAAAAACTAAGTTGATTTCACCCTGAAATGGCTGATAAAATAAAAAAGGAAGTCCAAAAACAGCTCGACGCAGGTTTCCTCGTCACTTCTGAATATCCTCAATGGCTAGCCATCATAGTACCTGTCTCCAAGAAAGATGGAAAGGCCAGAATGTGTGTTGACTACCGGGATCTGAACAAAGCAAGTCCGAAAGACGATTTCCCACTACCGCATATCGACATACTAGTGGATAGCACTGCCAAATTCAACGTCTTTTCCTTCATGGACGGTTTCTCTGGTTATAATCAGATCAGAATGGCTCCCGAAGACATGGAGAAGACATCCTTCATCACGCCGTGGGGCACTTTTTGCTACAAAGTAATGCCGTTTGGATTAAAGAATGCAGGCGCAACTTACCAAAGGGCAATGACTACTCTCTTTCATGACATGATGCACAAGGAGATCGAAGTCTACGTAGATGACATGATAGCAAAATCTGACACTGAAGATGAACATATAGACTATCTCTTAAAGTTGTTTCAACGACTAAGGAAATTTCAGCTCCGTCTGAATCCTAACAAATGCACCTTTGGGGTAAGATCTGGAAAACTCCTAGGTTTCATCGTCAGTCAAAAGGGAATTGAAGTGGACCCTGACAAAGTCAAAGCTATTCAAGAGATGCCTACGCCACGTACGGAAAAGCAAGTAAGAGGATTTCTTGGACGATTGAATTACATCTCCAGATTTATCTCTCAGATGACTGCTACCTGTGGGCCGATATTCAAGCTTCTCCGCAAAGATCAAAAGGTTGTGTGGACAGCCGATTGCCAAAAAGCATTCGACAGTATCAAGGAATACCTGTCAGAACCACCAATACTGATCCCTCCAGTTGAAGGAAGACCGCTAATCATGTACCTTACCGTACTAGAAGAGTCCATGGGCTGCGTACTTGGACAACAAGATGACACCGGTAAGAAGGAGCATGTCATTTACTACTTGAGTAAAAAGTTCACAGACTGTGAAACTCGTTACTCCATGCTCGAAAAAACATGTTGCGCTTTGGTGTGGGCTTCAAAACGTCTCCGTCAGTACATGATCAATCACACGACTTGGTTAATCTCCAAAATGGATCCAATCAAGTACGTCTTTGAAAAGCCTGCCTTAACCGAAAGAATTGCACGATGGCAGATGTTGTTATTCGAATATGACATCCAGTACCGCGCTCAAAAAGCGGTCAAAAGAAGCATTCTCGCCGATCACTTGGCTCATCAGCCGCTCAACGAATACCAATATCTCAAATTTGACTTCCCAGACGAGGATGTTATGTACTTGAAGATGAAAGATTGCGACGAACCGCTACACGGAGAAGGACCAGATCCAGAATCCAGATGGGTTTTAGTCTTTGATGGAGCAGTAAATGTTTTTGGCAATGGAATTGGAGCAGTCATCATCACTCCCGAGGGTTCTCATATCCTGTTTTCCGCCAGATTGCTATTTGATTGCACCAACAACATAGCAGAATATGAAGCTTGCATCATGGGTATCGTAGAAGCCATCGACTTGAGGATCAAGATCCTTGATATATATAGAGATTTAGCCCTTGTGATCAATCAAATCAAAGACAAGTATGAAACTCATCATCTTGGTCTAATTCCTTACAGAGATTATGCAAGGCAATTGTTGACTTTCTTCAACAAAGTTGAACTGCATCACATCCCTCGAGATCAGAACCGAATGGCAGACGCCTTGACTACTCTATCTTCCATGTTCAAAGTTAACGATTGGAATGATATGCCCAGAATCCGTATCAGACGCCTTGAAAGACCTGCATACGTATTCGCAACTGAAGCAGTCTTCAACGATAAACCGTGGTTCCACGACATCAAACGTTTCCTTCAAACACGAGAGTACCCGCTCGGGGCATCGTACAAAGATAAGAAAACTCTAAGGAGGCTTTCCAGGAATTTCTTCCTGAACGAGGATGTGCTATACAAAAGAAACTTCGATATGGTTCTGCTCAGATGCGTCGACAGACAAGAAGCAGACACGATCATCCATGAAGTGCATGAAGGGTCCTTTGGAACCCATTCAAATGGGCATGCAATGTCTAGGAAAATCTTGAGAGCAGGATACTATTGGATAACGATGGAATTTGATTGTTGTAAACACGTCAAAAAATGTCACAAGTGCCAGATCTACGCAGATAAGATCCATGTGCCTCCGACTCTACTCAACGTTCTCTCCTCTCTGTGGCCTTTCTCCATGTGGGGCATCGACATGATTGGGATGATTGATCCGAAAGCGTCCAACGGACATCGCTTCATTCTAGTGGCTATTGATTACTTCACCAAATGGGTCGAAGCAACATCTTACGCCAACGTCACAAGACAAGTGGTTGTGAGGTTCATCAAGAACAACCTCATTTGCCGATACGGAATTCCAAGCAAGATCATTACTGACAATGGATCAAACTTGAACAACAAAATGATGAAGGAACTGTGTGAGGAATTCAAGATCGAGCATCATAACTCATCTCCTTACCGGCCAAAGATGAACGGCGCCGTTGAAGCAGCCAACAAGAACATCAAAAAGATCGTCCAGAAAATGGTCATCACTTACAAAGACTGGCACAAAATGCTGCCATTTGCTCTACATGGGTATCGTACTTCAGTACGCACTTCAACAGGGGAAACTCTTTTTTCTCTAGTATACGGCATGGAAGCAGTGCTCCCCGTAGAAGTTGAGATTCCGTCAATGAGAGTTCTCATGGAAACAAAGTTATCTGAGGCTGAATGGTGTCAAAGCAGATACGACCAGCTGAACTTAATCGAAGAAAAGCGCCTGACCGCTCTGTGTCATGGACAACTCTATCAAAGAAGAATGAAGAAAGCTTTCGACAAGAAGGTCCGACCTCGTGAATTCCGAGAAGGCGACCTCGTGCTTAAGAAGATTTTGTCTTTTCAACCAGATTCTAGGGGCAAATGGACTCCTAATTACGAAGGCCCATACATCGTCAAAAGAAGCTTTTCTGGCGATGCTATGACTCTCACAACCATGGACGGTGATGAACTCCCGCATCCTGTGAATGCTGATGCAGTCAAGAAATACTTTATCTAAAAATAAAAATAAAAGAATAGCTCGGTAAGTCGAAAACCCGAAAAGGGCGGCTTAGGCAAAAAAGAGCGTCTCGGTGGATTGAAAACCTACAAAGGCAATCCAAGCAAAACTTAGAGACAATAAACAGAAAATATCTTGATAGATTGGATACCTAAAAAAGGCAATCTAGGCAAAAACAAGGATACACAAAAATGACAAAGTAACTGCAGTCAGTCCATACTTCGTCACTCTGAAGAATTTTCCATCAACGGATCTTCAATCAACTCTTCTGAAGCGACAAGCACAGTTGGAATTCAAAGTTGTTAGGGATAATAGCAGTTATTTGCTTTCAATGTAGCCTTTTCCCCATAAATTATCATTTCCAACTTTTGTAAATAGCTCATGGAATCACGCATTTGGCTGATAACCATTCTATTCAATAAAACTTGAGCCTTGTACTTTTTGTTTGCAATTCCTACTTTATTCTGTTTTGCAAAATAACGCTTTTTATTGTGAAAATCACTTTTTGAAACTAAAATGTTTTAAATGAATTTTTACTTCAAAATTTTGAAATAAAAGCAGAAATGTTCCTTTGAACTATGGACACAGAAAGAACTTCAACGGTTTTCTCCGTAAGTGTTTCAATCTCCGAAGGATAAAAAGTAACTGCTACAGCAGTTTTCTCCTCAGCAGAAATCATCAAAGGACGGTATTCTTATCCCAAAAAGAATCCCCAGCCGAGTTGCCAATGAATTTGCTTTCTCAGAACGTTTAAAGCATGCAACTCAAATTCTTCGCCAGTCAAACATCTGCACCATTGTTGCAACTTCCACCGAGTATTTGTTCGAACTGTGACGTGGTCCCTTTCCCAGATATCTCTTTAGTGTCTTTGTCAAGTATTGTTAGCATGCATGTAACATTCATGACATTCATACATAATAGCATCATTCGTGCATTTTGCATCCCTCGAAATGTTTGCTTCCATATCACTGGTATAAGTCACGCTTACTCATGTAAGTACAAGTCTGTCCCCAGTAGAATATCTCCAAACAGAAAAAAAAATACATCTTTTTCCCCAACGGAGTATTCCCAAACAGAGAAACACATTTTCTTCTCTCCACCACATCCCCCAGCTGAGATCATTCCTCATTGGGAATAATGTCTTGATTGACTTTTTCTTTCCAGTTCGTTCCTGGATAGAACACTGTCTATAATCAACAAAGCAATAAGCAATAACCTCATCGTCTGAGCCGCTTATTTTCATTCCTAAAATTGTCATGAAAATTTGTCTTCTCAACAAGGTCAAAATAGTGATTGTATAAGAAATTCAAAAATCCCCAACAGTTGTCTTTCTGTCTAAAGGAAAACATGTGCCTTCCAATCAAAAAGCCCGCCTTTCCTCGAAAGAGAAATCCTCGGCAAGATTTTTATCCAAGAAAATAGCAACTCATTTGAGTTCTGTTTCTCCCACTGTCTGTTATTCACAAGGCTGAATAATCGACCAAATCTTTCAAAGATTTACCTTGATATAGTTATCACTTTGCTGATAATTGGTAATATCTTCACAACTCATTTTGAGATCTATTTCCATCATTTGTCTGTTATTCACGAGGCTGAATACTCAGTGTTTTTCTCAAAGAATTACCTTTTTATAGTTATCACTTCGCTGATAATTGGTAATATCTTCTAAAACTCATTACCCTAAACTATCACAAGGATGATAATTAGTAATATCCTTTTCACTTACCTTAAACATTGTCACAAGGCTGACAGAAGGTAATCTCTTTATTTCCCAAAGTGAAACAGATATTCACATATTTTGTGAATCATTCTTTCCCCAGCAGGGACGTATTCACAAAAATTTTTCCCCGTCATGTCATTTCTTTGATGTTTCTCTGGGTGAAACTTTTTTCAATCATTTTGCATCATCTGCATTTTTGGTATCTTAGGTCCAAATTTGCGTATTCTGATATTTAAGTCTCTTTACACCTATCAAAACGAAGATATTCATCTTCATCTCTCAGGTTAAAGAAACTTAAATAGGGGCATCTGTCATACCCCAAATTTTGACCTAATATACCACCTTACATTTGCATCATTGCATAACTAACAGTTCAGACAACATTAATCGGGTGAAGCATTCACAAGTCAAAATTAGGGTTTCATCAGATTTTCATCTGATTCAAGAGGCAACCAATTAGGGTTTGAGTTTTTCTCGCCTCATTTGATCTATCTTGATCAAATCATCAACCTCTGATCATCAGATATCCATTTTTCTCATAGATCAATCAAGGATCGACCAATTAGGGTTTTGATCGGGCATGAGTTTTCTCTGACTTTTTGAGCAAGAAATGACTTTTTTGGATAGAGATTGGTCATTATATATTAGATACAACATCTTGACCTAATTTCTGGATTCAAAACATCACAGAAGTTCACAGACTTCATCAGTCAATTTCAGAATCATCTAATGAATTTTCATCTGCACAGAAAAGTCAAACTTTGACTTTTGGTCAAAATTTTCAAAACAAAAATTTTTCAATCATCAAAATACTTCAAATGATCCATCATGATCATAAAAAATCAAAGAATTTGAAAAAGTCAACAAAAAGTCAAAAGTTTTCATACTTAGAAAATTTTCTAAGTGTTGAAATTTCTTATTTTTTCCAAACTTCATGCCATTTTTTTACCTAGTTCCAATTTGAATTGGAAAAAACTCAAAACATGAAAGTTGTAGCTTGTGAAACAAGCTTTCCAAAATGTCCAAGAACTCACAAATCCATGGAGTCTAGCTATACTTTTGAAATTGAAACATAAGGCTCCATGAACTTGATTTTCAAAATCCAAAACATCAAATTATAGGTCATTTCTTGATTTCTTCTTCTAAAACACTTGCCACCTTGCCAAATTAGGATAAGAACTGATAAAAATCAGTGAGAAGTAATAATTGAGGATTGGATCAAAATTGGAAAAAATAGCACATGGTAAAAAAGGGAAGCTTCCTTTTCCTTTGTAAAAAGCCTTTCTTACCCCTTAAGGCATCTTTGATTTTCCAAAAGCCTTGTACTCTTGCCTAACATTTCATAACTTTTTGCCTATAAATTGATCAACATTTCAAGTTCAAAACTACACCAAAGCAATGCAAATCCATGCTTTCTCTCTTCTTACTTGAAAATCAAGAAACATAGTGATGTTGGAGAAACTTTGCATTTTTGAAAAATTGTGAATAAACATAAGATCTTTGGTGTCAAATACATTCCATAACCAATGTTAAACTTGTTTGAATCATAAAACCAGCACAAGAACAAGTAAAAATCAGAAATCACTTTTCATTTTTTCAAACTTGTACAAACTGCCATAACCATCGAATTGTTAGTTTGGCTTAAGCAATTGGTGTTCTAATGATTCAAACATCATCTATGAACGTCATATACATGGTCCAGATCAATAATCAACATCTGTAATAACTCTAACATCAAAATCGAAGTTCCATTTTCAGTTGATGCAGGTGGACTTGGCTGGACTGATTTGGGAAGATTCAAAGCAAGCAGACCATTCATTTAGCTTCCATACATGCCGATGGTGCTGTAGCAATCAAGAAACAAGTTCTGGAAACACGTTTACACCTTCTTCGATCTCCACTTGAACAGGTATGAACATGAACTTGGATATCCTAATTCTTTGAAATTAAATGAAAAAACTCTTGGCCGATCTCTTTCTTCACTCATAACGATCATAAGCCCTCAAGAAAATCAAAGAATCATTAACTACACATCATTTAATTTGAAAAATTCAGTTTTAGGGTTCATCACGATTCCCAGAAATTCAAACATGCTAGGTTGAAAATAAATACAATTAACATTCACCTTCGTGTTCGTGATGAAAAACCGAGCAATTTTGATGTTTACTTCATTCAATTTCATTGAGCAATGAAGATTTTAGCTTGAATTTTTGAAACTGAAAATCAAAACGAAGAACAAGCTTCGCGCGTGTTCTTGAGCTTTTTTTTAAATTCAAATATTCCAATATCATGTTTACACGTGGTCTGGATCCACTAACACCAATGCGCGTTTGTCCCAGTGGTAGCCTGCTCGCCCTTAAGGTTTTCTGCCACGTGTGCTACCCAATGGTCATGGGTTCAACTCCCATCAAGACCATTCTTTTTCAAACTTTTCCATATTTTTCATGTTTTTTTACAAAATTTTCACATTTTTTTTAACCAATCAAAACTCCTCATTTTGAGGTGATTTTTTGAACACTTGTCAATAAATGTATTTATTTTATGATAGTGTAAAAATTTTCAGAAAAAAACTTTCATCTGATTATATTTTAATCGAGCCGAAAATGACGTTCTGAGCACTTTTTCAAACCTCCTTTTAAGGTGAATTTTTCAAGTTTTCGACTTCCGATTCTTTTCAAAACATCTCATAAATGAACCTCACATTTCAAAACATTTTCAAAATCATTTTTCAAAACTTTTCATCAAACTTGCATCTTTTTACCATGATCGATCCGATTAAAACGATAAAACCGAATTCGTTTTCTCTCGAATTTCGCAGTCGATCATGGGCCTCCCTTACGGTGTAAGTCCCAATCCTTTTTTGTACATATTTAATTTTACTTGTACATACTCAAATCATCATTGTCAATATTCAAACATAAACAAATTTTTTTCGTCTGTTTTCATTCGTTTGTTTATACACCAATACCATTGGTATTGAAAGGAGAAGAATTATTACTGATGAAACTTCTTTTAAACCAATGGGCCTCCCTCACGGTGTAAGTCCCATAACATTCTTTTGTGTACATAATATTTCGTTGTACATATCAAATCATTTCCAAACACAATCAAAATTTTCATCTGTACATAACACAGATACTTTTTATACTCAAGTACAGACAAACTTCGATCGTTTGTTTTTCACTTCACTTGTGTATACACAAACCAACATTCTTCATGTACATACCTTTTCCTTGTACATATCAAATTCTTTTCATACAAACTTTCATCTGTACATAATACAGATACTTTTTACAGATAAAACTTCGATCGTTCATTTCTGTTTCGTCCGTATATACACTGAATACCATTGGTATTGAAAGGAGCATTATTCCCTGTGAAACTACTTTCAAACCAATGGGCCACCCTTATGGTGTAAGTCCCAACCCCCCTATGTACATCCATCTTTCTCTGTACATAAATACTCGTTCGTGTACATATTCACTTCCTTGTACACAATTCAAACTTGTAAATAACCAAGTTACGCTCGTTTCAAACGTTCGTTTCACAGACACTTGTTTATATTTACTTCATAAACCTCTGTAAATAAACATCATGCATTGTTTATATTTCCTTCATAAACTCCTGTGAACACATATCACACACACACTTGTTTATACAACTATCCAATTATAACATAACAATTAGTCTAACCAATAGATTCCCCACAGTTGTAGCCTCCGCTTGGGCTATATACAAGATAATTCATCTCCAGCATGAGTTTAGCCTCCGCTTGGGCTTTATACAAGATAACTCTTCCCACAGAGTTCAGCCTCCTCTTAGGCTTCATATAAGAAAACTCATTCATCTGAGTTTAGCCTCCGCTTAGGCTTCATATAAGACAACACTCCCCTGTTGAGTCAGCCTCCTCTTGTGCTTCGTTCAAAAGAACTCCTCATTGAGTTTAGCCTTCTCTTGGGCATCATACAATGAAAGAGACAGGAAATCTCTTAAACAGCCTCCTATTGGGCTTCCAGTACAAAGAATCACCCGCGCTAAGATAGAACCCTGAAAGGATGGTTTCCCGGTGAAATCACTTTCAAATCCCCAGAGAGTAAAATTTCCCGGTGAAATTTCTCTTAATTCCAAAAGGATGGTTTCTCGGTGAAATCCCTTTTAACACAAAGCCAGCCATACCCTATTGCTTCCTCTTGAGCTTCATACAAGGACCCTCGATGACCCTCGATGACCCTCGGAATGCCTCCTCTTGGGCTAACAATACAAGGACCCATAGGCTTCTTAAAAGCATCCCTTAATCCAATCAATTTCTCCTCGAGATTTAGACATCTATCATCTCTATGGAAGAAGCATCTCATCTATCACATCATATACTTTTCAAACTCTTTTTAAACTCTTTTCAAACAAAAACATCTCTTAATTGTAAGTGGTAACGCTTGTACACTCAAGCAAAACACCCAATACTTTCAGTTAAAAGATTCAATCATCTTTTTCAAACATCTTTCTTAAACATGTAAGTGGTAACGTTTGTACACTCAAGCAAAACACCTATAACTTCCGACGAAAGATTTTAATCAATCAAACCTTTTCAAAATGTATGTGATAAAATAGATTAGATACATTTTCCATTAAGATGACATTTGTCTGTCTCTTACTAACATCCTGTTGCTTTCCACTAGCATAAGTGGGAACTACGATTGCTCTGAATTTCTCAACATCCTTTTGAGAATACGTAGGCACAAGGTCTCATCCTTGCCGAGCAAAATTTCTTTCTCCCTCGGACCAAACAAACCATAGATCCCTGTACATCTGAGCTACAAATGCTCTGATTCCCACTAATGGATATGTATGCAGAAGATCCACAGATCTTTGCGAGCACAATAATAACAAACACTAGGATCCCACATAATCTATCTTTCTTAACATCCCAAAGGAGAAACTTTCCAAATCATAGAAATAGCAATTAAAACACACAAACATATCAAACATATTCATATATAAAGCTATAGATAACTATATATATTTAGGGTGCTCCATCTATTCCCTTTATATAACAAACCCCCTTGCCCGGAATCTCCCCAATGCGTTGCTGTCATACCCCAAATTTTGACCTAATATACCACCTTACATTTGCATCATTGCATAACTAACAGTTCAGACATCATTAATCGGGTGAAGCATTCATAGGTCAAAATTAGGGTTTCATCAGATTTTCATCTAATTCAAGAGGCAACCAATTAGGGTTTGAGTTTTTCTCACCTCATTTGATCTATCTTGATCAAATCATCAACCTCTGATCATCAGATATCCATTTTTCTCATAGATCAATCAAGGATCGACCAATTAGGGTTTTGATCGGGCATGAGTTTTCTCTGACTTTTTGAGCAAGAAATGACTTTTTTGGATAGAGATTGGTCATTATATATTAGATACAACATCTTGACCTAATTTCTGGATTCAAAACATCACAGAAGTTCACAGACTTCATCAGTCAATTTCAGAATCATCTAATGAATTTTCATCTGCACAGAAAAGTCAAACTTTGACTTTTGGTCAAAATTTTCAAAACAAAAATTTTTCAATCATCAAAATACTTCAAATGATCCATCATGATCATAAAAAATCAAGAAATTTTGAAAAGTCAACAATAAGTCAAAATTTTCAACACTTAGAAAAATTTTAAGTGTTAAAAATTTCATGTTTTTTCCTACTTTCATGGCATTTTTTCACATAGTTCCATTTGGAATTAGAAAAAACTCAAAACATGAAAGTTGTAGCCCTTGCTACAAGCTTTCCAAAATGTCCAAGAACTTGCAAAACCATTTTGTCTAGCTACACTTTTGATTTTGAAACATAAAGCTCCAAAAGCCATGGATTTCAAGTTCACACTTCAAAGTTATAAGTCATTTTTTGCAAAATCTCTTTCTAGAAGCCTTGTCACCAATTGGAGATAGGCTAGAGATGATAAAAATCAGATGAGAGGTAATTATGATGGAGATAAGATCAAGTTAAGTTTTAACCATGGTTAAAAGAATATTCCATTTGCATTTATGGCAAAAATGACTTTCTTGCCCTCTAAGGCAAGTTGCTCAAGTTCAAGCCAATCTTCTTCACTTACCATTCTGATTTCTTGACCTATAAATAGAGGTCATGTTTTCAAATTGAAACGACACCAAAGCTATGCAAGAACAAGCTTTCACTCTCTTTTCTTAAAATTCAAGTTACATAGTTCAAAAGTGAGGATTTTGCACTTTTGCAAATCTTGTGAAAAACTATGAGAAATTTGGTGTCTAACATGTTCTAAACTCTAATTATAACTTGTTTGAAACTTAAAATCAACACAAGAACAACTAAAACTCAGAATTTCTTTTCAAATTTTCAAACTTGCAAAAACTGCCTTAACTTTCAAACTGTTAATTTGCTCGAGCTAGTCTTGATTTTATCATTTGAACATCATCAATACACCTCATATGAATGATACAAGTCATCATCCCTGACCTGTAACACCTCTAACCACGAATTCAAAATTTACTTCAAGCATATGCAGGTGGACTTGGGTAGAGAGTTCCAGACCATTTCAGAGTGTGCATAGTGATCAAACACCTTCCATAAGGTTCACTGGTGCTCCAGCAATCCTCAAACATCAACTGGAAACACTCCTTCGAAGAATTCGATCTCAGCTTCAAGAGGTAAGTTGCTCAACTTCAAACTCTTTGATTTTTGATTTACAGTTCAAAAATGGCTTTGCCGTTTTGTTTCTGCACCTTCACTGATTGATAACCCTCAATCAATTGCTTGATTCCATGTCCATACACGATTTCATCTTGATTTTTAGGAATTAGGGTTCTTCGTGTTTCTGGAGAATTTAATCATCTAAAAATAAAAATAAATGAAATTAACCAACATCATCATGTTCCTGGTTCAATTTCGATCAAGTTTGATGTTTACATCGATCATTTTCATTGAGAAACAAAGAATCTGGGTTTGAAGAAGGATCGAGGAAGAAGAAGATGAGTTCGCGCGTGTTCTTGTTGTTTTTTTCAAATTCAAATAAAAAGTTTATAATATAATCACATGGAATGGCATAAATGAACGGATGTATTGCCGCCCCAGCGGTTGCCAGCTCACCTTTAAGTCACTTGCCTTGCCTTGCCCAATGGTCCCGGGTTCGAGTAGCCTTGGGACCATTTTTGCCAAACTTTTTTGTTTCTCTTCACATTTTGTTTTTCAAACTTCAATGCTTTCAAAAACCAATCAAAACTCCTCATTTTGAGGTGATTTTTTGTACACTTGTCATTTAACATGTCTATTTTAGGATGATGTCAAAAAAATTCAAAAATGTTCTCTTTTGATTATATTTTCATCAAGCCGAAAACGAGACATTTTAAGTACTTTTCAAAGACATTCTTTCAAACTTTCGAAGCTCGAATCTTTTCCAAACTTCTTAAGGGTATATTTCACCTTTCAAAAACACTTTCAAGATCTTTTCAAAACTTTTCAACAAACTTACACTCTTTTTCCATGATCGACCCGATTTGAAGATAAAACCGAACTCATTTTTTCCTCGAATTTCTTAACCGATCATGGGCCCCCCTCACGGTGTAAGTCCCAATTCTTTTTATGTACATAATTATTTCCTTGTACATATCCAATTCTTTTTATGTACATACCAATTTTTACTTGTACATAATACAGATACCTTCGTAAATATTCAAGTATAACAAACTTTTGTTCGTCTATTCGCTTGTTTACACACCATTTCCATTGGTATTAAGAGGAGCATTATTCTCGGTGAAACTGCTTTTAAACCAATTGGCCTCCCTTACGGTGTAAGTCCCAACCTTCCTATGTACATACATATTTCCTTGTACATAAATACTCATTCGTGTACATATTCACTCCCTTGTACACAACCAAACTCTTGTAAATAAACATTACACACACTTGTTTATATTTCCTTCATAAACTCTTGTGAATAAACTTCATACATTTGTTTATATAATTGTCTAGTTATAACATAACAACTAGTCTAACCATTAAGTTCCCCACAGAGTAAGCCTCCTCTTGGGCTTTGTACAAGGTAACTCATTTCATCTGAGTTCAGCCTCCTCTTAGGCTTCATATAAGAAAACTCATTCATCTGAGTTTAGCCTCCGCTTAGGCTTCATATAAAGACATCACTCCCCCGCTGATTTAGCCTCCTCTTGGGCTTCGTTCAAAAGAACTCCACGTTGAGTTTAGCTTTCTCTTGGGCATCAAAGAAGAAAGAGACCAGGAAATCTCTTAACAGCTTCCTATTGGGCTTCCAATACAAAGAATCACCCGCGCTAGGATAGAACCCTGAGAGTATGATTTCCTGGTGAAATCGCTCTTGAAATCCTAAGAGGATGGTTTCCCGGTGAAACCACTCTTAAAGCCAAAGCCATCCATACCCTATAGCTTCCTCTTGAGCATTATACAAGGACCCTCGATGACCCTCAGAATGCCTCCTCTTGGGCTTACAATACAAGGACCCATGGGCTTCTTAAAAGCATCCCCCTAATCCAATCAATTTAACCTCAAGATTTAGACATTTATCATATCTATGGAAGAAGTATCTCATCTATCACATCACATACAATCAAAAACTTTTCAAACTCTTTTCAAACAAAAACATCTCTTAATCGTAAGTGGTAACACTTGTACAATCACGCAAAACACCCAATGCTTACAATTAAAAGATTCAATCATTTTTCTTCAAACATCTTTCTTAACTCGTAAGTGGTAACGCTTGTACACTCAAGCAAAACACCTATAACTTACAATGAAAGATTTAATCAATCAATACTTTCAAAAAAATGTATGTGATGAAATAGATCAGATACATTTTTCATTAAGATGACATTTGTCTTTGCCTCTTAATAACATCCCGTTGCTTCCACTAGCATAAGTGGGAACTACGATTGCTCTGACTTTATCAACATCCCTTTTGAGAATACGTAGTCACAAGGTCTCATCCTTGGCGAGTAAATTTCTTTCTCCCTCAAACCAAACAAACCATAGATCCCTTTAGATCCGAGCTACAAATGCTCTGATTCCCATTAAGGGATATGTATGCAGAAGATCCCAATGATCTTTGCGAGCACAATAATAACAAAATCTAGGATCCCACATAATCTATCCTTCTTAAAATCCAAAGGAGAAACTTTCCCAATCATAGAAATAGCAAATTAAAACTCACAAACATATCAAACATATTCATATATAAAGCTATAGATAACTATATATATTTAGGGTGCTCCATCTATTCCCTTTATATAACAATCCCCCTTACTCAGAATCTCCCTAATGCGTTGTGTCTAGTTTGCGCTAGTCATTACGCATATCAATATCAATTGAGGGTATTTCAGCTTTCCCCTTTTTCATAATCATTAAATCATCTTTCTTGTGTTGAAAATAATAAAGCTTGATGCTCGCGGCATCTTTATAAACAAATCAAAAGAGTAAATCATTTCGAGCCAGAGAATCTGAATTCACGTTCAAATCCTCTAGCGCGTCACTTTTTAACGCGAACACCTTCTCCAGGTCAAGATTGGCACTTTGCAGTTCAAGTTATTTCATTGGCTGCTTGCCTTTGGCCTTATCCAAAGCATCTAGATTTGATGGTGTCACGGAAGTAGAGAATATTCGACCATTTCGTGTTATGCCACTACTACCAGCGAGGTTATTAGTGTTGGCAACGTCTAACTGGGCATCCTTCTTAGCAGAGGAGGAGTCATCTTCCTGTTTTACACCATGATAATAAACATCCAACCCATAATTCCATGGCACAGCTTTGTCACTTTCATATAGCAGGGGACCGGGTTTGGTGGTTGCTAATGGAACAGGTTTTGCTGGTGCATATATCAAAATCGGAGAGTAAGAGATAATAATCATAGATACATCTTGCATTCCAGCCTTCTTATCCTTCTTAATCCGATCGAACTGCAATTGGCCACTAGTAATCAGATACTGAATACTGTCCTTTAACCTTGCACAACCATTCAAACAATGCTCACATCTTTCACAACCAGCTTCACGACCAGCGAAAACACTTATCTTGATCAAGTATTCCTTAACAAAATGTAGTGGTGTCTTTACCAAGTCAACATCCATTATCAAATTCAGGACCTCCCAATCTTCCATTATGGCTTGGACAACCCCACCGACATGTCGCGGCATCAGGTTCTGGGTAACATTAGGCCTGGCATGTTGCGGTTGAGCTTCCAATTCAATAGTTTTTGAATCAATCAAGTCTTGTACTTTGCATTTGAATGCATAACAGTTATCAATATTATGCCCCAATGTTCTAGAATGGAACTCACAACTAGCATTGACATTGTAATTCCTAGGACGCTTGTCCAGAGGAAGAGGTGGGAATGCAACCTTTAGCACTACCAGCTTGAGATTGGTTAATTGGGTAAATAAATCAGTATAACTCATCGGAACAACGTCAAACCTCCTAGGAGTGTGATTCTCTTGTTGCCTATGGTTTTGTTGACGAGGTGCTTGCTGAGCTTGCGATTTAGGAGTGAAAATAGTCATGACGTTGACTTGTGTTTTACCCCTGCCTCCATATACAGTACTGGATTTTCACTTCTCTTTCTTGGAATGACCTCTGTAAGATTTCTTCGCATCGGAGGAACTTCCTCCCTCAGCATAATGGATCTTTCCAACTTTCAGCTTGTTCTCGATTTGCTAACCATAATGAACCATCTCAGCAAAAATAGCAGAGGCACTGCAAGCAACATAATAATGTCCAGACAGAGTGCTGGTAAACATATCAATGTGAGTCTTTGGACATGTATCCCCGTTGTACTTGTCAAATACAGGGACCTTAAACTTTGGAGGAAGTCTCACTCTAGGTGCTAACCCCAGATCAGATAAGTCCAAACCTAACATTTGTTGTCCCTCAACAGCTCAACCTTTCCTTGAGTAAATGGTACCTTTGATCATCAGCTAGAAAGTCCACTTCACTTCCATTAACAAAATAAGCTTCATCATTCTGATCAAAATCTAGACCTTGAGAACGGGGATGACCCCTGATACAATGCCCCTACATCCCATCATCAAAGAAATAAGGCCCATGTGGTGGAGTAGGTGGTGGAGGCGGAAACCGACTGTTGAGATGTAGACCTTGACCACGAAGGTGGTCATTGGCAGCCAAATCAGCATTGTGAGCCTCATGCTCAACACGTGGTTGTCCGACAGAAACGTTCTCAAACAGATTGCGACGGTCATCCTCCGGACGAGATCTTTCAACCAAGGCCCTCAACTCTTATTGTCCTCGGTCCATGTTAGTGATAACCTCCATGAATTAAGTCATATGTGCCTCCATCTGTGCTTTCATCGCTGCTACTTCTGCTTGAAGTTGTTTCATCTATCGCCGTTCATTGTTCCGAGTCGAGTAACGGTGGAAGTTTGCAATTTTTTGCTAAATAAAATTAGAAGTTGAGGATGAGAACTCTGATCCAAACCTGTTATGCATGGTATGTGTCTATATGAATGTTATGCATGTAATAACATATTTGAACATTTCCAGGATTCTAACACTTTGACTAAAGTTTTAGGGCTTATCCAACCAACGAGAGTATGGATATTGAAAAGTCTAATCATCATTAAGTCAAATCAAAGAGGTCTACAAACATCTGAGCATATGTTTTGCAGTTCATATAATAAAAGGAATAATCACATCAACAAGTCTGGTGGTGATTTACCGCAAAAGACAAATAAAGGATAGTGCTAAAAATCAGACATGGGGAATCCTTCAGCATCTTGCATTCCCATTTGAATTTTGAGACGCTCCATCTCCTCAATAGCGAAAGAAAACTGAGCCTCCTTCTCCTTGAGTTGAGTTTCGTGCACCAACTTCTGATTGTGCATTTGCCTTTTTAACTCTTCAATCTGAGCTTTGTGCTTCTTTTCCATTTATGCTTTGGAAACTTTAAGAGCTTCAAAGCATCGACTCTTCTGCTTTTCTTTGACTTCAAGGACGGTTTTCTTGAGATCTGTCACAAGAGTAGGATGGGCTCCAACTCTTGATCTCTTCCTTGTAGCATTAGAGGCTTCTCCCTTGAAGTATCTTATCTCATGGGTTAGTTGATTCTTCTCTTGAGTAATCGTGTGATGTTTCACTTTCAGAGTCTCATTTTCTTCAAGTAAACGCCGATTCTGAACACGTAGTAACTCAAAATCCCCTTTTGGTACGGCATCAGGCACTTCAGACTCTTGAGGATACAAAGCAGCTTGTATGGCGAAGGGCCAACAACGGTCTTCATTTTTCTTCAAAATCCATTGTATGTAAGGCACGTATGCAGTAGGATCCTTTTTACCAAAGTATTGCATCCCTTCAGTATGGATACTTCCCCAAGCTTGGATAGCTTTAAGCATTTCCCCTATGTCATCGGGCGCATCATAGTACAAATTCTTTTTCATGTGCCTTTCCTCAGGTGGATCCTTCAAGGCATACCCCAATTGTCTTCTAGAAAGAGTGGGGTTGTAGTTAATACCTCCTCTTATGCCAATAAGAGGCACATTAGGGAAATCTCCACATTGGGCAATCACTTCTTTATATTCAAGCCTGGATAGCGCATCCTTATACCAATCAAGATCTCTAGCAGAAAGAACCATCAATATTGGTAACCACCTTGAAGTATTCTGAGTGTCAACAAATCCACCAGTTTGAGGAAGAAGACCTCGAAACAAATAGTACAATAATGGTGCATAAAGATGGATAACCCCTCCATTTCCCTTATAGATTCTCGAGTGGATGGAATGGTAGACATCTCCCAAGAGCGTCGGTACAGGGTTCCTTTGAATGAACAGAGAAATAGCATTATTGTCGACGAAATCGATCTCATTTAGGAACAAAACCAATCCGTAGATGCAACAGGCCAAGATAGCATTGAATGCCTTTTATTCTTTATTGTCACCTTTTGTGTGAGCTTCTTTTAACAGGAAACTCAAATGGAAACCATCTACCTTTTCTTTACTAGCGCCATGAGCTTTCACAACAGATTCCCTCAAATAAAGGGCAACAGCTATCTGACGATCATCAGGTTTTTCCATAGCAGGATGAAAAGGAACTTGATGTAGTATCAGAATATTCAGAATAGTGGAGTACTCCTCCAAGGTTGGTGCTAGGAGATAATCTGGGAACATGAAACACCTCAACTTACAGTCATAAAATTCAAGTAATGCCAACAGTCCATCTTTCTGATGCTCGATGAGAGGAGACTTCAAATAAGATAGAATTCTTCCGTAGTCTTTCGCGAACATATCAAGGCTCTCTAAAGTAGATGTCTTAACCAACAGAAAAAGACGATCAAGATTCGGCATGTGGAATTTGTAAACCACATTATGACGACGATTAGCTTTTCTCTTAGTATCCATCTTCCAAGGAATGACCCATAACTTGACTCAAAAGTTTAGAAAATCCTGGAAATGAAACAAATATGCATATTAAGAAAATGAAATAAGAAAAAGAAATCATGAATGCAATGCACATAGGTCATCATGTATCCTATATATTGAACCACTATTGTGCGGATAACAAAACCAGGTCAAATGTAACGCGGTCAGAGTTTCGGCCCAAATCCGAATACCACGGGTAGCATCAGAAAATACCGTTCATCTAGAAAATACCGAAGGTCGAGCTAAATCTGAATAACACCAGTGGCATCGTAAAATACCGTACATCCAGAAAATACTAAAGGTCACAGAAAACGGAACCAAGTAACACGGAACCATCATCGAAACAATGTACCTGTGATAATGATTTTTCACATCCCCACCTCACGGCTAATTATAAATAGAACAGGTGGTCCTTAAGTGGCACCCAGAGTCGACAATCCTTTGTTTAATACCTTTCCCATGCATAAGGGATGTAGAACAATCGTAGTATCGGGATAATATCGGCTGAATATGGTACTTCATGTGTCCTTACAGGCGTCAAAGGGACGTGGGATTTCACATGAACATTCGTCTATCCTATATGTCTATGGCCTGGGTAATGGGCATTTTACCTCTTGTAACACCCGCCCCATAATGTCACAACATAGCAGCAGATAATGTACAAGATGTATGAAAGCGATAAAATGCCACATAGAATACAATGCAAAGCATACAAAGGATGATGCGATAAAGCGAGTAAATAGATAAACACCCAATAGACATGAAAATAAAAGCTAGGATTAACTCCTGGACGGACTAGTAATAGATCAACTGACCCTAGTGGAGTCGCCAACGAAAACCACCCGACTGAACTTCCGACTGATAGGGGTGTACCAATGGAGTTGCATCGAACGTCTTTTATCTTGCGGAGGAGAAAGGAAAACATAGAGTAACCTGAGGGAAGAAACCACGGTCTCATGACCGAGAGATCTAGGTAAGGAAGTTTGTTACGCGAGGGGAAGGGATTAGCACCCCACACGCCCGTAGTACTCTATGGTATCCACTTCTATTTTCTAGCTAAGGGGTGTGTTATATCTATATATGCTTAATCGCTACAATGCATGAAAAAGAAAGAGAAATAAAGAAACCACGGGGAAAAGAAGGAAGTATTTACATGTTGTGCTCGATCGAGCCTCGTGACAAGATGCCTGCATATTCCCTTGTGCAATAGGAAAGTCAGAGCGTTGTAGTTCGGCTCACTTGTTTTGGTGGGTTTTGTGTTTTTTACTTATGAAACAGGTTTTAAACACAAAAGAAAATGCTCCCGTAGGCGAAGAGAGTTTGTCTTGGTTGGTTTCTTTTACCTTGAAAAAGGAGTTCAAATCAATATTAAGTGTTTTGTTTTCAAAAGAAAAATAAAGCAAGTTTTAGTTTTAATTACATGTAAGGATGCAAAAAGAAACTAGCAAAACAAAAGGGACACTAGCTAGTACTAACCCTAATGTTGTCATGCAAACATGGGACCTATGGTTGAGGATAAGAGGAGTCTCTACCTATGTCAACATGCACAGGATGTAAATCCTAATGTCTAGGCTCGAGAGCTATCCTAACCGAGCGGTCCTAAGGGAAAACTATCATATATCCGTCTTGGTTGTGAAACCAAGGGATGCAAAGGGATGAAGCAATCAAGTGCTTTGGAAGAAACACACAAGAAATGCAATGTGCAAACAAATGTCAAACAAGCGTAGGCATATCCTACATAGCGAATGATGCGAGTTCTGCAATAAATGTGAACCCCAAGAAAAAGTGGAGAGTTAGAATAGGGAGCTCTGGCCACTTTGTTATTGACTCTATAAGGAAGAGCAACATGATTCGCGTGTTCCATACAAGACACGAACTAACACTGCAGAGGACGACTGTCGACCCTTTCCGCTTGCCCCATATCATGACTCAATAGTAGGAAAAATAATAACGCGGGTCTTTGCATAGTGGTTCCATGCCAGGTTGCCTAACCACTTGACCTATGCAAGCACAAATGTAAACACTTACTGAGAATTGTCTCTCTATGAATGAATGAGGGCTTTAAACATAACATAGCACAAGTAGCACACAAAAGAACCCTAAACGGGTCTTTAAATAAACTAGAGGGGTTCCTGAACATGCTCCAACTATGGAAGCCCCATCATGCATCTCTATTCCTACTTCTCATGGAAAAAGAAAAGTTATGAATCCCTACTTCTCATGATATCTAGGAAAGTCGCAAGAGAATATGGTAAATGATGCAGAAACTACCAAATAAATATAATATCCGAAGAGCACTGCGAGCTAGAGAAATACTTCAGAAAACTTTAAGTATTGTAGCCATGCAATAAGAGTAAATCGGTGAGAAGCGCTCAAGGTATCAAATACAAGTGGAATACACGTTCACCTGCAAGAGAGGGGAAATCCCAACAAACAGACAATAGAATGCACGTGTATGCGCAAAAGCAATGTAACATGTGTATACACATTCCGAGCACAGTGTACCTGCAAGAAAATCACGCAAGTAGACAATGGAATGTACGCGTATGCGCACAAGACAAGGAACATGTGTATACACATTCCGATCAAGGTGTACATGTAATAACGGAGTAATACCGAACGAACAGATAATATAATGTACACACATACGTACAAGTGTCAAATATCTGCAAGAAGGGAGTTAGACCCCAAAAATAGACAAATAGAATGTATACGTGGGTATACAAGCGCGAAACACCTGTAAGAAGGGTGTTAGACCCGAAAAGCAGACAAACGGAACATATACGTGGGTATACGAATGCACAACACCTACAATGAGGGAGTTAGACCCAAAAAGCAAGCAAAAGAAATGTATATATGGGTATACAAACGTAAGACACCTGCAAGGAGGGAGTTAGACTCAAAAAGCAAGTAAAAGGAATGTATATCTGGGTATACAAACGTAAAACACCGAATGATTGTGTCATATGTATTTACAACACAAGCTCTTACATCAAATACATCTCAAACAATGTTCAAGAGTGTTAGAACATATGATGTTTGCATTTGAATTCAAGAAAAGTAAAATTTTCCAGTTCCAGGTTGCGCTAAGCCTGGTATTTGGCTCTAAGCACGACCATAACAGAACATTTGGCGCTAAGCCTGCTCGTGGTGGCGCTAAGCGGGACCTGCAACACAAAAAGTCAAAGAATTTGGCGCTTAGTGCGCTCCTGGTGTCGCTAAGCACGACTTGTAACCTGCAGAATTTCCTATTTCGAACCAAATCTCCTTTCCATGATGTTCTCATGTCAAAAGTTAATCTATTCAGTCAAGTAACAAGGGAAAAGGTTTATCGGAAGCACTTAATTCCAAAAGTTGCGGTTCATAAGCAAGATGCAAATGAATGGAAGCATGGCAAAGTATTCAATCTTAACTTGTAGAAGTATGCATCAAAGTGATCAAGAGTACACATTATGAGCTTATGTACATGTGCATGAATTATGCAAAATGCTCCTAGAAATCGAAATACGCCTAACTCTATATCTCCACATATTGTATGCAACTTAGGTTTCAAAATCACATGAATTGATGCATGTTAGTCTATCTACAAACTCCTCAATGCATGAGCATATGATAGACAATGCAAAAATGAAAAAAGATTAGCGACCTAAATGCAATGAAGTCGTGTGAGAATGCCAAAGGAACGGTGCACAAGGTGTCACGTTGTAGAGTGTGCATGCTTGTGAAATTGTGTTGTGAAAAGTGAGGTTTCCTCATGTTTTCATGCCTTAAAGGTCATGCATCGACATGTTTAATTGCTTCAACTAATCCTATATGCACATGTAAGGATATTCAAGAATTCAATTTATGTCAAAGAGTGTGTGTATGTGAATTATGTACAATGTGAAAATGCATCTAAAACTACGTGTATTAATTCCTACATCTCAATGCAACTCAATGCACAATGCAAGCCTCTAACCACATAGTTCAATGCACCTTAATTGAATCATACATATCCTAATACATGAACATACAACTGATGATGCAAAGTATCAAATCATATGCCTAAATGCAAGGAATATCAACACCACAAGTGTATGTGTGTGTTATGAACAAATTATTCACACCAACACAGTAACATTGCAAAATTCAATTCAATTCAACGAATTCAAGAATCGGAATCCACACGGAATTTGAAAGCAATTATATTCAATTTCAAGAAAAGCTAAAAGTCAATAATAGCTTAAATTAAATGCTTAATTGAACTAAACACTTACTTGAACTTGAAGTTTGAATCAAATTGAAGAGGAATTCCTTGTGTTCTTCAAAGAAAATACCAAATCAGTGTTGAATTAATGATAATTCTTGAAATCAAGCTTGAACTCTTGAAGATCTTGAAGCTTCAATAGAGAATTGAAGAAGATAAAGAGAAATTGCTTAATTCTTGAAGAATTGAGGAGAAATCAAGAGGAAAAGCTTCCTCTAGGTTGAATCTTGCGAAAATGAGAAGAAAAGGAGAAGAATCCGGTGAAGAAACTGTTCCGATTAGAAGATTGAAATCTCAAGATCGTAGGGCGCGCTAAGCCTGGTGAGGCGCGCTAAAATCAACAGTGTTGACCAGTTCTAGGAAGGTGTCAGGTGGTGGCCTATGGTGGTTGCTTGGAGGGAAAAGTAAGATTTCACTTTTGTTCTTGAGTTTTTGGCTTTTGTTTAAGAGACAATTAGAGTGTGATTTGTGGTGAAAATTAAGCAAATGATTTTTTCCCTCTATTTTGTGAAGGTAAAAATGTATTTATAGCCTTGGGAATTGGGCCTAAGAGTGCCTTAGATCCATAATCAAGCCCAAATCGTGATTATCCGAATAATTTTCGTAATTAATCCAAAACAGCCAAATCCGTGTGGAATTTAAAGTCGGAATGTAAAAGAAAAATGTCTGAAACGGGATTTTCGACTCGATCGGATAAGCAGTCAAGGCGAAATAATTTTTGAAGTTTCAGCACAACTTTCAAGCAACTGACACATGCAGAATTTTCGTTGCGCTCTTCGGAGAAAAGCCTCGAACGAGGGTCTTCTGATCAAAATCTGCAAGTGAGTGTTTCTGGGACAATTAAAGTTAACGAAATTTGTGAAATTTTGGCACTAGTCCCATCTCGTTTCGATAAACATCGAGCGAGATATGTTTTTCGAATTTTGTGTATCAGATGAAAATTGCTCGGTTTGGCTCAAAAATCCACCCGAAGAATAAAATTCTGGTATTAAACGGTGAGGAATCAGCTCACGAGTTGTGAATGAAAGTTGTAGAGGGCTTCGATAAGGAATTTAGAAATCAGTCCCGCTCAGTTTCCAGTTTCCAGCTAGGTGATATGAACTTTTTAGTAAGCAGAACACACTGTTCAGCATAAAAATTCAGTTTAATCCACGGGAGAAATCAATTTCTTTGGGGACCTTCCTCACATAATTTGCTTCCAGATTTCAAACGAAAGTTGTAGATAATAATGAGAGGGACTTTCTGGTAAAACATCACCCAAAAATACCCGACGAGCTAAGAATTATGCCTTCTGGAGTATTCAAAACACGCGCAAACCCAAAATTCACTTTATTGAGAAATAAGTGAATAAATTCTTTTCTTTGACGAAGCGGCCTCCGTTCTGAACAAATAAATTGGAGAACAAATAGAAATGATCCCGAAGCTTATGGAATCAAGCCGAAATAGCTTTCTGGCCAGAATATATTGTATTGAGCATATGAATCGAAGAATATCGATATCGAACACAAAGTGATCATTCTATAAATAAAATTTGAGCTTTTATCCAATTTCTTTGCAATCTAATTTTGTTCAGTTCATAAGAAATATCCTTTTATTAATGAAAATACATTTCAAAAACAAACAGATTCGGTAGAACATACTGGAGGAAATTTTACAATTCTAAAGTGTGTTTACATCGGATGTGATGCAAGGGGATATGATAGCATAATTCCCATTCTTGATCAATAATGTTGGGGTTGGTCCCAAAAGAACCACTATGGAATTTTTTTCCTTTTGCCCAAAACATGAATGTTAGTACAAAGCAGTTTATCCTAGCAGAACATTTCAGTTCTCCCCAGAAGAGTTTACACAAACTGTTTTCTTGATTGAAGCGTATTGACATCTTCACGAAATATGATACCTGGGAATGTCAACCATGCGCCTGATAGGGGTTTGCCGTTTCAAGCCCGCGGTTTTAGAGGATTTCATGTTGGCCGAGTGTTACCCGTGCACTACTTGATTTTCTTTGTTGATCCTCAATAAGATGTCTGCACGCGCATTTATTCGTACATTATGCATCACTTTAATTCATTTCCATTTGCATATGTAGATAATCCGAGTATGCCTTATATCTCACAATCTTTAGCTTTGAGTAGAAAAGTTCATTCTTTTCGCTTTCCCCACAGTTATCCTTCGTGGAGAAATAGAGTCTCTTTCCCCAGTGCAGTTTTGGTTTAGATTCTAATCTCCAAGTAGCTTTGACGCTCAAGTTGTAAATTTTGGATGGATATTGCATTTATTTTGCACAAAGAAGACTTTATCTCTTCAGCCGGAGCTAATTTGACTTTTCTCAGGAAGTCCGTTCTTATTCTCCAACAATATTGACATCATATTTCTCCCCAAGCTAGAACAGGCCTGTGGTGTGAACATCTGATTATCCCCAGCAAGTCCGCTAATACCAATCTGATCTTATTTCGGTAACCTAACGAGGAATCTCTCGCTAGGGATTGACCGTTCACTTCCAGCAAGTTGAAAACTTATTATGGAAATCTCTGATGGGTGATTTACAAGCTTGTCGATGGAAGTTCCTTTGAGTGATTTACAAGCTCATTGTTGAACGTTTCTTTGGTTTTCCGTTGGGTGATTTACAAGCTCATTACGGACTAACTTTTAATCTCCGATGGGTGATTTACAAGCTCGTCGATGGAAGTTCCTTTAGGTGATTTACAAGCTCATTATTGAATGTTTATTTGGTTTTCCATTGGGTGATTTACAAGCTCATTACGGATTAACTCTTAATCTCTGATAGGTGATTTACAAGCTCGTCGATGAAAGTTACTTTGAGTGATTTACAAGCTCATTGTTGAACGTTTCTGTGGTTTTCCGTTGGGTAATTTACAGGCTCATTACGAATTAACTATTTATCTCCGATGGGCGATTTACAAGCTCGTCGATGGATGTTCCTTTGAGTGATTTACAAGCTCATTATTGAATGTTTCTGTGGTTTTCTGTTGGGTGATTTACAAGCTCATTAAAGATTAACTCTTTATCTCCGATGGGTGATTTACAAGCTCGTCATTGGAAGTTCCTTTGAGTTACTTACGAGCTCATTATTGAACGTTTCTTTGGTTTTCTATTGGGTGATTTACAAGCTCATTACAGATTAACTCTTTATTCCCGATGGGTGATTTACAAGCTCGTCGTTGGAAGTTCCTTTGAGTGATTTACAAGCTCACTGTTGAACATTGCTTTGGGTGATTTACAAGCTCATAGCTGATTTAACCATTTATTCCTAATGGGTGATTTACAAACTCATTGAGGATCAATTGTGATAGTTGTTTGCAATAGGATTTGTTTTTTCGATGAGTGGTAACCTCGTCGTTATGGGAGGTAGTTTGTCGAAGATCTGTTATTTCAATGAATGATAAAATATCCTGGTCAAAGAAGAACTTCCAGCCTGTATTTGATGGAGTGCCATTTTTTATTCTTTTTGGGGACTCAGTCTTTTGTTGATGTTGTCTTCTTACCACCTTTTGTTCAAGAAACAACTCTTGGCGTTTATTCAAGGTTGATGGTTTACTCTCTTTAGGAAGTCGATATCATTATTTTGTTTTTACTAACTCCTCTATGACGGGATAGTTCGTCGTCTGTCTATAGATTGTTGCTTTCACTTGTTAATTAAACCTATGTCATGACTTTCCTTTTAAGGTGGAGTTATCATTTTCCCAGTGGTGTACTGTCTCTTATGAGGTTCATTCATTTGCATTGCATAACCTTTAAACGTTGCATGGCATCTTAGGGCCAAAAATAGGGCTTGTGTTATATTTAAGTATCTTCTATCCTGTCAAGGCGAAGGTTCCCTTCTTATCTCCGGATAAAATACACTTAAATAAGGGAAGCTGTTGTACCCCACTTTTTATCCCTAAGATTCTTTCATACTTCATACAATTGCATTGCACAAAGATCACAAATTGCTCTCTCTCTCTCTTATCTTTAGGGTTTGCCCTTTAGGAGATTACCAAGAACCTTGTGGGAGTGATTATTGTTTATGTTTGATGATTGATATTGGATTAACCATGATGTGTATCCCTTGTTCTCTAAATGTTGTAGGTGAATGGTGCACAAGTTCCTCAAATAGTTGATAGGTTCGTGTGTTTATTTCCATGTCTTCTCTCATCATTTTTCAAGATTTTGAAAGTATTGTCTCTCCTTGAATACTTCTCTTATTATCAACCATGTTCTCTTACCTTGAATGTATGCTTCATGCTTGAAAGAGATCATTAAATTAAAAAAATTTTCCATCACATGGCCATCTCTCTTAAAATTAGGTTTTTAGACTTTTGAGGACCATATCTTGATGTGTGTGTGAATTTTGTGGATGAATTCAAGATCATTTGATTCTTAAGAAGACTTCAAATTCAATATGCTTAGATCCAAGAATTTTAAGTGATGAGAAGATCGTTATAGAGGTCTATGATTGCCAACTCTCTAGATTGTTGCTTCATCTACTTTGTGTGACTTCAAAGGATCATATCTTGTTCATCCCTTTTCTCCTTGAGCTCATTTTTCTTTCACAATGAACCTAAGGATGTTTAATATAACTTAGTTCAATTAGTGAGAAAAGAAAATGCTTGGAAATTTGCCTATGAGGTCAAAAGATCATAAGTCCTTGATGAATTCCTCAACTTTTGGACAATCAATTTCAAATGAACATATCTTGATCATCATTTATCATTTTGAGGTCATTCTTTTTGCACAACAATATTAAATATGTCTAATTTACCTCAATATAAGCCTTGAATATTGAAAGTTTTTAGAAAGTTTTTGAAAGTTTGTGCAAAATCCTGTTTTTGAGCTCACCACCAGTTTGTGCATTTGTGCGTGTAACTCAATTTTAAGCCAAATTAAGCCTTGTTTTTGTGACTAATTGTGATTAAGAACTTCCCAGGATTAATTAGCACATCAAAACGCAAGGAATGATTGAGTTTTGATGCACACAAGGTCACACTTTCTTCATGAACACGGGTGTGCATGATTTCCACTCAAATGTCATCATCCACCCCTCCTTTTGATTCCATTTGCTTCTCCTATAAATAAGGGTCACATTCCACTCATTTACACAAGGTTTAATATCCAGAAAACCCCTGCCAAACTCTCTCACGAACCAAATTTTCTGCAACTTCGAATTCAAGTTTAAACCACTCCCAGTTTGAAATTAACCTTGGATTCTTCTTCCTTGAACCTTACTGAAGCTAACAGAACAAGAATTACACCTTGAAGCTTCCTGAATCGAGCTATCCAAGTCCATTTTCAGAGCTCTGAAAGTGAACTTCATTCAGGTAGAAATTTCCATCAAACCTTGAAAAATAAAGCACCATTGCATTCTCCTCATCTCCCTGGTCCTCGTGATCTTCACCATTTGCATTTTCATTGAGAATTGACTCTAAATTTCTGATAACAAGTGTTCTTTATTTTCCTACTTTTTCTCAAATTGATCATGGTACAAGTGAAATAAATTTTTCGCGATGGTACCATTAGAATCGTCTTGAAGAGATGAAGCAGAAGGTACCAGCCTGGGAAATTTATTTCACAATTGGCGGAACCTCAATTTCATAGTGGCTGGAGGTTGAAGACGATGATGACATGTCTTGTCTCAACCAATGACATTGAGCCACGTTATTTTTTTGAAATGGATCCGGTGATAATATTCTACCATACGCGTGTTTCCTGAGCCCTTGAATCTGATTACTTTTGTAAGTCAGACTCGATCTAACGCGCTATATTAAACCTGGTTTTATTTTTTAAATTTAACTTTAATCCCTGATCCGATGTGGAAATCAGGAGGCTCCATATCAAGCACAGCGCGTCTGATCCTTCAAATGGTCCACATTTTTCTGCTTTTATTTTATTTTCTGATTTTAAATTTTTAATGTTTTAAACTTCAAAAAATCATATAAAATTCATTTCTAGTCCAAAAATTATTTAAAAAATCACAAAAATATTTTGAAATATTATCTTTCTGAATTTTATTTTTTCATAATTTTATTTTCAAATTTGATATTTTTTTATGATTTTTCCCTTTTATTTAATGTTTTTAATTGTTTTAAAATACTTTTTGACATTTAAAAATTTGGAAAAAATTATGGAAGGATCCAATGATCATTTGACAAATATTGGTGACCTCATTTTATTTTTATTTGTTTTTTTTTTTCTTCTATTTTTTGTTATTTTTAGTTTATTTCATCATTTTCTTTTTATTTTAAAAATAGTTTTTGACTTAGAAAAATCCCAAAAAAAAATGTCAACACTTGTTGACCTCCGATTGACCTTGGGTAATTTTCTTTGAATTTTATTTCGATGAAAATACTATTTATGTATTTCGTCAATAAAATCCAATTAAATAACGTAATTTCAATATTTTATTTAATTCTTTATTTTCATTTTTATTTTGTTGAATTCTTGAATTTAATTTGAAGTCATAAATTTCCTCAACATCAATGGAATTTGGGCGTTGATAGGTCTCTTGGCCAAATCCACCAAGAGAGGTGCTTGATTTTTGACAAAGTTAGATCGATTAAATTCATCTGATGCAAAATAAACCTGAAATCTATTCCACCTGGTCCATCTTATTTTTCTTTTGTCCCGATTCAGAAAAAGTGATCAATTAGTGGTATGAACTTCAAAGTTCAAGCATAAGCCCTATAACACGGTGGGAGAACTGACTTGTTTGTTTTGCGTTTTATCGCAAATGTTGCGGATAGCAAGAGTCTCCACCGACTTTTCTTTTATCCAATTAAGGGAAGGCGAAAAGAATAAGAAAAGACCTTCGTTAGATTCTGAGTACGGGAGGCAGTTATGAAAAGGGAAGGTATTAGCACCCTTTTCATCTGTAGTTATCTACGGGCTCTTAATTGCTTAGCTCACTTTATAAATTGCTCTTTGTGTGTGTGTTTGAAAAGATGTTTTTGGAAAGGCATTTCACTTTGACTTCGTAATGATTCTTGCTGGAATGTATACGAAGTGTTTGGAAATGTTTTGTTTTGGAAAAGACTTTGTAATGATTCACGCTGGAATGTTTCCAAAGTGTTTTGAAAAGTTTTTGAAAAGTGTGAGGTGTAAAAAGTATTTTGATAGATTTGAGCAAGCAAAAGAGTCTTATTACCTACTCAGAATGGTCGTTTCCTTGTTATTTTGCTTTCCTTTAGGGTAGCGTTATCCATACCATTAGTTGATAGGTAACTCTATCTGTTGGATGTAAAGGGACATTCGAAGGCTCATCGTATGGTCATAGAAGGCAACATGTAGGGATACCTTAGCATATTCGTAGGGACGATCATCACTTTTCGTAGGCAACAATCGAGGGACGAGATCATATATTCATAGGCAACAATCGAGGGTCATCGAGGGACTACGATTTTTAATTCCAAGGGACTATGATGATATGTTTGTAAGTGTATTAGCTAAGATATCCCTACGTTCGAGGGACATGACCATTGTTTCGAAAGGCAGCAAAAGAGGATACCCTAAGGTAGGTGCATGTGTGAAGAGTATGTTGAGTTTAGATATTTTCTCTTGATGTTAGAAGCGATCTATTTTGTTTGATTTAATCTTGTCATACACGCCTAGTTACTAACAATTAAATATATGTAGAAAGTAAATTGCGGAAAGTAAAGTGCGAAAAGTAAACCCTAGACTATTACATGGCTTTGGGGCAGATACATAATATAGGAGTGCAGAAAGTAAATCAGAATTAAGCTATTACATCCCATGAGCAGTTACATAATATTGGAAAAAATGCAAGAAATTAAAGTGCTTGCCATTGAACAGTTAAAAATAATTTCGCGAGAAGAATCGAATTGTAAATAATAGAAAATAATGTTAGTAAAAAGAAAATTCTTTGAGTTAGGAGAAAGTTTTAGGGTTAGTAAACCTAATTATATTAGAAAATATTTTTGGGAATTTTCTGGATTTATTTGATTTGGAAAAAGTGATTAAAAGTTAATTTTCGATTAATTAACAATTAAAATAAAACATGAGTGAAAAATAATATTTTTGATGAAAAAAATTAAATTAGAGTTTTTCTAACCTAATTATGAAAAGAAATATTTTTTGTGGGTTTTTTATGGTGTTAAAAAAAATGTTTGAAAAGAAATTTAAATTGAAAAAGAAAATATGAAGAAAAATAAGAAAATATGTTAGTTTTGCAGAGGATCGAACCCTTGCCCTTACCTTCATACGCGCGCTGCCTTGCCACTGGACCAAGCCTGCATTTTTGTTAGGCATATGAAACGAATATATTATAAGCGAAATAACTTTCTGAATATGAAAATAAAAAAATGCGCCAAGGGTCTTCTTCTTTCTTTTGAATTTCCCAGGCTTTTAGCTACGGTTTTCATGCGTTGCTATAGCCTTTACCTACAGATCGTTCCTATAGCTAAATTCCTGCAAGAATCAAACCAGAAAAATACAAACGATAAATGAGTTATGAGGCCATGGATCAACTTGGTTTGATCATCTGAGTATGATGGAGTAAGGGTGGCAAAATGCATGGATATGGATTGGATTGTTAATGGATGGATCAAAACAATCCATTAAAACTTCCTTAAATATATATAATCCAATTCATCCATTTAAAAATAAAATGCATCCAATCCATCAATTAACAACATTTTAATGGATGGATATCCAAAAAAAAGTTTCACTTACGGAAAAAAAATTACAGTTTATAAAAAAAAGTTAAAAAAAACATATTTTCAATAGCTTAAAAAAAAGTTTAAAAAAACATTTTCAAAATATATCAAGTTTTTTTTAGTTTTTCAAAAAAAAATTCCAGTTTTTTTCAAAACAATATTTTTTTTTTCAATTTTTTTAATAAAACATTGTTTTGAAAAAAAAATTTTCCAATTTTTTTTTAAAAAAAATTCAATTCTTTTTCAGTTTTTCAAGAAAAAAATTCCAGTTTCTTTTTTTGAAAATTTTTTCAGTTTTTTTAAAAAAACAATGTTGCCACTTTTTTTTCAAAATTTTTTTTCAGTGTTTTTAAAAAAGAATTTTCCACTTTTTTTCGAAAAAATATTTTTTTCTTCAGTTTTTCAAAAAAAAAATATTTCTTTTTAAAAATTTCCAGTTTATTTTGAAAAAATATTTCTTTTTTTTTTCTTAAAAAGTTTCATTTTTTTAAAAGAATATCTGTTTTTTTTTTTAAAATAATTATATTTAAGTTTTGAAAAAAAATAGTTCAGTTTTTTTTTTAAAAAGAAATATTCAATTATATTATTACGGAAAAACTTATTTTCTTTTTTCTAAATTTTTTTTTAAATTTAAAAACAAATAGATTTATTTGATTTAAAGAAAAATCCATTGGATCATTAAAATGTGGTGGAGGGATTGGATCAATCCATATATTTAAATGGATGGATCTATTAACTTATTTTTCATTTGGTGGATGGATTGAATGGATTTTTTGGTGGATGGATTTTGTTTTAATGGATTCAATTGCCACCCCTATGATGGAGTCATTGGTTTCGTCCAATTTTTCCTAATTTGCAAAGCCCTAATTCCAAGCTTAGAACCCTAGCCATGGCAGATTCGTATACCTGTACTCAAACTTAAATCGAACCATGCAGGAAGCTTCGATATAGCATCAGGAACACAAATATATAATTAAATCATGTTAAAAGTGCATGAATCATTGAAATCGATTTTGAGTTTAGAGTATGCAAACCGTGACTTCGATTCTTGGATTATGGACGTGTTGAGGCTTGGTGATGGTCTGGAACGATTCTGAGGACTCCCAGGAACACGTTGCAATGCTTAGAATGTCTGAATTGGTGCAAAACTGTGGCTGCAAGTTGCTTGATACACACAGTTTTTTGATGCTATTTTAGGGTTCTTGGAGGTAAGAATTTTCGTTCTTGTACATCTGGGATCAGTGTGTATATATACTGGATGGCATTATGTCAAGAATTGATGAGAAAATATATCCTCATCAATGTGAAAATATTTGATTGGAATCAAACTTTATTTTGTCGTTTTTGAGCCAATTTCAATCAAATCTCTTGCCAATCTCAATAATTTCGAAATTGACAGCTTGTATGATTTGCTTGGACCTCAAGAATGAGAGAAAATCAACCTTTTACTTAATGTTTTGATTTTATATCTTTTATTTTAATTAAATTGGTTTTAAATGAATAAAAATCCAAAATAAATAAAAAATAAAAGATAAAAGGCGTGACCTTGGGCTTGGAGGTTCTAATTCAGATAAGAAACAAGTTTGAACCAAGAAAAGTTAGGCCAATTTAGAAAAAATTTGATTTTCTCAAGTATTTTTCTTCATGCACCTCCTCAAAAATGCTCAACTTGTACAATTTGTATCTTGCTCAATTTTCAACATTTTTGGGTGTTCTTGGACTTTTTAGAAAGCTCAATATGTCCTTTTAACACTCCTTTTGGTTTCATCTTCATTGAAGTTTTCATGTTCATGAACACTTCTTTGTAAAAAAATGACTTTTTGTTGACTTTTAAAAGCACCTCTAATGTTTTGATCCATAACTTTCAAATGAAACATTTTTGGCCAAAGCTCGTGAGACATGAAGTTGTAGAGAATTGAATTCCCTTCCAAATGAGCTTAGGTGGAAATTTTTTTGATAAAGTATGTGAAAGTTATGCCTGGTCAAAGTTCTGTTGACTTTTGTCTAAAAAACCCTACTTTAGAAACTTTGACTTTTGATCAAATCTTGACTTTTCTTGAGGAATCATGATCAACCCTTGATCAAATGATGAATATTACTTCAAAATATTGATGTTGACAAAAAATTATGAAGTTTAATTGTATGTTGACCACAGTTGACTTTTTGTCCAATACAGTTGAGTTTCAACCATTTGAGCAATTGGATGAGCAAATTTGACTTGTAAGGCTTGAAACATGATATTGTGATCCCTTGAAGCATATGATGAGGTATTACGACCACTTGAAGCATTGGAAATCTATTTTGACTTGAGAGGAGCAAAACCCTAGTTTGGATTGATTGCTTAGGAGAGGGTTTGTCTGGTCAACCCTTGTGAATTATCTTGAGAAGTAGGAGGGAAAACTTTGGGGTATGACAGTTGCCCATGTTCAATCTTCTTGTATCGGAAGGGTTAGATGTGTATGCTTACCTTTCGTGATCTGAAGGTAGAAGATGATTGAACACTCGAGTACACCTGAAAATTTGCACTCGCTGTTGTATGGAATGGGATCGTCAGTTTACGATGCGTTGGAATGAGATTATAGATGCCATTTGAAGAACCTGATGCTGGAGAGTGGATCGTACGCTAGACTCTGCGTTCGTATTTTGGATGAGAGAAAAATCGGAGATGGGCTTAAAGATGCCATCCGGAGAGATGAAGATATGTAGTCGGAGATGGGCTTAAAGATGCCATCCGGAGCGGTTGATAACAGGAGAGAGTTAGAATAAACCTTTATCTTGGCTATTTCTGATATGAATAGTTGTCAACATGCGGATAGTTTTCCGGTCTTGTTTTGGGTGTTAATCCATGATCTGTTGCCTGGAAATAATTCGTATGGTCGTTCAGATAGTTCTCCCGTCTTGCTTCGTGTATTAATCTTTGACCTTCCATTTGGACAATAGCTTTTACCTGCTGGGGAAATAAATCTTGACAGGATATGGTTAGTCCTATGCAGATTATGATGCATGCGAGTGTATGATAATGTTATGACTTTTTATGAATAATGCATGAATTTAGATGTTGTGGTACTTCAAAACATATCCATCTTGATGAAGATAGGAATGTTCTGCTAGAGATCTTTGATTTCTTCTTGGGGATGATGTTGTTGAAAACCCTGGCTGGGGAATAAGAGAGATGTAAATTCTTCTGATGCACTATCTGACCAAGTTTCGAGTCGGAATATTGCTGTTGTTGGGGAATGATAATCATTAAGAGATACTCGGCTGAGGATGAATATCTTGTGTATAGACCTTGTTGGGGGATGATGTGATATGGAATAACCTGTTATTGCTTGGAGACTGATGTAATTGGTTGATGTGTTACTACTCAGGGACCAATGTAACATGATGACTTGAGAATATAGATAAGTTTGATAGGATCACTGCTCGGGGACTAACTTGATGAAGATGATAGAATCACTGCTCATGGACTAACGTGATGAATGTAGAGGATCACTGCTCGGGGACTAATGTGATGAAGTGATAGGATCATTGCTCGAAGAATAATGTGATGAAGTTGATAGGATCACTGCTCGGGGACTAATGTGATGAAGTTGAAGCTGATAGGATCACTGCTCGGGGACTAACATGATGAAGTTGATAGGATCACTGCTCAGGGACTGACGTGATGAAGTTGATAGAATCACTGCTCGGGGACTAACGCGATGATGTTGAAGTGTTTGAACACTGTTGGGAGGAGATGATAATGTAATCCTTCGATGGATAAGATTTGTCTTTGTAGGTGAGAGCGATGGCTCCGTGGGGATTGTAGAGATGATTCCCGTGGAGGTATTTCTTGTGAAAGTGACTCTGTGGGGATGTATTGGTGACTTTAGTCATCATATCAATTCCTAGAGCCTATAGCAATTACTATTTCTGTTCGCTTTTCATATGTTTGTGAATATATGTTTATTGTCAGATGCATATAATCATTCAAAGCAATCATTGGACTTTATGCAAACAAAAACAACGAAAATTGGAACTAGAAAAGAGGAATTTGCATTAAATTTGAAAAGTGTCCTATAGTCAGGCAGTTTGTATACAAGAGACAATTATCCTAAGAGGAAATTGTCAGAATAGTAAAAAGCTACGTGGAAACAATCTTGTCGAGTTTCAACTATTCTATTGCTCATATATTTTCGACTATCTCATCTCCTTGTTGTCAAAAGAAACTGATTGAACTGATTTGCGCCATTCAAATCTTGAAGCTGATAGTAGTGTAGTCTATAAGTAGGTGATCGGGATGAGACATAGTAGTACACTTATATCCCTAACTTTTGCTAGACGGCCCTTTTGGGTTTTCAGTCTACCGGGATACCCTTTTTTGCCCAAGCCGCCTTTGCAGGTTTTCGACTTGTCGGGTGTACATTTTTGTATATATATCCTTAACTTTTTCATGAACCTTTTTGTTTCGCCAAGATGACCTTATTTTTGCCTAGGTCGGTCAACCTTGCGGGTCTCGTTTATGGGTAGTATTTTTTGACTATGTCTGCATTCACAAGGTGCGAGAAGTCTTCTCCATCCATAGTGCTTAGTATCGTAGCTCCGCCGAAAAATACTTTTTTGACTACAAATGGTCCCTCATAGGTGGGAGTCCATTTGTCCTTGGGGTCACCTTGTGGAAGAATGATGCGCTTAACTACTAGATCACCGACTTGGTAGACTCGGTGCTTGACTTTTTATTAAATGCTCTGACCATTTGCTTTTGGTATATTTATCCATGGCAGATGGCTGCGAGCCATTTTTCGTCAATCAAGCTGATCTGGTCAAGGCGAATCTGGATCCATTCATCTTCGTCTAACTTTGTGTCCTGGATTACTCTGATTAAGGGTATCTGAACCTCGATAGGTAGGACCGCTTCCATACCATATACGAGAGAGAAGGGGGTTTCCCCTGTAGATGTTCGTATTGTAGTGCGATAACCGTGGAGAGCAAATGGCAACATCTCATGCCATTCCTTATAGGTCACTGTCATCTTCTGTATGATTTTCTTGAGATTCTTGTTGGCGGCTTCCACTGCGCCGTTCATTTTCGGCCGATATAGAGAAGAGTTTTGATGCTAAATCTTGAATTGCGTGCAAAGTTCGGTGAACATTTTATTATTGATATTGGTACCATTTTCCATGATAATCCTTTTGCGGACGCCATACTAATAGATAAGATTATGCTTGATGAATCGAGCCACAACATTCTTGGTAATAGATGCGAACGAGGCTGCTTCTACCCATTTGGTAAAGTAATCAATAGCAACAAGGATGAAACGATGTCCATTGGAAGCGGTGGGTTTGATCTCTCCAATCATGTGAATGCCCCACATTGCAAAAGGCCACGGAGCGGTCAGAACATTCAATGGAACTGGAGGTATGTGCACTTTATTTGCGTATATCTGGCATTTGTGACAAGATCGAACATAGTAGTAACAATCAGCTTCCATGGTGAACCAATAGTAACCTGCTCTTAGAATCTTCTTAGCCATTATATGTCCATTGGAGTGGGTACCGAATGCGCCTTCATGTAACTCTTCCATGACTCGTTCCGCTGTTTTCTGATCTACACAGCAGAGTAAGCACAAGTCATGATTGCGCTTGTATAAGATGTCGTTGCTGAGAAAGAATTTGGAGGCGAATCTTCTTGAGAACTTCTTGTCATTGACAGATGCCCCTACGGGATATTCCTGAGCCTCGAGATACCTCTTCACATCGTAGAACCAAGGTTTCTCTTCTGTTCCTCCGGTATCAAGTTCACAACAGCATGCTGGTTTGTTTAGTCTTTCAATAGTAATTTGGGGAGCTTCGTTGTCCCATCTGACCTTGAACATTGATGACATGGTAGCTAATGCGTCTGCCAACTAATTCTCTTCTCGTGGGATGTGATCAAAAGTGATTTCTTTGAAGTAAGGGATCAGATTCAACACATGCTCTCGATATGGAATGAGATTCAGATGCTTCGTATCCAATCTCCTTTAATCTGACTGATCACCAAAGTTAAGTCTCCATACACTTGTAAGAATTTGATTCTTAAGTCAATAGCAGCTTTGATACCCATGATGCATGCTTCATATTCGGCCATGTTGTTGCTGCAGTCGAAACATAGTCTGGTGGTGAAAGGCGTGTGTTCGCCTGTATGAGATGTAATAATGGAGCCAATACCATTGCCAAGTGCATTTGAGGCTTCATCAAAGACCATGGTCCATCGGGATCCTGGTTCAGGTCCTTCGTCTAGTCTAGGTTCTTCGTAATTAGTGACTAACATAATATCCTCGTCTAGGAATACAAAATGCATAGACTGGTAGTCATCTACGGCTTGATGATCCAAAATATTGGCTACTATACTTCCTTTGATCACCTTCTAAGTAGTATACTGGATGTCGTATTCGGCCAAGATCATTTGCCATCTTGCTATTCTTCTAGAGAGAGCAGGTTTCTCGAATATGTATTTTATCGGATCCATCTTTGAGATCAACATATATTGTCTTAGTCGCCGAGCAGCCCAAGCCAAAGTGCTGCAAATTTTATCAAGCTGTGAGTATCTTGTTTCACAGTCGGTAAACTTTTTGCTAAGGTAGTATATTGCATACTCTTTTCGACCACACTCGTCATGTTGCCCCAACACACACCCCATTGAGTTCTCTAATACTATTAAGTACATGATAAGAGGTTTTTCTTTGACTGGTGGTATCAGGATAGGAGGATTTTGTATGAATTCCTTGATTTTGTCAAAAGTTGTCTGGCAATCGTCGTTCCATTTTACTACTTGATCTTTCTTGAGTAACTTGAAGATTGGCTCACAAGTAGCAGTTAGATGTGCAATGAATTTGGAAATGTAGTTTAGTCGTCCCAAGAAACCTCTGACTTCCTTCTCGGTACGAGGAGTTGGCATTTCTGGAATAGATTTAACCTTGGCAGGGTCAACTTTAATACCTTTACCACTGACAACGTATCCTAGGAGTTTACTAGATCTGACTCCAAAGGTGCACTTGTTAGGATTAAGTCTTAGTCTGTTTTTCTTTAGTCTATCAAACAGCTTTGGCAAATGATCGAGATGTTCTTCTTCAGTTTGTGATCGAGCTATCATGTTGTCGATGTAGACCTCTATCTCGTGATGAATCACGTCATGGAATAAAGCTACCATGGCACGTTGGTATGTGGCGCCAGCGTTTTTCAGTCCAAACGACATGACTTTGTAACAGAATTTGCCCCACTATGTAACAAAAGTAGTCTTTTCCATGTCTACGGGAGCCATTTTGATCTGATTGTAACTGGAGAAACAATCCATGAAGGAGGAAACCTTGTGTTGAGCGGTGTTATCAACTAGGACATCAATATGTGGAAGTGGGAAATCGTCTTTCGGACTTGCTTTGTTCAGATATTGGTAGTCCATACACATACGTACTTTGCCATCCTTCTTAGGTACGGGCACCACGTTCGCAACCCACTGTGGGTAAGAAGTAACGGCTAGGAAATCGACATTGAACTGTTTCATAACTTCGAATTTAATTTTCTCAAACATCTCAGGACGCATACGACGAACCTTCTGTTTCACAGGGAGAAAACCTTCTTTTGCCGGTAGTCGGTGTACCACAATGCCAATGTCTAAACCTGGCATGTCTTTATAGGACCAAGAAAAAATCTCGAATAGTCTCACAACATTTGGACCAATCTCTCTTTGACATTACTCTCAAGACCTGCTCCTATCTTGATTTTCTTTCTGTCTTCGTCAGTACCTAGATCCACAACCTCGACTGGCTCCTCGTGTGGTTGTATAACCTGTTCTTCCTATTGTATTAGCCTGGCAAGTTCTCCTGGCACTTCACAACCTTCCTCACCTTCGTCTTCGACTTTGTAGATCGGATTATCGAAGTCATATCTAGCAATAGCAAAGTCGTCATCGACGAGATTTGGAGTGAATCTACAGTTTATCATGTGGGTGTGTGTAAGAACACATAGCTTTTTGAAAGGGTGATAAAGCAAAAAGAAAGATAAAGAGCACAGTATTTTGAATGCAAAAGTCCAATGATTTATTGAATGAAAATATGCGAATGACAAATAATAACCCTCACAAACAAGCCGTGGTTCCCCGAGCAAGGCACTAGGCTTAAAGTTTATTGTTCAAAAGCATAAAAAAGTGAAAAGCATAACATAAAAAGCAATTACTCCTGTCTAAAGGAGATTGGTATAACATATTCAGTCTTCCAATTGTTGAGTTCGTCGTTTGGAGTTGGGAAGATCCAATTGTTGGTGTCGAAGTCGCCGTCATCGTCTTCTATAGCATGGACTCCACTTTTGTTGATGTGGAAAGGAAGTTTGCCGGCACGTTTGCGGCATATCATCTTCTGACCTTTGATTGTGAAGCCTAAACCAGTCTTGTCAGATTTGAATGGAAAATCGGGGAGCTGACCCCAAATAGTATAGTCTCCTTCTTTAACCGCAGCTTTGGCGTCTTTTAGTGAGGCCATTTTCGGTGGAACTCTAGTAACTTCAGGAGTGACAGGAGAGTCAACAGGCATGACTCATGGAATTGCTTCGAAAGCTTGACAAGGGTTTTCGATGAATTCACCTTCCATTTCGATGTATCGGAATGACTGTAGATGGCTTACCATATATTCTTCTTCACCGCATACTGTAACAATCTTCCCCTTTATTGGGTACTTCAGCTTCTTATGTAGGGTAGAGGTGACAGCGCCTACCCCATGTATCCAAGGGCATCAGAGTAGGCAAGAATAAGCTGGACGCATGTCCATGACAAAGAAAGTAGAGTCAAAAGTCTGGGAACCGACTTTAACTGGCAGGATGAGCTCTTCAAGTACTGTTCTTTTCGAACCATCAAAAGCTCTTACAATTATGTCACTGGACTTCATGATGACTTTTTTAGCATTAAGTCGGTCGAGAGCACTCTTCGGAAGAACATTCAGAGCAGAACCAATATTCACCAATACGTGAGACAATGTAGTGCCCTTGCATTCAATGGAGATATGCAAGGCTTTGTTGTGTTTCCTTCCGACAGGAGTTAAATTAGTATCAGAGAAACCTAAACCATTGTTGACGATCAGGCTAGCAATACAACCTTCGAATTGATCAGTAGTAGTGTCTTGCGGTATGTGAGCATTCTTTAGAAACTTTACTAAAGCTTTAGCATGAGCCTTAGAGCATAGTAGCAGAGCTAGCATGGAGATCTTGGACAGAGTTTGTCCCAACTGTTCCACAACATTATAGTCGCTCTTCTTGATGATCTTCATAATTTCCTCCATTTCTTGCTTGGAGGTATCCTAAGTACCTCCCTTTGGTACTTCTGTCTGAGCAGGATGAGTTACTGGTTCTTTCCCTCTCACTTCAGGAACTGGTTCGAGAGCAGAAATGCAAATTGGTGTAGTAGTGTCTTATGGAGGAGAGATCTCTAGATAAAATACTCTTCCAGTTTTGATCACCTTGCTTGATCCGGCGATGTTGCCGACGTCAGGATTGGTAGCTTCAACTGCCATGTATTCAATGGTCAAAGGTTCTTGCTTGACGCCATGATAGTAAACTTCAGCTCCATAATTCCAAGGTATAACTTTGTTATAGGAATATGGAATTGGTCTGGGGGAGGTAATAATCAGGGGTGCCACTCTAGGCGCAGGATCGGCAGAGGTGATCCTTATGGTGTTTACATCAGCATACTCTTTTGGGTAATCGTCTCCCCATCCGGTTGCCCTGATGTCTTCGATTGGAATCTTGTAACTTTTGAGAGCGGTATATTTCACCATGAAATCAAACTTTCCACTTGGCTTCCCCAAGGTATCCCAGATTTATGGTACGACTTCGCTTACGTCTTCGATCTTCGGATTTTTAGAAACATCTTCGCACAGATTCTCCACAGATGGAGGTTTCAGAAATAACACTTCTTGGTTGTCCATCGTGCGTTGAATACGCCTTTTCAACTAAGCACATCCGTCAGATTCAGATGCACACCAATGATAGTTATCAGGGCATCTTGGAAATAAATTGGCTTGCAGTAAGTCTTTCTTAACAAACATCAGAGGAATAGTCAGCTTGTTCACATCATAAACATAGGAGTCATCATCAATAGAATTGGCACTTTTACAATGGTCAGGCATTAGTGCGTTGATCACATTCAAAGTTTTGATAGGAGGGTCGAATTCAATTTCCCTTGCTTCAATCATGTCTTGAATCTTGTTCTTCAGAGCCCAACAGTTGTTGGCGTCGTGCCCTGGGATGTTGGAGTGGTATGCACACCTTGCATTAGGATTGTACTTTGGAGAGGAAGTGTTGACGTGTTAAGGAGGATCCCTCAAAGTATTCAGCTCTGCTTTCAACATGTGTTGCAATGCTTGAGACAATGGCATGTTGATCTTCGTAAACTCTCTTCGCGGCGCGTTCTGCATAAGCGTGTTGTCTCATTAAGGTTGCGCTGGTGTGGGATTGGAGATCACAACTGCCCCCACAGATTGAGTGTGATCAGCTTTGTCACAGTTCTTTTGACCATACACAGCATTGACTTCCTTCTTACCACCAAAAGATCTTTTCGCAGCGTTTGAAGATGACTCTACTTGTATTTTTCCGCTCTTGATTCCAGCTTCAATACGTTCTCCTGTAAATATCAGCTCGGTGAATCCAGCTGAAGAGTTTCTAATCAGATGATTGAAGAATGGGCCTGTCAGTGTTCCCATAAACATGTCAACCAACTCCCTATTGGACAAGGGTGGTTGAACTCTGCCTGCTAAACCTCTCCATTTCTGAGCATATTCTTTGAACTTCTCGTCACGACCCATTGACATGTTATGTAGTTTCATGCAGGTAGGTGCCAATTCAGCATTGTACTGGTAATGCTTGTAGAAATCATCTGCTATGTTATTCCAAGTATGAATGTGGGTACTCTCTAGCTGATAATACCACTCCAACTGAGTTCCATATAAACTCTCTTGAAAGAAATGGGTCCATAATTCATGTCTTCCGTATGAGGATGGATCTTCTGAACATAGGACTTCAGATGAAGCTTCGGGCAAGAGATGCCATCATACTTGGCAAAGGTAGGAACTTTGAACTTACGGGGAATTACCACACCAGGAACAAGACTCAGATCATCAAAGTTAAGCCCTGACATTTTCAGATTTTCCACAACATTCAGACGGTCATCAAGTTGCTTGTATTTTTCGTTGTCAGGAGGATACTCAAAGGTTCCTCAAAGGTTGATCAGACAAACCCTCTCCTAAACAATCAACCCAAACTAGGGTTTGGAATTTCTCAGATCAAGATGGACTTCCAACATCTCCAATGGCCTTCATGCCTCCTCATATGCTTCAAATATTCTCCATGACAAGTTTCAAGCCCCACAAGTCAAATTTCCTCAAACAATTGCTCAAATGGTTGAAAATCAGTTGTATTGGACAAAAAGTCAACTGTGGTCAACATACAGTCAAACTTCATGATTTTTGGTCAACATCCTCATTGTGATGTTACATTCATCATTTGATCAAGGGTTGATCATGATTCATCAAGAAAACTCAAGATTTGCTCAAAAGTCAAACTTTCTAAATCAGGGTTTCTAGATGAAAAGTCAACTGAACTTTGACTGATCATAACTTCTTCATACTTTCTCAGAAATTTTTCCATCACCTCTTGTTTTGAAGGAAATTCAATTCTCTACAACTTCATGTCTCACAAGAATGTCCAAAAAATGCTTCATTTGAGAGGTATGGCTCAAAACATTATAGGTCATTTTCAAAGTCAACAAAAAGTCAACATTTTGTTTTGAGGATATATTGAGCATGGAGACTCCAATTGAGATGAGACCAAAATTTTTGGTTAGAGGACTCTTAGAGCTTTCCAAAGAGTCCAAGAACACTCAAAAATGTGGAAAATTGAGCAAGATACACTATTCAGAAGTTGGGCAATTTTGGACAATTGCACAAAAGGACATTTTGGTCAAAATGCAAAATTTTCCAAATGGGCCTAAAATCTTTTGATCCAAACTTGTTCATGACATTATTCTTGACCCATAAATGCTTGTCCATGGCAATTTTCTATTTTATTAATTTATTTTTGAATTTTAGAACATTTAATTCAAAATTAAATTATATAAAATATGAAAATAATATATTTTTCCAAAAGGGCTGATTTTATACCAAACTTGAGGTCCAAGGAAGCCCAAAACACTTGCCAATTTCGTGCATGATCATGCATTGAAGAGGAAATCAAATTTCTTCCAAAAAATTGATTTTTATTTGAAAAATATTGAATGCTCCAAATCAAATCTTTTTTCACTCTTTTTCCTCTCTCAAACTCTTCTATAAATACTCAGCAAGTACACAAGCACAAGACACGAAACCCTAGCCCAAGAAAGAGCCCTCACTTTGCCAAAATTTTTCATAAACTTTTGAAAAATCGAATTTCAAATTGCAGCAAGTTTTAAGGCAAACAAACTATCCAATCTTGTTCCTTGACATCCCGAGTCAAAACCATCTCTTACTCGAAGCCAAATCACCCTGAATCGAGCCATCTACCTCTCACCGGTTTGCTACTTTTCATGATTTAGATTTTTTAATTCCATGCATTGCTAATCGTTTTCATGTGCTTATTTGAGTTCAGGACATCAAGTAGATCATGAATGATGCCTTTCATGCAAGCTTAGACGTAGAAAATGTAAACCACCATTGCTAGGGCATTTTGGTCTGCTTCGATCGAACCGGGTGTTACAGGCACTTTCAGCCAAAACCGATGCCATCATTGGGTTCAGGAGGGTCGATTTAGGGGGATAGGGTCCCCCTTTCCCATTTATCGTTCGTATTTTGCTTGTTTTGATTTCAGGTCCATCGGAGAAGACGATCGGAGCTAGGGCTCCGACGTCGTTGAATGTGTTGACTCCGGCGAAGGCAAGCGTGGCAGTTTGGCTCGTTCTGATTCGTCCATCCGTTCACATGGGGTCCACGCACGCTAACTCAGTTTGAATTCAAATCCAGGACGCGTCACCATTCAAATGTCCTTGTTTTCAACTTTTTCAAACACCAAGTGACGTTTGGTCTAGTGGTTAAAGCGCTGCCTGTTCAGAGATTCTCTTTCTGGTCATGGGTTCGATCCTCACTGGCACCAGTTTTTGTTTCTTTTTCTCAAACTTCCATATTTTCCAATTATTTCATATTTTCTAATATTTTGCACCTATTTTAATTAGTTTCATAATTTTATTTCATGCATTAAAAAACACCAAAAATTATTTTTCTTTTTACATTATTTTCTGAAAATACTTATTTAATTTATAAAATTAAAAAATACAATTTTGCATGCATATTTATTTTTATTCATAATTTAGCATTTAAATCAATTTTAATTAGTTTTAAATTATTAAATTGCATTCGAAAAATCCCAAAAATTTATTTTAGCATATTTATGTTATTTCCAGCATGTCATATTTTTCTTATTTAAAAACTTGCATTTTTCTAACATTTTTTCTCTTATTCGATTCATCTCGTATTTTCCGATTTCTTATTCTTTTACAGGTTATTCTGTTTCAGACGATTTTTCTTTTACTGTTCTTGTTTTCCCAATAATGTAACTGCTCATGGGATGTAATAGTTTAAATTAGGTTTTTATTTTCCGCAAGTTTAAATTATGTATCTGCCCCAAAGCCATATAATAGCGTAGGACATTTACTTTTCCGCACCTTTACATTCCCGCATTTTAATTTCCGCACCCTATAAATTGCTAGTAACTAGGCGTGTATGGCAAGATAATAATCAATATAGCTCACTAATGTTCAAGATAAAATATCTGAATCAACACACTCTCTTCACACATGCACCCCTTAGGGTAATTCTCTCTCGTTGCCTTACGATTACAAATGGTCATGTCCCTCGAACGTAGAGGTATTCTAGCACCGTTGCCTTCAAAACAAATCATCATAGTCCCTTCGATACAAAGATCATAGACCCACGGTGTCGCCTACGAACACATGATCTTGACCCTCGATTGTCGCGTACGAAAAATGATGATAGTCCCTTCGGATGTGCTAGGATACTTCCTACAAGTTGCTTTCTATGACCATACGATGTCCCTTCGAATGTCCCATCTACATCCAACGAATAGGGTTACCTACCAACTAATGGTATGGATAGCACTATTCTAAAGGAACGTAAAACAACACGAAAACGACCAATTCTGAGTAGGTAATAAGACTTTTAGTTGCTTGCTCTATCAAAATACTCTTCGCAAACACTTTGTATACATTCCTACATGAATCATTACAAAGTCAAAGCGAAATGCCTTTTCAAAACATTTTTGTCAAACACACAGAAAGCACAGTTTTAAAGTGATCTAAGAGCAACTAAGAGCCCGTAGATAACTACGGATGGAAAGGGGTGCTAATACCTTCCCTTTTCATAACCTTCTCCCTTACTCAGAATCTAACGAAGGTCTTTTCCTGTTCTTTTCACCTTCCCTTAATTGGATATAAGAAAAGTCGGTGGCGACTCTTGCTATCCGCACATTTGCGATACCAAAACACTAAAAAGTCAGTTCACCGTATTACAGAACTGGCGACTCTGCTGGGGAAACACCCTAAAAAGTGAGAATGCCTTAGGGATTTCTAGATCACCTTTACCGCTTTCTGTTTGATTTGTATGCTTTACTTTTAAGGGTTGCTTGGGTATTATATTTGTGGGGGATCCTACACCCGGATCCGGGTTTCCTTTTAGGTAAGTAGCAATAAATCGTCGCGACCATTAGACGTATATCAAAACGGTCAACATGATGGCTACGTTAGCATGACACTTTGGATGTCCTGATACTCTTCATTCCCAAGTTGAGGATAGTATTTGGCTTCTGCGTGGTGTCATCAAGCGCTAACTAAACTTTTAGAACCTTAATTAACCCATCTTGGCCATTAGAAGGTAGTGAGATGGCCGGCTTTGGTGCAGACTAAGGTTGGTTGATACTCGATGCTACGCTCATTGAGATCGGACTTTTGGGATATTTTCGGTCGACCACTTGGTAGTCGTATTGAAATAAACGCCTACGAGAAAGATCAATGATGTGAGATTCCTAGAACCCGGTTACTATTATAGGACAGGATGAACCAACTCAAACTTTTGGTGGGGTAATCACCTATACCTCTTGCAAGCCTTAAACCTAGGCTCATTGTGTGAATTGTTTGTGTGTGCCAAACATGACATCATGACATCATTTGCATTGCATATCATTTCTAACTATTTCAAGGACCTAGGGGTTTATCTTTGCTCTGTTTTGTAGGGAATTATGGCTTCTAGGAAGACTATCCGAATCAACTTCATGGGTATACCTTCTCAGCTCAAAGAATTGGTTTCTGAGATTCCCGATCATGCTCAGTTCATCAAAAGACATGGTTATCTGCTTGACTTGGTTATCCGGTTTGAAGAAGATATGATGCATGTCCTATTCCAGTTCTTTGATCCGAAACACCATTGCTTTAAATTCCCAGATTACCAGTTGGTTCCTACCTTGGAAGAGTTCTCTAAGCTACTTGGGGTACCTATTCTTGACCAAATGCCATTCACCGGTCTAGAAAAGGTTCCTAAGTACGAAGACATCGCATCCTCCTTACATCTTAAGCGCTCAGACATTGAAGCCAATTGGGAAACCAGAAGTGGAGTTAAGGGTTTACTTGCCAAGTTCCTAATTAAGAAAGCCCGAGAATTCCTCAAAGTTATGAGTTTCCATGCATTCGAAGACATTGTGGCCTTGCTAATATATGGTTTGGTTCTATTTCCTAACTCGGATCAATTCATAGATGTTAATGCCATCAAGTTGTTTCTTACTCGCAATCCAGTGCCTACTTTACTTGGAGACATCCTACATTCTCTCCACACTCGTACTACTAAGAGACAAGGAACTCTCATGTGTTGCGTACCGTTACTTTCCAGGTGGTTTATTTCGCACCTTCCTCCATCAGTATTGAAGAACGAACAAAGGTTGAAATGGTCTCAAAGACTAATGTCACTCTCTCATTCAGATATCCGTTGGAGTCTTTTCTCTCAAAAGGACTTCACATTTATTGAGCGTTGTGGAGAATTCCCTAATGTGCCGCTACTTGGTATAAGGGGAGGTATCACTTATAACCCTTCTCTAGCTCTACGTCAGTTTGGTTTTGCTCGAAGAGATGGTCCACATGATATGCTTCTCCAAGATATTGTGTTCGACTACAATCACGATCTCCAGAATTACCGACGAAGGTTCATACACGCTTGGGGCATGGTAAAGAAGACTGATACCAAGACTTTGGGGCACCAAAACTCCATTCCTTGGGAACCTTACCTCAAATGGGTGAGAGCTCGAGCTCAAAACCTCATGATGCCATTCACGCCTGTTTTACCCGTAATTATGGAACCTGTTGCTATAGGTGACGTACCCTATACTGTTCTCCATCCTGACATGCCTACTGATTTTGAAGACTTGAAGAGATCCTGGATTCAGCTTAAAGAAGAGAGGGATACCTTTGAAGCTCAGTGTTATGCAAGTGAGAAGAAAGTGCTAGAGTTGACCAAGCTACTTCAAGAGGAGCGAAGCATCAACGCCTACCTCGGCACCAAGAGGAAGCGCCCATGGGAGACTTAGAGCTTTAGGATTTATATGCTTTTCTTTTATTTTGAACTATCTCTTGTACTTAAAAGAAAAAGAATAATAAAAGGAGTACTAATAAATGTTTGTTCATTGCTTGTTTAACAAATTTAAATCTCTAAGGTCCTTGAAAACATTGCATTGCATCCGCATAAACATTGCATATCATAGCATAACATTGCATCACAGGTACATTGAAGATTGGTTTTCTCATTTGCTCGCTATTTATTTTAGCAGAAATGGCTCTTGAACAAACTGTCAAAGATCTCCGAGCTCGAATGCTCGGCCCAGAGATGTTCACCACTTGGTCCAAGGCCAAGAAGATCGAAGAAGCTCATCAACAGGAAGAAGAAGGTTGTTGGCCTTCTCAACATGGGCAGACGCTACAAAGGAGGTCCTAGAGTGGTTAGTTGAATTGAGCTCTCTGAAGGAAGTGTCAAGAAGGAGGATGAGCAAAGTAACAAGGGTGATGGAGAAGGTAGTCAGCATGAGCCTGAAAAAGTCTATGATGATGGCCAATACTCTGATGAAGATGACAAGTACAAGCAACTTGAAGACCGCTTGAATGCTGTGGAAAACCTGAAGATGTCCGGGCTGAATTTTGATGACCTAAGTCTTGTCCCTGGTGTTGTGATTCCTCCCAAGTTCAAAGTTCCAACTTTCGCTAAGTATGATGGCATGTCTTGCCCTAAGCTGCATTTGAAGCCCTATGTCCAAGATCAATCCCCACACGATGAGTAAAGTGTGGATGCATTATTTTCAAGAGAGTTTGTCCGAACTCAATTGGAGTGGTATTATCACTAGAGAATGACCGTATCCGTACTTGAGCGACTTGGTGATGCTTTCTGCATATGAGTACAATTTGAGTTGACACCCACTCGCATGCAACTACAAAGCATGTCTATGGGTCGTGATGAGAAGTTCAAGGAGTATGCTCGAAGTGAGAGACCTAGCAGTAGAGTTCAACCACCCTTGTCCAATAGGAGTTGGTTGATATGTTTATGGGAACACCGACAGCCCATTCTTCAATCATCGATTGAAACTCTTGACCGGATTCACCGAAATGATATTGACGGCGTGAAGTCGGTATCAAGAGTGGAAAGATTCAAGTAGAGACATCTTCAAATGTCGAAAAGATCTTTTGGTGGTAAGAAAGAAGTTAATGTGTATGGTCAGAAAGGCCGAGCCAGGACGGACCGCGCTCAATCTGTGGTTGTGATCTCTAATCCTACATCGACACAACCTCAGCGAGACAACGCGCGCAACCAGAACGCGCAACGAAGACAGTTTACGAAGATCAACATGCCATTGTCGCAAGTCTTGCAACACATGTTGAAAGCAGAGCTGATTACCTTGAGGGATCCTCCTTAGAATGTCAACACTTCCTCTCCGAGATACAATCCTAATGCTAAGTGTGCTTACCATTCCAATAGCCCAGGACATAGTACTAATGATTGTTGGGCTCTGAAGAACAAGATTCAAGACATGATTGAAGCTAAGCAGATTGAGTTTGACCCTCCTGTTGAGTCTCCGAATGTGATCAACGCGCCTATGCCTAATCATGACAAGAGTTCCAATGTCACAGGACGATACTTATGTTTTCAACATAGATGACTTGACCATTCCTTTGATGACTGTTAAGAAGAATTTGCTGCAAGCCGGTGTCAATCCAGGATGCCCAGAGAATTGCCGTTGGTGCCCATCTGCGCCTGATGGCTGTCCTTGGTTGAGAAGACGTGTTCAGTGCATGATGGATAACCGTGAGATACTATTTCTGAAACCACCTGTGCATAAGTTGTGTGAAGAAATGTCTAAGTTGAAGATTGACAATGCGAATAAAACTGCACCATCTGTGTGAGATACCTTGGGGCAGCCAAGTGGAAAGTTTGACTACATGGTGAAGTACACAGTTCCTGAAAGCTACAAGATTCCTATTAAAGATGTTAAGGCAACCGGATGGGGTGACAATTTCCCAGAAGACTATGCTGATGTTAACACTATCAGGATTTCCTCTGCTGATTCTGTGCCTAGAGTGGCACCTCTCATCATTACTTCTCCTAGACCAGTTCCATATTCCTCTGACAAGGCCATCCCTTGGAATTATGGAGCTGATGTTTACTATCATGGCGTCAAGCAAGACCCTCTGACCATTGAAGATCTTACCATTGAAGCTACCGTTCTTGACATCGACAACATCACCGGATCAAGTAAGGTGACCAGAACCGGAAGGGTATTCTCTCCAGATATCTCTCCTCCAAAAGACACTGTGACTCCAGCTCGCATTCCAGCTATTCAATCCATTCCCCAAGAACCAGTGACTCATCCTGCTCAGCCAGAAGTACCAAAGGGAGTTACTGAAGACACCTCCAAACAAGAAATGGAGGAAATTCTGAAGATTATCAAGAAGAGTGATTACAATGTTGTGGAACAGTTAGGACAGACTCCGTCCAAAATCTCCATGCTTGCACTAGTCTTGTGCTCTGAGGCTCATGCTAATGCCTTGGTGAAGTTTCTGAAGAATGCTCATGTGTCGCAAGACACTACCACTGACCAGTTTGAAGTTTGTATTGCTAGCCTGGCTGCCAACAACGGCCTAGGCTTCTCGATCTTGATTTGACTCGGAAAGAAACATAACAAAGCCTTGCACATCTCTGTTGAATGCAAGGGCACTACACTGTCTCATGTTTTGGTGGATACCGGTTCTGCTTTGAATATCCTTCCGAAGACTGCTTTTGATCGACTCGATGTCGAAGGGTTGGTTCTGAGACCCAGTGACATTATTGTGAGAGCTTTTGATGGTTCTAAGCGAGCGCTTGGAGAGCTCACTGCTGTTAAAATCGGTTCCCGGACTTTTGACTCCACTTTCTTTGTCATGGACATCCGTCCCGCTTACTCTTGCCTACTTGGACGCCCTTGGATACATGGGGCGGTACCTACCCTACATCGTGTCAAGTACCCGGTGAAAGGGAAGGTTGTTACAGTATGTGGTGAAGAAGAATATATGGTCAGTCATCTACAATCATTCTGATACCTCGAGATAGAGGGTGAATTCTTTGAGACTCCCTGTCAAGCTTTTGAAACAATACCAGTCATGCCCTGACTCTCCCGCACTCCCGGTTACGAAAGTTCCACCTAGGATGGCCTCGCTGAAGGATGCTCAAGATGCAGTTGAAGAAGGAGGTAGCACTATTTGGGGTCAGCTCCCTGATCTTCCTTTTAAATCTAACATGACTGGTTTAGGCTTCACCATCAAGGGTCAGAAAATGATACGCCACGAACGTGCCGGCCAACTTCCTTTCCGCATCAGCCAGAGTGGAATCCATGCTATAGAAGACAACGACAACGGCTTCGACATCAGCAAGTGGATCTTCTCAACTCCAGATCATGGGCTCAGCAATTGGAAGGCTGAAGACGTCATACCAATCTCCTTTAGCCAGGAGTAATTGCTCTTGTTTTGTTTTGCTTTTCGTATTTTTATGTTTTGAACAATAAACTCTAAAGCCTAGTGCCTTGCCCGGGGCATCATGGCTCGTTTGCGAGGGTTATTATCTGTTGTTTGCGCGTTTTCATTAAATAAATTCGTTGGACTTTTGCATTTCAATTGTTTGTTTTCTTTCTTTACTTTATCACCCCTCCAAAAAGCTATGTGTTTCTTACACACACCCACGTGATACACTGCAGAATCACTCCGAATCTCGTTAATAACAGCTATGTTATTGCTAAATATGACTTCGATAATCCGATCTACCTAGTCAAGACGAAAGTGAGGAAGATTGTGAAGTGCCGGAGAACTTGTCGATGAAGAAGATCGAAGTATATACCACACGAAGAGCAAGTTGAGGTTGTGAACTTGGATACTAACAAAGACAGAAAAGAGATCAAGATAGGAGCGGGTCTTGAGAACAGTGTCAAAGAAAGGTTAGTTCAGATGCTACGAGACTATGTTGAAGTTTTTGCTTGGTCATACGAAGACATGCCGGTTTGACATTGATATTGTGGTACACCGTTGCCAACAAAAGAGGGTTTTACCGGTGAAATGAAGGTCGTCGCATGCCCCGAGATGTCGAGAAAATCAAAGCCGAAGTTATGAAGCGCTTAACGCTGGTTTCCTAGCCGCTACCTCTTATCCGCAATGGGTTACTAATGTAGTGCCTGTGCCCAAGAAGGATGGCAAAGTACGAATGTGTGGATTACAAAGATCGAACAAAGCAAGTCCGAAAGACGATTTTCCACTTCCCATATTGATGTTACGTTGACAACACCGCCGAGATAAGGTTTTCTCCTTCATGGATGGTTTCTCCTACAATTAGATCAAAATGGCTCTCAAGACATGGAGAAGACTACTTTGTTACAGTGGGGCACTTTCGCTACAAGGTTATGCCGTTTGGATGAAGAACGCAGCGCCACTTATCGATGCTATGGTGACATTATTTCATGACATGATTCATCACGAGATAGAGTGTACGTCGACGACATGATAGCTCGATCACGATCAAGAAGAAAATCTTGATCATTTGCGAAACTATTTGATGATTGAAGAAGTAGATCGAGACTTAATCCTAACAAGTGCACCTTTGGAGTCGATCCGTAAACTCCTAGGGTTTGTTGTCAGTGGTAAAGGTATTGAAGTCGATCCTGCTAAGGTTAAAGCTATTCAAGAAATGCCAGCTCCCCGCACCGAGAAGGAAGTCAGAGGTTTCTTGGGCCGATTGAACTACATTGCCAGATTCATTGCACATCTGACTGCTACTTGTGAGCCAATCTTCAAGTTACTAAAGAAAGATCAAGTAGTGGAATGGAACGACGATTGCCAGATCACTTTTGACAAAATCAAGGAGTACCTACAGAATCCTCCTATCCTGATGCCGCCCACCGAAGGAAGACCTCTTATCATGTACTTGACAGTGCTAGAGAATTCAATGGGATGTGTGTTGGGGCAACATGACGAGTCTGGTCGAAAAGAGCATGCAATATACTACCTTAGCAAAAAGCTTACCGACTATGAAACAAGATACTCACAATGAGAAAACTTGCAACGCTTTGGCTGCTCACGACTAAGGCAGTATATGTTGACCAACACTACCTTGTTGATTTCAAGATGGATTTGATAAAATACATATTTGAGAAACCAGCTCTCCGAAGAATAGCAAGATGGCGATGATCCCGACCGAATCGACATCCGACACTTCTAAAGTGATCAAAGGAAGTGTAGTAGCCGATCATTTGGCTCATTAAGCCGTAGATGACTATCGACTATGCGTTCAATTTCCAGATGAAGATGTTTTACTAGTCACGATTGTGAAGAACTGTGCCTAGACGAAGGACCGAACAAGGATCCCGATGGACCATGGTCTTTGATGGAGCCTCAAATGCACTTGGCAATGGCATTGGCGCCATCATTACATCCCCTGGCATACTCCTTTCACCGCCATTATGTTTCATTGCACTAATAACATGGCCGAATGGCGTGCATCATGGGTATCAAGGTCGCTATTGACTTAAGAATCAAGTTCTTACAGTGTATGGAGACTCGGCTTTAGTGATCGGTCAAAGTTAAGGCGAGGGATACAAGCATCCGAACCTCATTCCGAGAGCATGTTTTGAGTTTGATCCCCTACTCAAGAGATTACTTTCAATCATATTCCACGAGAAGAGAATCGGTTGGGCACGATTGGCTACTATGTCATCTATGTTCAAGGTCGATGGGACAACGAGGCTCCCCAGATCATCATTTAGAAGTTCGACGAACCAGGATATTGTTATGAGCTTGATACAAAAGAGAAACATTGGTACTATGACGTGAAGAGGTATCTTGAGACTCAGGAATATCCAGAGGGCATCATCAACGATAAGAAGTTCATGAGAAGATTTGCATCCAAATTCTTCCTCAAAGAACATCTTATACAAGCGCAACCATGACTTGTGCTTACTCCGCTGTGTAGACCAGAAAACAGCAATACGCATCATGGAAGAGTTACACGAAGGCGCATTTGGTACCCACTCCAGTGGACATACAATGGCTAAGAAGATTCTGAGAACAGGTTACTATTGGTCCACCATGGAAGCTGATTGTCACCGCTACGCTCGATCTTGTCACAAATGCCAGATTTATGCAGACAAAGTACACGTACCTCCAGTACCTCTGAATGTTTTGACTTCTCCTTGGCCTTTTGCAATGTGGGGCATTGACATGATCGGAGAAATCAAGCCCACAGCTTCCAATGGACATCGTTTCATCCTTGTGGCGATTGACTATTTCACCAAATGGGTAGAAGCAGCCTCGTTCGCATCAGTTACCAAGAATGTTGTGGCTCGTTTAATCAAGCATGATCTTATCTGTCGGTATGGCATTCCCGAAAGGATTATCACAAATAACAGTTCCAATCTCAACAACAAGATGATCACCGAACTCTGCACGCAATTCAAGATCAAGCATCACAACTCTTCTCCGTATCGGCCTAAGATGAATGGCACAGTGGAAGCCGCCAATAAGAATATCAAGAAGATCATACAGAAGATGACAGTGACTTACAAAGATTGGCATGAGATGTTACTATTTGCTCTTCATGGTTACCGCACTACAGTACGGACATCAACAGGGGCAACCCCCTTTTCTCTTGTATATGGTATGGAAGCAGTCCTACCCATCGAGGTTCAGATCCCCTCAACCAGAGTCCTTCAGGACGCAGAGTTAGGCGAAGACGATTGGATTCAGACTCGCCTTGACCAGATTAACTTGATCGATGAGAAATGGCTTGCATCCATTTGCCATGGACAGATTTATCATAAGCGAATGATCAGAGCATTTAACAAGAAGGTCAAGCACCGAGTCCACCAAGTCGGTGATCTAGTAGTCAAGCGCATCATTCTTCCACAAGGTGATCCCAGGGGAAAATGGACTCCCACCTATGAGGGACCGTTTGTAGTCATGACAGTATTTTCCGACGGAGCTATGATACTTAGCACCATGGATGGTGAAGACTTCCCACACCCTGTGAACGCAGACATAGTAAAAAAATACTACGCATAAATGAGACCCGCTAGGTCGACTGACCTAGGCAAAAATAAGGGCATCCTGGCGAACCAAAAGGGTTCGGGAAAAGTTAAGGATATATACAAAAGATGTACACCCGGCAAGTCGAAAACCTGAAAAGGCGGCTTGGGCAAAAAAGGGTATCCCGGTAGACTGAAAACCCGAAAGGGCGGTCTAGGCAAAAGTTAGGGATTTAAGCGTACGACTATGTCTCTTCCAGAGCACCTGCTTCCAGGCTACTATCAGCATTCAAGATTCAAATGGCGAAGATCAATTCACTCACTTTCTACTGACAGCAAGGAGATGAGATAGTTGAAATATATGAGTACTAGCATAGTTGGAACTTAACGAGATTGTTTCCGCATAGCTTTTGTTTTTTACTTTTCTTGTGTACAAACTGCTTGGCCATACGCCACATTTCAAATTAATACAAGTTCTTTCTCTTTACAATTTTCATTATTGTTGCTTGCATAAAGTCCAACGTTTGCTTTGAATGATTATATGCATCTGACAATAAAAATTTATTTACAAACATGCGAAAAGTGAAAGAACAAGCATAATTACTACAGGCTCTAGGAATTGAGATGACGACGAAAGTCGCCAATACATTCCCCTGCAAAGTACAATCCCCACAGAGATGTCACTCATCACAAAATCTCCTCAACGGAGTAACGCATTTTCCTCCACTAGTCCCGACATTCCAAGCTTCATCACGTTAGTCCCCGAGCAGTGATCCCAATCAAACTAAGCCATGTTACATCAGTCTCCAAGCAGTAACAATTCATCACCAGCAGAGGTATCCCCAGCAAAATATCTCTCAACAATCATCACCTCCCCGGCAGCAGCAGTATCTAGACTTGAGACATGGTCAGATAGTGCATCGGAGGGAACCTACATCTTTTATTCCCCAGCCAGAGATTTCGACGGGCTCCAGATCCTTCTAACTCGATCTCCCAGCAACTATCAAATGCTCTCCAGCAGGATCTATGCGCAAGATCCCCAATAGAGCGCCTCCTAATTTTTCCCCCAGCAGGGCCTATGCACAAGATCGTCAGCAGCGCGTCTCTCAGTCTCTACCATCCTCAACAATATCTAGGATCAAGACTTGGTCAGATAGTGCATCGGAGGAATCGAGGTTGTCTTTCTTCTCAGAGTTTCCAACCCGTTTCGTCCCAACAGAAGCCAGGAATCCCCAAGCAGAACATCCACATCTTCTTCAAGATGGACATGTTTTGAAATACCATAACATCTATCATTCATACATTACTCATAAAAAGTCATAATTTGTGTATATGTCATTCATGCACATTGTCATGCATCATAATCTGCATAAGACTAACGATATTCTATGAAAGTTTCTTTTGTTTTTCCCAAACCGGTGAAAATCACTTATGAAACGACAGGTCCAGGATTAATGCCCGAAGCCAGACGGGAAACCCTATCCGAACGACCATCCTAGTTTTCCTCCGATGACAGATCCAGGATTAATACCCGAAGCCAGACGGGAAACCCTATCCGAACGATCACAAGTTATCCTCCGATAACAGGCATTGGATTGATACCCGAAGCACAACAGGGAATCTGTCCACATTTTGCCGACTATTATCCTCTCAGAGTAATCAAGAAGAAGATTTATTCTGACTCAATCTTATTATCAACAAGAACTACAGAGTCTGGCGTATAACTCAGTTGCCCTTGATGGCATATTAAGCCCATCTCCGACTATTTGTCGACATCTCTCCGCTTTCAGAATGCTGCATATTTGGTTAAAAACCAATACAAACCAATAACTTCATTCAAAGACGGATGTTGAAGTCTAATATACGACTCAACATCATTCTCTCCGGATGGCATCTTAAGCCCATCTCCATGCGCCCTTCTATTTTCAAGAACATCTACAGAGCCTAGCGTACGGCTCACTCCCCAACATCGATCAATCCAGATGGCATCTTAAGCCCATCTCCAACAACTCTCCTATTTAGAAGACATTCTTGAGTCTAACATACGACTCATTCCCCAGCGAAATCTCCAATTTCTCCAAATGGCATCTATAAGCCCATTCCCGCATCAATCAACAGCGAGTGCAAATTTTCAGGAGTACTCGAGTGTTCAATCAACTTCTACCTCTAGGTCACGAAAGGCAAGAATGCCAATCTAACCCTTCCAGTACAAGAAGATTGAACAGGGGCAGCTGTCATACCCCAAAATTTTCCCTCCTACTTCTTAAAACATTTCATACATCTATACTCAAGGATTCCTCAAGGGTTGATCAGACAAACCCTCTCCTAGTCAATCAACCCAAACTAGGGTTTGGCAATTCTCAGATCAAGATGGACTTCCAACATCTCCAATGGTCATCATGCCTCGTCTTATGCTTCAAATATTCTCCATGTCAAGTTTCAAGCCTCACAAGTCAAATTTCCTCAAATAATTGCTCAGATGGTTGAAAATCAGTTGTATTGGACAAAAAGTCAACTGTGGTCAACATACAGTCAAACTTCATGATTTTTGGTCAACATCCTCATTGTGATGTTACATTCATCATTTGATCAAGGGTTGATCATGATTCATCAAGAAAACTCAAGATTTGCTCAAAAGTCAAACTTTCTAAATTAGGGTTTCTCTGAGAAAAGTCAACCAAACTTTGACTGATCATAACTTCTTCATACTTTCTCAGAAATTTTTCCATCACCTCTTGTTTTGAAGGAAATTCAATTCTCTACAACTTCATGTCTCACAAGAATGTCCAAAAAATGCTTCATTTGAGAGGTATGGCTCAAAACATTATAGGTCATTTTCAAAGTCAACAAAAAGTCAACATTTTGTTTTGAGGATATATTGAGCATGGAGACTCCAATTGAGATGAGACCAAAATTTTTGGTTAGAGGACTCTTAGAGCTTTCCAAAGAGTCCAAGAACACTCAAAAATGTGGAAAATTGAGCAAGATACACTATTCAGAAGTTGGGCAATTTTGGACAATTGCACAAAAGGACATTTTGGTCAAAATGCAAAATTTTCCAAATGGGCCTAAAATCTTTTGATCCAAACTTGTTCATGACATTATTCTTGACCCATAAATGCTTGTCCATGGCAATTTTCTATTTTATTAATTTATTTTTGAATTTTAGAACATTTAATTCAAAATTAAATTATATAAAATATGAAAATAATATATTTTTCCAAAAGGGCTGATTTTATACCAAACTTGAGGTCCAAGGAAGCCCAAAACACTTGCCAATTTCGTGCATGATCATGCATTGAAGAGGAAATCAAATTTCTTCCAAAAAATTGATTTTTATTTGAAAAATATTGAATGCTCCAAATCAAATCTTTTTTCACTCTTTTTCCTCTCTCAAACTCTTCTATAAATACTCAGCAAGTACACAAGCACAAGACACGAAACCCTAGCCCAAGAAAGAGCCCTCACTTTGCCAAAAATTTTCATAAACTTTTGAAAATCGAATTTCAAATTGCAGCAAGTTTTAAGGCAAACAAACTATCCAATCTTGTTCCTTGACATCCCAGGAGTCAAAACCATCTCTTACTCGAAGCCAAATCACCCTGAATCGAGCCATCTAGCTCTCACCGGTTTGCTACTTTTCATGATTTTGATTTTTTAATTCCATGCATTGCTAATCGTTTTCATGTGCTTATTTGAGTTCAGGACATCAAGTAGATCATGAATGATGCCATTCATGCAAGCTTAGACGTAGAAAACGTAAACCACCATTGCTAGGGCATTTTGGTCTGCTTCGATCGAACCGGGTGTTACAGGCACTTTCATCCAAAACCGATGCCATCATTGGGTTCAGGAGGGTCGATTTAGGGGGATAGGGTCCCCCTTTCCCATTTATCGTTCGTATTTTGCTTGTTTTGATTTCAGGTCCATCGGAGAAGACGACCGGAGCTAGGGCTCCGGCGTCGTTGAATGTGTTGACTCCGGCGAAGGCAAGCGTGGCAGTTTGGCTCGTTCTGATTCGTCCATCCGTTCACATGGGGTCCACGCACGCTGACTCAGTTTGAATTCAAATCCAGGACGCGTCACCATTCAAATGTCCTTGTTTTCAACTTTTTCAAACACCAAGTGACGTTTGGTCTAGTGGTTAAAGCGCTGCCTGTTCAGAGATTCTCCTTCTGGTCATGGGTTCGATCCTCACTGGCACCAGTTTTTGTTTCTTTTTCTCAAACTTCCATATTTTCCAATTATTTCATATTTTCTAATATTTTGCACCTATTTTAATTAGTTTCATAATTTTATTTCATGCATTAAAAAACACCAAAAATTATTTTTCTTTTTACACTATTTTTTGAAAATACTTATTTAATTTATAAAATTAAAAAATACAATTTTGCATGCATATTTATTTTTATTCATAATTTAGCATTTAAATCAATTTTAATTAGTTTTAAATTATTAAATTGCATTCAAAAAATCCCAAAAATTTATTTTAGCATATTTATGTTATTTCCAGCATGTCATATTTTTCTTATTTAAAAAATTGCATTTTTCTAACATTTTTTCTCTTATTCGATTCATCTCGTATTTTCCGATTTCTCATTCTTTTACAGGTTATTCCGTTTCAGACGATTTTTCTTTTACTGTTCTTGTTTTTCCAATAATGTAACTGCTCATGGGATGTAATAGTTTAAATTAGGTTTTATTTTCCGCAAGTTTAAATTATGTATACGCCCCAAAGCCATGTAATAGCGTGGACATTTACTTTTCCGCACCTTTACATTCCGCATTTTAATTTCGCACCCTATAAATTGCTAGTAACTAGGCGTGTATGGCAAGATAATAATCAACATAGCTCACTAATGTTCAAGATAAAATATTCGAATCAACATTCACATGCACTTTCTCTCGTTGCCTTACGATTACAAATGGTCATGTCGAGCGTAGATTCTAGCACCGTTGCCTTCAAAACAAATCATCATAGTCCCTTCGATACATAGATCATAGACCCACGGTGTCGCCCTTAGTACATGATCTTGACCCTCGATTGTAAGCTTCAAAATGATGATAGTCCTTCGAATGTGCCAGTTGCTTTCTATGACCATCGATGTCCTTCCATGTCCAGCCGTTACCACCAACTAATATGGTTATTCAATAACCAACGGTAGTATAATTAGTTGCTTGCTATCAAAATACTTCACCACTTTTTGTCAGTTTAAATCAAAATACATTTCAAACACTTTGTCCACATAAATCATTACAAAGTCAAGCGAAATGCCTTTTCAAAACATTTTTGTCAAACACGCCACGTTTAAAGTGATCAACAAGAGCAGATAACTACGGATGGAAAGGGTGCTAATACCTTCCCTTTCATAACCTTCTCTCACTCGGATCTATCTTTTCACCTTCCCTTAATTGGATAAAAGAAAAGTCAGTGGCGACTCTTGCTATCCGCATATTTGCGATACCAAAACACTAAAAAGTCAGTTCACCGTATTACAGTGTGCTTGGAGGTAATCCGCATGAAGCTGGTATTGGTGCTGACAGGTGTAATACGGTGAACTGACTTTGAGACTTTTGTATCGCAAATGTGCGGATAGCAAGAGTCACCACCGACTTTTCTTTTATCCAATTAAGGGAAGGTGAAAAGAACAGGAAAAGACCTTCGTTAGATTCTGAGTAAGGGAGAAGGTTATGAAAAGGAAGTATTAGCACCCTTTCCATCCGTAGTTATCTACGGCTCTTAGTTGCTCTTAGATCACTTTTGAAAAAATTGTGTCGTGTGTTTGAAAAATGTTTGAAAAGGCATTTCTTTGACTTTGTAATGATTCATGTAGGAATGTATACAAAGTGTTCGAAATGTTTCGTTTGAAAAGAGTTTAAACTTTGACAAAAGTGTGTGTGAAAAGTATTTGTTTGAGCAAGCAACTAAAAGTCTTATTACCTACCGAATGGTCGCTGTTGTTTTACTTTCCTTTAGAATAGTGCTATCCATACCATTAGTTCGTGAGGTAACCTTATCGCTGGATGTAAGCGGACATTCGAAGGGACATCGTGTGGTCATAGAAGGCAACAGGAAGTATCTAGCACGCTCAAGGACTATCATCGGAGACAATCGAGGTCAAGATCATGTATTCGTAGGCGACATCATGGGTCTATGATCTTTGTATCGAAGGGACTATGATGATTTGTTTGAAGGCAACTGGATCGAGGGCTTGACCATTTGTATCGTAAAGGCAACGAGAGAATTACCCTGCATGTGAAAAGAGTGTCGATTCGATATTTTATCTTGATATTATGAGTGATCTATGTCAATTTTATCTTGCCACACGCCTAATTACTAGCGTTTATAGGGTGCGAAAATAAATTATGGAAAGATAAAGTCCTACGCTATTACATGGCTTTGGGGCGCTACATAATAAGAGTGAAAATAAAAGTCCTAATTAAACTATTACATCCCCAGATTACATAATTGAAAAGAAAAGCAAGAAAATCGTCTCAAACGTTACAACCTATAAAGATACATAATCGGAAAATAAGAGAAAATGCATAAGAGGAAAATGTTAGCAAAAAGCATATTTTTTAATGAGGAAAAAGGTTTTATGTTAGTAATGACAACAATATGATAAGATAAATTTTTGGTAATTTAAAAAAAATTAAAAGTCATTTTAACGATTAATTAATAATTAAATAAAATATGCATGCAAAAATAATAATTTTTATATTAAAAATTAAATAAGTATTTTTCTGATGATTATGCAAAAAATAAATATTTTTGGTGTTTTTTAGATGCATGATAAAAAATAATGAAGATAAATTAAATAACATGAAAAATATTAAAGAAAAAGAAAATAGAAAAAAAGTTGGTTTTGCAAACTTGTAAAAATATTTGGTCCTGCCCAGGCTCGAACCGGTGTCCCTCTGGTAACACGTCACTCTCCCTTGCCTTCACCATTGAGCCAACGCGCGTTTGGTGTCATATAAATGAAACGAAGCGTTTTTGAACAGATTTGAATTCTGGGAACAAAGAACACGCGCGAAGATCTTCATCTTCTTCGTTTGAAATTTTGAAAACTTAGCGTCGGCTGAGTTCGACGCTATGGCCCCTGCAAATATCAAAAAATCCAATACAAGCAATATAAATGAGATTCAAAGCCATGGTTCGATTGGAAACATCGTTCTAAGCACGATGGTGGTATCAATTTCGTCCAATTTTTCGTATTTAGAGAAACCCTAAATCGCTTCAGAAAACCCTAACTATGGTGAATCCCGTTTCAGGAGACTTCAAGGAATGTGTTTGGATGCTTGGAATTGGCTGAATCGAAGCAAAACTATGGCTGCAAGTTGCTTCAAGAACACGGTTTTTTGGCTTTAGGTTAGGGTTCCTCCAAGCAATTTTTTTGTTCTTTCTCATGTTGTATGCATTGTATATTTATAGTGGATGGATTTTGGGCTGAATTGAAGAACAAATATTGTCGTTTTCGTGTTGTTTGGTAACCTTATTCGTTGGATGTAAGTGGGACATTCGAAGGGACAACAGATGGTCATAGAAGGCAACTTGTAGGAATTATCCTAGCACGTTCGAAGAGACTGTCATCACTTTTCGTAGGCGACAATCGAGGGTCAAGATCATGTATTCGTAGGCAACATCATGGGTCTATGATCTTTGTATCGAAGGGACTATGATGATTTGTTTTGAAGGCAACGGTGCTAGGATACCTCTACGTTCGAGGGACTTGACCATTTGTATTCGTAAAGGCAACGAGAGAGAATTACCCTAAGGGGTGCATGTGTGAAAAGAGTATGTCGATTCAGATATTTTATCTTGAAATTATGAGTGATCTATGTCCAATTTTATCTTGCCATACACGCCTAATTACTAGCAGTTTATAGGGTGCGGAAAATAAATTGCGGAAAGTAAAAGTGCGGAAAGATAAACTCCTACGCTATTACATGGCTTTGGGGCAGTTACATAATAAGAGTTCGGAAAATAAAAGTCCTAATTAAACTATTACATCCCATAGGCAGTTACATAATTGAAAATGAAAAGCAAGAAAAATCGTCCGAGACGTTACAACCTATAAACAGATACATAATCGAAAAACAAGAGAAAATGCATAAGTGGAAAATGTTAGCAAAAAGCATGATTTTTAAATGAGGAAAAAGGTTTTATGTTAGTAATGACAAAAATATGATAAGATAAATTTTTGGTAATTTTCTGGATCGTTTTGGTAATTTAAAAACAATTAAAAGTCATTTTAACGATTAATTAATAATTAAATAAAATATGCATGCAAAAATAATAATTTTTATATTAAAAATTAAATAAGTATTTTTCTGATGATTATGCCAAAAAGAAATATTTTTGGTGTTTTTTAGATGCATGATAAAAAATATTGAAGATAAATTAAATAACATGAAAAATATTAAAGAAAAAGAAAATAGAAAAAAAGTTGGTTTTGCAAACTTGTAAAAATATTTGGTCCTGCCCAGGCTCGAACCGGTGTCCCTCTGGTAACACGTCACTCTCCCTTGCCTTCACCACTGAGCCAACGCGCGTTTGGTGTCATATAAATGAAACGAAGCGTTTTTGAACAGATTTGAATTCTGGGAACAAAGAACACGCGCGAAGACCTTCATCTTCTTCGTTTGAAATTTTGAAAACTTAGCGTCGGCTGAGTTCGACGCTATGGCCCCTGCAAATATCAAAAATCCAATACAAGCAATATAAATGAGATTCAAAGCCATGGTTCGATTGGAAACATCGTTCTAAGCACGATGGTGGTATCAATTTCGTCCAATTTTTCGTATTTAGAGAAACCCTAAATCGCTTCAGAAAACCCTAACTATGGTGAATCCCGTTTCAGGAGACTTCAAGGAATGTGTTTGGATGCTTGGAATTGGCTGAATCGAAGCAAAACTATGGCTGCAAGTTGCTTCAAGAACACGGTTTTTTGGCTTTAGGTTAGGGTTCCTCCAAGCAATTTTTTTGTTCTTTCTCATGTTGTATGCATTGTATATTTATAGTGGATGGATTTTGGGCTGAATTGAAGAACAAATATTGATCAATCAATGCAAAAATTATTTGATTTTGTACAAAATCAAATCTTCCTTTTTTGATCCAATTTCAATCAATTTCTTGCCAAATCAATACAAATTTCAAAATTTGCCAGCTTGTATGAGTTGCTTGGATCTCAAGAATGAGAGAAAAATCAACTTTGCATTTAATTTTGATTTTATACCTTAATTTTTAATTTTATTTGTTTTTAAATGAATAAAATCCAAATTAAATAGAAAAATAAAGACAAAATTCGTGGCATTGGGCTTGAAGGTTCCAAATAAGATAAGGAACAAGTTTAAACCAAGAAAAACTAGGCCCATTTGCAAAATTTTGGATTTTGACAAGTATTTCTCTTTGTGCACCTCTTCAAAAATGCCCAACTTGTGCAAGGTGTATTTTGCTCAATTTTCCATATTTTTGAGTGTTCTTGGACTTTTTAGAAAGCTCTAGGTGTCCTCTAAACAACCTCTTTGGTTTCATCTCAATTGGAGTTCCCATGCTCAATAAAACGTCATTACAAAAAGTTGACTTTTTGTTGACTTTGAAAAGGACCTATAATGTTTTGATCCATATCTTCAAAATGAAGCATTTTTTGAACATTCTTGTGAGACATGAAGTTGTAGAGAATTGAATTATATTCAAAATGAGAGGTGGTGGAAAAATTTCTGAGAAAGTATGGAGAAGTTATGCTCAGTCAAAGTTCAGTTGACTTTTCACTAAAAAACCCTATTTTGGAAAGTTTGACTTTTGAGCAAATCTTGAGTTTTCTTGATGAATCATGATCAACCCTTGATCAAATGATGAATGTGACTTCAAAATGAAGATGTTGACCAAAAATCATGAATTTTGATTGTATGTTGACCACAGTTGACTTTTTGTCCAATACAACTGATTTTCAACCATCTGAGCAATTATTTGAGGAAATTTGACTTGTGAGGCTTGAAACTTGACATGGAGAATATTTGAAGCATAAGACGAGGCATGATGACCATTGGAGATGTTGGAAGTCCATCTTGATCTGAGAATTGCCAAACCCTAGTTTGGGTTGATTGACTAGGAGAGGGTTTGTCTGATCAACCCTTGAGGAATCCTTGAGTATAGATGTATGAAATGTTTTAAGAAGTAGGAGGGAAAATTTTGGGGTATGACAGCTGCCCCTGTTCAATCTTCTTGTACTGGAAGGGTTAGATTGGCATTCTTGCCTTTCGTGACCTAGAGGTAGAAGTTGATTGAACACTCGAGTACTCCTGAAAATTTGCACTCGCTGTTGATTGATGCGGGAATGGGCTTATAGATGCCATTTGGAGAAATTGGAGATTTCGCTGGGGAATGAGTCGTATGTTAGACTCAAGAATGTCTTCTAAATAGGAGAGTTGTTGGAGATGGGCTTAAGATGCCATCTGGATTGATCGATGTTGGGGAGTGAGCCGTACGCTAGGCTCTGTAGATGTTCTTGAAAATAGAAGGGCGCATGGAGATGGGCTTAAGATGCCATCCGGAGAGAATGATGTTGAGTCGTATATTAGACTTCAACATCCGTCTTTGAATGAAGTTATTGGTTTGTATTGGTTTTTAACCAAATATGCGGCATTCTGAAAGCGGAGAGATGTCGACAAATAGTCGGAGATGGGCTTAATATGCCATCAAGGGCAACTGAGTTATACGCCGGACTCTGTAGTTCTTGTTGATAATAAGATTGAGTCAGAATAAATCTTCTTCTTGATTACTCTGAGAGGATAATAGTCGGCAAAATGTGGACAGATTCCCTGTTGTGCTTCGGGTATCAATCCAATGCCTGTTATCGGAGGATAACTTGTGATCGTTCGGATAGGGTTTCCCGTCTGGCTTCGGGTATTAATCCTGGATCTGTCATCGGAGGAAAACTAGGATGGTCGTTCGGATAGGGTTTCCCGTCTGGCTTCGGGCATTAATCCTGGACCTGTCGTTTCATAAGTGATTTTCACCGGTTTGGGAAAAACAAAAGAAACTTTCATAGAATATCGTTAGTCTTATGCAGATTATGATGCATGACAATGTGCATGAATGACATATACACAAATTATGACTTTTTATGAGTAATGTATGAATGATAGATGTTATGGTATTTCAAAACATGTCCATCTTGAAGAAGATGTGGATGTTCTGCTTGGGGATTCCTGGCTTCTGTTGGGACGAAACGGGTTGGAAACTCTGAGAAGAAAGACAACCTCGATTCCTCCGATGCACTATCTGACCAAGTCTTGATCCTAGATATTGTTGAGGATGGTAGAGACTGAGAGACGCGCTGCTGACGATCTTGTGCATAGGCCCTGCTGGGGGAAAAATTAGGAGGCGCTCTATTGGGGATCTTGCGCATAGATCCTGCTGGAGAGCATTTGATAGTTGCTGGGAGATCGAGTTAGAAGGATCTGGAGCCCGTCGAAATCTCTGGCTGGGGAATAAAAGATGTAGGTTTCCTCCGATGCACTATCTGACCATGTTTCAAGTCTGGATACTGCTGCTGCCGGGGAGGTGATGATTGCTGAGAGATATTTTGCTGGGGATACCTCTGCTGGTGATGAATCGTTACTGCTTGGAGACTGATGTAACATGGCTTAGTTTGATTGGGATCACTGCTCGGGGACTAACGTGATGAAGCTTGGAATGTCGGGACTAGTGGAGGAAAATGCGTACTCCGTTGGGGAAATTTTGTGATGAGTGACATCTCTGTGGGGATTGTACTTTGCAGGGGAATGTATTGGCGACTTTCGTCGTCATCTCAATTCCTAGAGCCTGTAGTAATTATGCTTGTTCTTTCACTTTTCGCATGTTTGTAAATAAATTTTTATTGTCAGATGCATATAATCATTCAAAGCAAACGTTGGACTTTATGCAAGCAACAATAATGAAAATTGTAAAGAGAAAGAACTTGTATTAATTTGAAATGTGGCGTATGGCCAAGCAGTTTGTACACAAGAAAAGTAAAAAACAAAAGCTATGCGGAAACAATCTCGTTAAGTTCCAACTATGCTAGTACTCATATATTTCAACTATCTCATCTCCTTGCTGTCAGTAGAAAGTGAGTGAATTGTTTTTCGCCATTTGAACCTTGGATGCTGATAGTAGTCTGTAGATAGGTGATCTGGACGAGACATAGTCGTACGCTTGAATCCCTAACTTTTGCCTAGATCGCCTTTCGGTTTTCACCAGGGATACCCTTTTTTGCCCAAGCCGCCTTTGCAGGTTTTTGACTTTCCGGGTGTACATGTTTTGTATATATATCCTTAACTTTTGCCCGAACCCTTTTGGTTCGCCAGGATGCCCTTATTTTTTGCCTAGGCCAGTCGACCTAGCGGGTCTCTTTTATGCATAGTATTTTTTGACTATGTCTGCGTTCACAGGGTGTGGGAAGTCTTCACCATCCATGGTGCCAAGTATCATAGCTCCGGAAAATATCATCTTGACTACAAATGGTCCCTCGTGGGTGGGAGTCCATTTGCCCAGGATCAACTTGTGGAAGAATGATGCGCTGACTACTAAATCACCGACTTGGTAGACCCTGCTTGACTCTTTTGTTGAATGCTCGATCATTCGCTCGATAGATCATCCATGGCGGATGGATGCGAGTCGTTTTCATCAATCAAGTTAATCGGTCAAGTCGGATCCAATCGTCTTCACCTGGCTCTGCGTCTTGGAGGACTCTGGTTGAGGGTATCTGAACCTCGATTGGTAGGACTGCCTCCATACCGTATACAAGAGAGAATGGGGTTGCCCCTGTTGATGTTCGTACTGTAGTGCGATAACCATGAAGAGCGAATGGTAACATCTCATGCCAATCCTTGTAAGTCACTGTTATCTTCACGTCATAGTACCAAGGTTTCTCTTCCGTATCAAGTTCACAACAGTATACTGGTTCGTCAAACCTTTCGATGATGATTTGGGGAGCCTCGTTGTCCCATCTGACCTTGAACATAGATGACATAGTAGCTAACGCGTCTGCCAACTGATTCTCTTCTCGTGGAATGTGATTGAAAGTAATCTCTTCGAAGCAGGGGATCAAACTCAAAACATATTCTCGATACCGAATGAGATTCGGGTGCTTCGTATCCCACTCGCCCTTAATTTGACTGATCACTAAAGCTAAGTCTCCATACACTTGCAAGAACTTGATTCTTAAGTCAATAGCAGCTTTAATACCCATGACGCACGCTTCGTATTCGGCCATGTTGTTGGTGCAACTGAAACATAATCTGGCGGTGAAAGGCGTATGTCCGCCTGCAGGGGATGTAATGATGGGGCCAATGCTATAGCCAAGTACGTTTGAGGCTCCATCAAAGACCATGGTCCATCGGGATCCTTGTTCAGGTCCTTCGTCTGGTCCTGGTTCTTCACAATCAGTAACTAACAAAACATCTTCGTCTAGAAACTCGAACTGCATAGACTGATAGTCATCTATGGCTTGATGAGCCAAATTATCGGCTACTACACTTCCTTTGACCGCTTTCTGAGAAGTATACTGGATGTCGTATTCAGTTAAGATCATTTTCCATCTTGCTATTCTTCCGGAGAGAGCTGGTTTCTCAAATATGTATTTTATCGGATCCATCTTGGAAATCAACAAGGTAGTGCGAGTCAACATATACTGTCTTAGTCGGAAAGCAACCTAAGCAAAGCACGCAAGTTTTCTCGAGTGAGTATCTTGTTTCATCGGTAAACTTTTGCTAAGGTAGTATATTGCATACTCTTTTCGACTGCACTCGTCATGTTGCCCCAACACACACCCCATTGAGTTCTCTAACACCGTCAAGTACATGATAAGAGGTCTTCCTTGACGGCATCGATAGAGGATTCTCGTAGGTACTCCTTGATTTTGTCAAAAGCGATCTGGCAATCGTTGTTCCATTCCACTACTTGATCTTTCTTTAGTAACTTGAAGATTGGCTCACAAGTAGCAGTTAGATGTGTAATGAATCTGGCAATGTAATTCAAACGTCCCAAGAAACCTCTGACTTCCTTCTCGGTGCGGGGAGCTGGCATTTCTTGAATAGCTTTAACCTTGGCGAGATCAACCTCAATACCTTTGCCACTGACAACAAACCCTAGGAGTTTACTGGATATGACTCCAAAGGTGCACTTGTTGGGGTTAAGTCTTAATCTGTACTTCATCAACCTATCAAACAGTCTATGATCAAGCTATCATGTCATCGACATAGACCTCTATCTCGTGATGAATCATGTCATGAAATAATGTCACCATGGCACGCTGATAAGTGGCGCCTGTGTTCTTTAGTCCGAACGGCATGACCTTGTAGCAGAAAGTGCCCCACTATGTAACAAAAGTTATCTTCTCCATGTCTTCAGGAGCCATTTTGATCTGATTGTAACCGGAGAAACCATCCATGAAGGAGAAAACTTTATGCTGAGCGGTGTTGTCGACTAGAACATCAATATAAGGAAGTGGGAAATCGTCTTTCGGACTCGCTTTGTTCAAATCTCTGTAATCCACACACATTCGTACCTTACCATCCTTCTTAGGTACAAGTACCACATTTGCAACCCACTGTGGATAAGAAGTAACAGCTAGAAAATCGGCGTTGAACTGCTTCATAACTTCGGCTTTGATTTTCTCAGACATCTCAGGACGCATACGACGAACCTTCTGCTTCAGTGGGAGAAAACCTTCTTTGGTTGGTAACCGGTGCACCACAATGTCAATGTCTAGACCTGGCATGTCTTCGTATGACCAAGCAAAAACCTCGATGTAGTCTCGTAGCATCTGAACCAATCTCTCTTTGACACTGTTCTCAAGTCCCGCTCCTATCTTGATCTCTTTTCTGTCTTCATCAGTACCCAAATTCACAACCTCAACTGGCTCTTCGTGTGGTTGTATAACTTGCTCTTCTTGCTGTAGCAGTCTGACAAGTTCTCCTGGCACTTCACAATCTTCCTTACTTTCGTCTTCGGCTTGGTAGATCGGATTATCGAAGTCATATTTAGCAATAGCATAGCTGTTATCAATGAGATTCTGAGTGATTCTGCAGTGTATCACGTGGGTGTGTGTAAGAAACACATAGCTTTTTGAAGGGGTGATAAAGTAAAAGAAAGAAAGAAACAATTAAATGTAAAAGTCCAACGATTTTATTGAATGAAAATATGCAAATGATGATAATAACCCTCAAACGAGCCATGATGCCCTGCAAGGCACTAGGCTTTAGAGTTTATTGTTCAAAACATAGAAAACGAAAAGAAACAAAACAAGAGCAATTACTCTGCCTAAAGGAGATTGGTATGACGTCTTGGTCTTCCAATTGTTGAGTCTGTTGTCGAGTTGGGAAGATCCACTACCGCGTCAAGTCGTTGTCGTTGTCTTCTATAGCATGGATTCCACTGGCCGATGCGGAAAGGAAGTTGGCTGCACGTTCAGGCGTATCATCTTCGACCTTGATGGTGAAGCCTAAACCGGTCTTGTCGATTTGAAAGGAAGATCGTGAGCTCACCCCAAATAGTACTACCTCCTTCTTCAACTACACTGAGCATCTTTCATGAGGCCATCCTAGGCGTAACTTGTGTTGAGGACGGGAGAGTCAGCAGCATGACCGGGATTGTTTCAAAAGCTTGATAGGGAGTCTCGAAGAATTCACCTCCCATCTCGAGATATCGGAATGACTGTAGATGACTGACCATATATTCTTCTTCACCACATACTGTAACAACCTTCCCTTTCACCGGGTACTTCAGTTTTTGATGTAAGGTAGAGGTAACAGCGCCTGCCCCATGTATCCAAGGGCGTCCGAGTAGGCAAGAGTAAGCTGGATGGATGTCCATGACAAAGAAAGTGGAATCAAAAGTCTGGGAACCGACTTTAACAGGCAGAATGAGCTCTCCAAGTACTGTTTGCTTAGAACCATCAAAAGCTCTCACAACAATGTCACTGGGCTTCAGAACCAATCCTTCAACATCAAGTCAGTCAAAAGCACTCTTTGGTAGGATATTTAGAGCAAAACCGGTATCCACCAAAACATGAGACAATGTAATGCCCTTGCATTCAATAGAGATGTGCAAGGCTTTATTGTGTTTCTTCCCGGCATGAGTCAAATCAGCATCAGAGAAGCCTAGGTCGTTATTGGCATCCAGACTAGCAATACAAACTTCAAATTGATCAGTAGTAGTGTCTTGCGGTACGTGAGCATTCTTCAGAAACTTCACCAAGGCTTTGGCATGAGCCTTAGAGCACAAGAGCAGAGCAAGCATGGAGATTTTAGACGGAGTCTGTCCCAACTGTTCCACAACATTGTAGTCACTCTTCTTGATAATCTTCATAATTTCATCCATTTCTCGTTTGGAGGTGTCTTCAGTAACTTCCTTTGGTACTTCTGTCTGAGTAGGAAGAGCTACTGGTTCTTTCCCTCTAACTTCGGGAACTGGTTGAATAACTGGAATGCGAGCTGGATTTGCAGTGTCTTTTGGAGGAGAGATTTCTGGAGAGAATACTCTTCCGATTCTGGTCACCTTACTTGATCCAGTGATGTTGTCAATGTCAGGAATGGTAGCTTCAACTGTTAGATCTTCAATGGTCAGAGGGTCTTGCTTGACGCCATGATAGTAGACATCATATCCATAATTCCAAGGAATAGCTTTGTCGGAGGAATATGGAACTGGTCTAGGAGAAGTAATGATGAAAGGTGCCACTCTAGGCACAGGATTAGCAGAGTAAATCCTTATTGTGTTAACATCACCATAGTCTTCTGGGAAATCGTCTCCCCATCCGGTTGCCTTAACATCTTCAATAGGAATTTTGTAGCTCTAAGGAACAGTATACTTCACCATATAATCGAACTTTCCACTTGGCTGCCCCAAGGTATCACACACATTCGGTACAGTTTCATTCACATCTTCGATCTTCAATTTCTTAGACATGTCTTCACACAGACTCTCCACAGGTGGTTTCAGGAATAGTATTTCACGGTTATCCATCATGCACTGAACACATCATCTCAACCAAGCACAACCATCAGGTGCAGATGGGCACCAACGGCAATTCTCTGGGCATCCTAGGTTGACACCGGCTTGCAGCAAATTCTTCTTAACAGTCATCAGAGGAATGGTCAAGTCATCTATGTTGAAAACGTAAGAGTTCTCGCCAATAGCATTGGAAATTTTGTCATGGTTAGGCATAGGCGCGTTGATCACGTTCAGAGTCTCAACAGGAGGGTCAAACTCAATCTACTTAGCTTCAATCATATCTTGAATCTTGTTCTTCAGAGCCCAACAGTTGTCAGTGTCGTGCCCTGGGCTATTGGAGAGATAAGCACACTTAGCATTGGGATTGTATCTCGGAGAGGAAGTGCTGACACTCTGAGGAGGATCCTTCAAAGTAATCAGCTCTGCTTTCAACATGTGTTGCAAGGCTTGTGACAATGGCATGTTGATCTTCGTAAAACTGTCTTCGTGGCGCATTCTGGCTACGCGCGTTGTCTCGCTGAGGTTGTGCTGATGTAGGATTGGAGATCACAACTGCCCCCACAAATTTAGCACGGTCGGTCTTGGCTCGGCTTTTCTGACCATACATAGCATTAGCTTCTTTCTTACCACCAAAATAACTCTTCGCAGCATTTGAAGATGTCTCTACATGAATCTTCCCACTCTTGATACCAGCTTCAATACGCTCTCCTATCAATATCAGCTCGGTGAATCCGGCTGAAGAGTTTCCAATCAGATGATTGAAGAATGGGCCTGTCAATGTTCCCATAAACATATCAACCAACTCCCTATGGGACAAGGGTGGTTGAACTCTGCCTGCTAGATCTCTCCATTTCTGAGCATACTCTTTGAACTTCTCATCACGACCCATAGACATACTCTGTAGTTGCATGCGAGTGGGTGTCAATTCAGCATTGTACTCATACTGTCTGTAGAAAGCATCTGCTAAGTCACTCCAAGTGCGGATACAGTCATTTTCTAGCTGATAAGACCACTCCAATTGAGTTCTGGACAAACTCTCTTGAAAATAATGCATCCACAACTTTCTGTCATCAATGTGGGGGTTGATCTTCTGAACATAGGACTTCAAATGCAGCTTCGGACAAGAAATGCCATCATACTTGGCAAAAGTGGGGACTTTGAACTTGGGAGGAATCACCACACCAGGGACAAGACTCAGATCATCAAAATTCAGCCCGGACATCTTTAGGTTTTCCACAGCATTCAGACGGTCTTCAAGTTGCTTGTACTTGTCATCTTCATCAGAGTACTGGTCATTATCATAGTGATCTTCTTTGTCCTTCTCAGGCTCACGCCGGTCTTCTTCATGTCCCTTGACACTTTCCTCAGTCTTGACACTCCCTTCTGAGAGCTCTATCCGGCTGACCACCTTAGGACCACCTTTGTAACGTCTACCCATGTTGAGAACACCAATGACCCTCTTCTTTCTGTTGATGAGTTTCTTCAGATCTTCTTGGCCTTGGACCAAGCTAATGAACATCTCCTGGAATTGAGCATTCTGAGCCTGGAGATCTTTGACAGTCTGTTCAAGAGCCATTTCTGCTAAAATAAATAGCGAGAAAATGAGAAAGCCAATCTTCAATGTACCTGTTATGAAATGTCATGCCATGATATGCGATGTTTATGCAAATGCAATGCAATATTTTCAAGGACCTTAAAGATTTAAATTTGTTAAACAAGCACGAACAAACATTTATTAGTTCTCTTTTTATTCTTTTTTCTTTTTAAGTACAAAAGATAGTTCGAAACAATAAAATAACATAAAAGAACAAAAATCCTAGAGCTCTAAGTCTCCCATGGGCGCTTCCTCTTGGTGTCGAGGTAGGCGTTGATGTTCCGCTCCTCGTGAAGTAGCTTTGTCAACTCTAGTTCCTTCTTCTCACTTGCATAGCACTGAGCTTCAAATGTATCTCTTTCTTCTTTAAGCTGAATCCAGGATCTCTTCAAGTCTTCAAAATCAGTAGGCATGTCAGGATGGAGAACAGTATAGGGTACGTCACCTATAGCAACAGGTTCCATAATTACGGGTAAAACAGGCGTGAATGGCATCATGAGGTTTTGAGCTCGAGCTCTCACCCATTTGAGGTAAGGTTCCCAAGGAATGGAGTTTTGGTGCCCCAAAGTCTTGGTATCAGTCTACTTTACCATGCCCCAAGCGTGTATGAACCTTCGTCGGTAATTCTGGAGATCGTGATTGTAGTCGAACACAATATCTTGGAGAAGCATATCATGTGGACCATCTCTTCGAGCAAAACCAAACTGACGTAGAGCTAGAGAAGGGTTGTAAGTAATACCTCCCCTTATACCAAGGAGTGGTACATTAGGGAATTCTCCACAACGCTCAATGAATGTGAAGTCCTTTTGAGAGAAAAGACACCAACGGATATCTGAATGAGAGAGTGACATTAGTCTTTGAGACCACTTCAATCTTTGTTCATTCTTCAATACTGATGGAGGAAGGGGCGAAATAAACCACCTGGAAAGTAACGGTATGCAACATATGAGAGTTCCTTGTCTTTTAGTAGTACGAGTGTGGAGAGAATGCAAAATATCTCCAAGTAAAGTAGGCACAGGATTGCGAGTAAGAAATATCTTAATGGCGTTGACATCTATGAATTGGTCTGAGTTAGGAAATAGAACCAAACCATAGATTAGCAAGGCCACAATGTCTTCGAATGCAGGGAAACTCATAACTTTGAGGAACTCTCGGGCTTTCTTAATCAAGGACTTGGCAAGTAAACCCGTAACTCCGCTTCTTGTTTCCCAATTGGCTTCAATGTCTGAGCGCTTTAGATGTAATGCTGATGCAATGTCTTCGTACCTAGGAACCTTTTCTAAACCAGTGAATGGCATTTGGTCAAGAATAGGTATCCCAAGTAGCTTAGAGAACTCTTCCAAGGTAGGAACCAACTGATAATCTGGGAATGTAAAGCAATGGTGTTTCGGATCGAAGAACTGGAATAGGATATGCATCATATCTTCTTCAAAACCGGAGATAACCAAGTCAAGCAGATAATCATGTCTTTTGATGAACTGAGCATGATCGGGAATTTCTAAAACCAATTCTTTGAGCTGAGAAGGTATACCCATGAAGTTGATTCGGATAGCCTTTCTAGAAGCCATAATCCCTACAAAACAGAGCAAAGATAAATCCTAGGTCCTTGAAATAGTTAGAAATGATATGCAATGCGATGATGTCATGATGTCATGTTTAGCACACACAAACAATTCACACAATAGACCTAGGTTTAAGGCTTGCATGAGGTATAGGTGTCTACCCTACCAAAAGTTTGAGTTGGTTCATCCTGTCCTATAATAGTAACCGGGTTCTACGAATCTCATATCATTGATCTTTCTCGTAGGCATTTATTTCAATACGACTACCAAGTGGTCGACCGAAAATATCCCAAAAGTCCGATCTCAATGAGCGTAGCATCGAGTATCAACCAACCTTAGTCTGCACCAAAGCCGGCCATCTCACTACCTTCTAATGTCCAAGATGGGTCAATTAAGGTTCTAAAAGTTGAGTTAGTGCTGATGACACCACGCAGAAGCCAAATACTATCCTCAACTTGGAAATGAAGAGTATTAGGACATCCAAAGTGTCTCACTAACGTAGCCATCATGTTGACCGTTTCGGTATACGCCTAACGGTCGGGACGATTTATTGCTACTTACCTAAAAGGAAACCTGGATCCGAGTGTAGGATCCCCCACAGATATAATAACCAAGCAACCCTTAAATATAAAGCAAGCAAATCAAACAGAAAACAGTAAAAGTGATCTAGAAATCCCTAAGGTATTCTCTCTTTAGGGTGTCTCCCGAGCAGAGTCGCCAGTTCTGTAATACGGTGAACTGACTTTGAGATTTTTGAATCGCAAATGTGCGGATATCAAGAGTCGCCACCAACTTTTCTTCTATCCAATTAAGGGAAGGTGAAAAGAATAGGAAAAGACCTTCGTTAGATTCTAAGTAAGGGAGAAGGTTATGAAAAGGGAAGGTATTAGCACCCCTTTCCATCCGTAGTTATCTACGGGCTCTTAGTTGCTCTTAGATCACTTTTGAAAAAAATTGTGCTTTCTGTGTGTTTGACAAAAATGTTTTGAAAAGGCATTTCGCTTTGACATTGTAATGATTCATGTAGGAATGTATACAAAGTGTTCGGAAATGTTTCGTTTTGAAAAGAGTTTAAACTTTGACAAAAGTGTGTGGTGTGAAAAGTATTTGTTTGAGCAAGCAACTAAAAGTCTTATTACCTACTCAGAATGGTCGTTTTCGTGTTGTTTTACATTCCTTTAGAATAGTGCTATCCATACCATTAGTTCGTAGGTAACCTTATACGTTGGATGTAAGCGGGACATTCGAAGGGACATCGTGTGGTCATAGAAGGCAACTTGTAGGAAGTATCCTAGCACGTTCGAAGGGACTATCATCATTTTTCGTAAGAGACAATCGAGGGTCAAGATCATGTATTCGTAGGCGACTTCATGGGTCTATGATCTTTGTATAGAAGGGACTATGATGATTTGTTTTGAAGGCAACGGTGCTAGGATACCTCTACGTTCGAGGGGCTTGACCATTTGTATTCGTAAAGGCAACGAGAGAGAATTACCCTAAGGGGTGCATGTGTGAAAAGAGTGTGTCGATTCAGATATTTTATCTTGAAATTATGAGTGATCTATGTCCAATTTTATCTTGCCATACACGCCTAATTACTAGCAGTTTATAGGGTGCGGAAAATAAATTGCGGAAAGATAAAGTCCTACGCTATTACATGGCTTTGGGGCAGTTACATAATAAGAGTGCAGAAAATAAAAGTCCTAATTAAACTATTACATCCCACAGGCAGTTACATAATTGAAAAAGAAAAGCAAGAAAAATCGTCTGAAACGTTACAACCTATAAACAGATACATAATCGGAAAATAAGAGAAAATGCATAAGAGGAAAATGTTAGCAAAAAGCATATTTTTTAATGAGGAAAAAGGTTTTATGTTAGTAATGACAACAATATGATAAGATAAATTTTTGGTAATTTTCTGGATCATTTTGGTAATTTAAAAAAAATTAAAAGTCATTTTAACGATTAATTAATAATTAAATAAAATATGCATGCAAAAATAATAATTTTTATATTAAAAATTAAATAAGTATTTTTCTGATGATTATGCCAAAAAGAAATATTTTTGGTGTTTTTTAGATGCATGATAAAAAATATTGAAGATAAATTAAATAACATGAAAAATATTAAAGAAAAAGAAAATAGAAAAAAAGTTGGTTTTGCAAACTTGTAAAAATATTTGGTCCCGCCTGCTCGAACCGTGTCCCTCGGTAACACGTCACTCTCCTTGCCTTCACCACCGAGCCAACGCGTTTGGTGTCATATAAATGAAACGAAGCGTTTTGAAGATTTGAATTGGGAACAAAGAACACGCCAAGACCTTCATCTTCTTCGTTTGAAATTTTGAAAACTTAGCGTCATGAGTTCGACGCTATGGCCCCGCAAATATCAAAATCCAATACAAGCAATATAAATGAGATTCAAAGCCATGGTTCGATTGGAAACATCGTTCTAAGCACGATGGTGGTATCAATTTCGTCCAATTTTCGTATTTAGAAACCCTAAATCGCTTGAAAACCCTAACTATGGTGAATCCGGTTTCAGGAGACTTCAAGGAATGTGTTTGGATGCTTGGAATTGGCTGAATCGAAGCAAAACTCTGGCTGCAAGTTGCTTCAAGAACACGGTTTTTTGGCTTTAGGTTAGGGTTCCTCCAAGCAATTTTTTTGTTCTTTCTCATGTTGTATGCATTGTATATTTATAGTGGATGGATTTTGGGCTGAATTGAAGAACAAATATTGATCAATCAATGCAAAAATTATTTGATTTTGTACAAAATCAAATCTTCCTTTTTTGATCCAATTTCAATCAATTTCTTGCCAAATCAATGCAAATTTCAAAATTTGCCAGCTTGTATGAGTTGCTTGGATCTCAAGAATGAGAGAAAAATCAACTTTGCATTTAATTTTGATTTTATACCTTAATTTTTAATTTTATTTGTTTTTAAATGAATAAAATCCAAATTAAATAGAAAAATAAAGACAAAATTCGTGGCATTGGGCTTGAAGGTTCCAAATAAGATAAGGAACAAGTTTAAACCAAGAAAAACTAGGCCCATTTGCAAAATTTTGGATTTTGACAAGTATTTCTCTTTGTGCACCTCTTCAAAAATGCCCAACTTGTGCAAGGTGTATTTTGCTCAATTTTCCATATTTTTGAGTGTTCTTGGACTTTTTAGAAAGCTCTAGGTGTCCTCTAAACAACCTCTTTGGTTTCATCTCAATTGGAGTTCCCATGCTCAATAAAACGTCATTACAAAAAGTTGACTTTTTGTTGACTTTGAAAAGGACCTATAATGTTTTGATCCATATCTTCAAAATGAAGCATTTTTTGAACATTCTTGTGAGACATGAAGTTGTAGAGAATTGAATTATATTCAAAATGAGAGGTGGTGGAAAAATTTCTGAGAAAGTATGGAGAAGTTATGCTCAGTCAAAGTTCAGTTGACTTTTCACTAAAAAACCCTATTTTGGAAAGTTTGACTTTTGAGCAAATCTTGAGTTTTCTTGATGAATCATGATCAAACCTTGATCAAATGATGAATATGACTTCAAAATGAGGATGTTGACCAAAAATCATGAAGTTTGACTGTATGTTGACCACAGTTGACTTTTTGTCCAATACAACTGATTTTCAACCATCTGAGCAATTGTTTGAGGAAATTTGACTTGTGAGACTTGAAACTTGACATGGAGAATATTTGAAGCATAATAGGAGGCATGATGACCATTGGATATGTTGGAAGTCCATCTTGATTTGAGAATTACCAAACCCTAGTTTGGGTTGATTGTCTAGGAGAGGGTTTGTCTGACCAACCCTTGAGGAATCCTTGAGTATAGATGTATGAAATGTTTTGAGAAGTAGGAGCGAAAATTTTGGGGTATGACAACAGGCAGCTGGGAAATTTTCAGAGGAACAATCCTACGTTGTTCAAAGACACGCATGACCCTGAAGGCGCTCAGAAGTGGTTGAAGGAGATTGAAAGGATCTTCCGAGTGATTTATTATGCTGAGGATCTGAAAGTGAGGTATGGTACTTATATGATGGAAGAAGAGGTTGGCGACTGGTGGGTTTCTACTAGGACTGAGATGGAACAAGATGGTGTTATGCTGACTTGGGCTGAGTTCATAAGGGTTTTTTTGAGGAGGTCTTTCCCTGGAGACATTCAGGGAAGGAAAGATATCAAATTTCTGGAGCTCAAAGAGGGCAACATGAGTGTAAGTGATTATGCTTCTAAGTTCATTGAGTTGGCTAAGTATTATGCTCACTATAACAATCATGAAGATGGAGAGTTCTATAAGTGTATCAAGTTTGAAAACGGTCTCCGTAATGAGATTAAGCAAGGTATCAGGTATAAGTGTATTCATAGGTTTTCTGATTTGGTGGATTGTAGTAGGATTCTGGAAGAGGATCTTGCTAATACTCTCGTGGGTTTGATGACAAGAAGGGAACGCAACAAATGGATCGTGGAAACCGTATGACAGGAATAACCAGAATTCTGGTTGGTGGAAAGGCCTAGTGGGGGAGATTCTAATGTTGTTATTAGGTGCTATAAATGTGGTGAGTTTAGGCATCACGTTCAGGAATGCAAGAGTACTGAGAAAAAGTGTTATAATTGTGGGAAGCTTGGGAATGTGGCTAATGAATGTAGAGCAAGGAAAGTCACTTGTTACAACTGTGGAGAAGAGGGTCATACTCGTCCGCAGTGCACTAAGCCGAAGAAGGAGCAGTCTGATGGGAAAGTGTTTGCGTTGGCAGGGCAAGAGACTAAGCCTGATGATCAACTGATTAAAGGTATGTGATTTATTAATGGCACACCTTTGATTGTGATTATTGATACTGGAGCGACTCATTTGTTCATTGCTTTGGATTGTGCTAAAAGATTGAATTTGGAAATATCTGATATGAAAGGAAGTATGGTTATTGATACTCATGTATCGGGTTTAGTGACTACTTCATTTGTGTGTAGGAATTGTCCTATTATAGGTTTTGGTATGGATTTAATATGCCTACCGTTAGAACAACTTGATATTATCCTTGGGATGAACTGGTTGGAATTCAACCAGGTCCATATCAACTGTTTTGCAAAGACGGTTAGTTTTTCTGAAGTTGTTAGTGTCGAATATTTGACTATGTCTGTTAAGCAAATGAATATAGCTGTTAATGACGGTGCGGTGGTGTTTATGTTGTGTTCTTCGATGGAAGTGAAGGGAAAGGCTAAGAAAAATTAGTTACCCATTGTGAATGAATTTCCAAAAGTTTTTCTGAAAGATGTTAGCGAGTTGCCACCTGAGAGAGAAGTAGAGTTTGCTATAGATTTGATTCCTAGAACTAGTCCGGTGTCGATGGCGCCTTATCACATGTCGACATCCGAGTTGGCTGAATTGAAGAAGCAATTAGAGGATTTACTTGAGAAGAAGTTTATTCGTCCAAGTTTTTCGACGTGGAGTGCTCTTGTGTTGTTGGTTAAGAAGAAAGAAGGATTGATGAGACTGTGTGTTGATTATAAGTAGTTGAATAAAGTTACGATCAAGAATTGGTATCCATTGCCGAGGATTGATGATTTGATGGATTAACTGGTTGGAGCTTGTGTATTCAGTAAGATTGATCTGAGGTCTGGATATCATCAGATTCGTGTAAAAGGGGAAGATATTCAAAAGACTACATTTAGAACGAGGTATGGACATTATGAGTATTCTGTTATGCCATTTGGAGTTACTAATGCACCTGGTGTTTTATGTAGTATATGAATAGGATATTTCATCAGTATCTTGATAAGTTTGTGGTGGTTTTTATTGATGACATGCTGATCTACTCAAGGAGTGATGAAGAGCATGCAGAACATCTCAGAATTATGTTGGAATTGTTGAAAGACAAGAAGCTTTATGTGAAGTTATCTAAGTGTGAATTTTGGTTGAGTGAAGTAAGCTTTCTTGGTCATGTGATTTCCAAGAATGGTATTATTGTTGATCCTACGAAGGTAGAAGCGGTATCTCAGTGGGAAGCACCGAAGAATGCTTCTGAAATCTGTAATTTTCTTGGTCTTGCAGGTTACTATAGAAAGTTTATTGAAGGATTTTCGAAGTTAGCTTTGCCGTTGACTAAGTTGACGAGAAAAGGACAAGTGTTTGTATGGTATTCGGAATGTGAAAAAGGTTTCCAAGAGTTGAAGATGAGATTGACTAGTGCTCTGATTTTGATATTGCCGAATCTGGTGGAATCTTTTATTGTGTACTGTGATGCTTCACTGTTGGGTTTAGGTGGTGTTTTGATGTAGGATAAGCAGGTAGTAACTTATGCTTCAAGGCTGTTGAAGATTCATGAAAGGAATTATCTGACTCATGATTTGGAGTTGGTGGTTGTAGTATTTGTTTTGAAATTTTGGAGGCATTATTTGTATGGTTCTCGATTTGAGGTATTTAGTGATCATAAGAGTTTGAAATATCTATTTGCTCAGAAAGAACTCAATATGAGATAGAAAAGATGGTTAGAATTTTTGAAGGATTATGATTTTGGTTTGAATTACCATCCTGGTAAGGCGAATGTGGTTGTAGATGTATTGAGTATGAAGTCTTTGCATGTCTATGCTGATGGTGCGTGAATTGGATTTGGTTGAACAGTTCAAAGACTTGAGTCTAGTATGTGAGAATACTCCTAATAGTGTTAAGTTGGGTATGTTGAAGTTAACTAGTGGTATTCTTGATGAGATTCGAATCGGACAAAGATTTGATGTTGGTTTAGTTGATAGATTGACGTTGATCAACCAAGGTCAAGGAGGTGAATTCCGAATTTACGAGAATGGTATTATGAGATTTGGTGATAGAGTTTGTGTTCCCGATATTATTGAACTTAAGAAGAGTATTTTGGAGGAAGGACATCATAGTGGATTGAGTATTCATCCTGGTGCTACAAAGATGTATCATGATTTGAAGAGGTTGTTTTGGTGGCCTGGAATGAAGAAGGAAATTGATGAGCTCGTTTATGCTTGTTTGATTTGTCAGAAGTCGAAAATCGAACATCATAAACCGTTTGGATTGATGGAACCATTATTTATTCCAGATTGGAAATGGGATGGCATTTCTATGGACTTTGTGTCTGGTCTGTCGAGGACAGCTAAGAATTGTGATGCTATTTGGGTTATTATGGACCGGCTGACGAAGTCTGCTCATTTCATACCGATGAGAATGGATTATCCGATGGAGAAGTTGGCTCAGTTGTATGTCGAGAGGATCGTGAGTTTGCACGGTATTCCTTCTAGTATTGTGTTGGATAGAGATCTGAGGTTTACGTCTAAGTTCTGGACAGGATTGCAAGAAGCCTTGGGTGCTAAGTTAAGGTTGAGTTCTGCTTATCATCCGCAGAAAGATGGTTAGACGGAGAGGACGATTCAGTCATTGGAAGACTTGTTACATGCTTGTGTTCTAGAAAAAGGTGGAGCTTGGGATTATTTTCATTCGAGTATTGGCATGGCTCCATTTGAGGCATTGTATGGTAGGAGGTGTAGAACGCCATTGTGTTAGTATGAATTTGGAGAATGTGTTGTGATTGGGCCAGAGATTGTCCAACAGACTTCAGAGAAGATTAAGATGATTCAGAAGAAGATGAGAGCTTCTTAGAGTCGTCAGAAGAGTTATCATGATAAGAGAAGGAAGAATCTCGAGTTTAGTGAAGGAGAACATGTGTTTATGCAATTTACTCCTATGACTGGTATTGGTCGAGCTTTGAAGTCGAACAAGTTAACTCCGTGTTTTATTGGTTTGTTCCAAATTATAAAGAGGGTTGGGAAGGTTTCTTATCATATTGCTTTACCGCCCTCTGTCATACCCCAAAATTTTCCCTCCATCTTCTCAAGACATTCCATACATCCATACTCAAGGATTCCTCAAGGGTTGATCAGACAAACCCTCTCCTAGACAATCAACCCAAACTAGGGTTTGGTGATTCTCAGATCAAAATGGATTTCCAACATCTCCAATGTTCATCATGCCTCCTCATATGTTTCAAATATTCTCCATGTCAAGTTTCAAGCTTCACAAGTCAAGTTTCCTCAGACAATTGCTCAGATGGTTGAAAATCAGTTGTATTGGACAAAAAGTCAACTGTGGTCAACATACAGTCAAACTTCATGATTTTTGGTCAACATCCTCATTTTGAAGTCATATTCATCATTTGATCAAGGTTTGATCATGATTCATCAAGAAAACTCAAGATTTGCTCAAAAGTCAAACTTTCTAAATTAGGGTTTCTCTGAGAAAAGTCAACCAAACTTTGACTGATCATAACTTCTTCATACTTTCTCAGAAATTTTTCCACCACCTCTTGTTTTGAAGGAAATTCCATTCCCTACAACTTCATATCTCACAAGAATGTTCAAAAACTGCTTCATTTGAGAGGTATGGATCAAAACATTACAGGTCCTTTTCAAAAGTCAACAAAAAGTCAACATATTGTTTTGAAGATATATTGAGCATGGAAACTCCAATTGAGATGAGACAAAAAAGGTTGGTTAGAGGACTCTTATAGCTTTCCAAAAAGCCCAAGAACACTCAAAAATGTTGAAAATTGAGCAAGATACACCATTCACAAGTTGGGCAATTTTGAAGAAGTGCACAAAGAGAAATACTTCTAAAAATCAAAATTTTTGCAAATGGGCTTACTTTTTCTTCATCCAAACTTGTTCCTTATGTAATTAGGAATATCCAAGCCCAATTCCACGAATTTTTATTTTATTTTTCTATTTAATTTGTATTTTATTCATTTAAATGCAAATTAAATTCAAAAATAAAGTATAAAATCAAAATTAAATGCAAATTTGATTTTTCTCTCTTCCTTGAGATCCAAGCAACTTAATAAAGCCAGCAAATTTCAAAATTTGGTTGGATATGGCAAGATTTGATTGAAAATTGATCAAAAAGATGGAAATTTGATTTGGAACAAAATCAAATATTTTGTGCATTGATTGATGATTGATTCTTTCTCAAATCAACTCTGAATCCATCTACTATATATATACAACACATGCCACACGAATTAGAGTAGAAAAATTGGCTGAAGAAACCCTATTGAAGCTCAAAAAAGATGTGCAATAGAAGCAAACTGCAGCCCTAGTTCCAGCCTATTTCAATTGGTTTTGAGGTGTCCATTGCATTCCTTGATATCCCTTGAGTGATTCCAGACCTTTACATCATTGAAAACCATCAAGAATCGAGCAAATCAGAATTCGGTTTGTCAAGTTTTCCTCAAAATCGTATTTCAATTATCATGCATTATTAACATGTTTTATTGTTGTTTTTGTGATTAGTGAGAAGTTTGCAAGCGATCTGGGCAGGTTAATTGTATTTCTATGGCCTGAAACACGATATGCCATGATTCAGATTCTTGATCACGAATTAGGGTTTCCTTAAAACGGAAAAATTGGACCTCGAGACCACTACCATTGCATTCGGAATGACGTTTCCAATCGATCTATGGTTTTAGAATTCATTTATATTATTTGTATGTGATTTTCGATTTAGCCAGGGCCATAGCGTCGAGCCAAGGCCGACGCAGGATTTTCAAAAATTCAAAATGAGGAAGACGAAGCTTGGCGCGTGATGGAGGCAGTCAGGGAGCGACACATGTTTACATTCCACTCGCTTCAGTTTCCAAACAGTGAAGCACGCTAGCTCAGTTGGTCAAGGCAAGAGGACTCAAGGTTTGAAAGCAAGGTCTCCAGTTCGAATCCTGTCAAGACCAATTTTTTTCTTCTTTTTTACAAACTTCACATATTTTCTATTTTCTATTTTATTTAATATTTACATGCATTTTAATTTATTTCAATAATTTTTTATCATGCATTAAAAAACTCCAAAAAATATTTTTCTTTTTGCATTATTTTCAGAAAATGTTTATTTAATTTATAAAATTAAAAAATATTATTTTGCATGCATATTTAATTTAATTGCTAATTTATCATTTAAATCACATTTAATTAGTTTTTAATTATTAAATTGCATCCAAAAAATCCAAAAAAATTATTTTAGCATATTAATGTTATTTCCAGCATGAAATATTTTTCTCATCTAAAAATTTGCATTTTTACTAACATTTTCCTCTTATTCGATTTCCTCGTATTTTCCGATTTTCTCATCTTTTCACAGGTTATCGCATTTCGGACGATTTCTTTTTACTATTTTCTTTTTCCAATAATGTAACTGCTTATGGGATGTAATAGTTTAATTAGAGCTGTTATTTTCTGCAAGTTTAAATTATGTATCTGCCCCAAAGCCATGTAATAGCGTAGGATTTATCTTTCCGCATCTTTACCCTTCCGCATTTTAATTTCCGCACTTATAAACTGTTAGTAACTAGGCGTGTATGGCAAGATAAAATGGACATAGCTCACTCATAATGCCAAGATAATATACATGAATTCAACACACTCTTTCACACACGCACCCCTTAGGGTAATTCTCTCTCGTTGCCTTTACGAATACAAATGGTCAAGTCCCTCGAACGTAGAGGTATCCTAGCACCGTTGCCTTCAAAACAAATCATCATAGTCCCTTCTATACAAAGATCATAGACCCATGAAGTCGCCTACGAATACATGATCTTGACCCTCGATTGTCTCTTACGAAAAATGATGATAGTCCCTTCGAACGTGCTAGGATACTTCCTACAAGTTGCCTTCTATGACCACACGATGTCCCTTCGAATGTCCCGCTTACATCCAACGTATAAGGTTACCTACGAACTAATGGTATGGATAGCACTATTCTAAAGGAAAGTAAAACAACACGAAAACGACCATTCTGAGTAGGTAATAAGACTTTTAGTTGCTTGCTCAAACAAATACTTTTCACACCACACACTTTTGTCAAAGTTTAAACTCTTTTCAAAACGAAACATTTCCGAACACTTTGTATACATTCCTACATGAATCATTACAATGTCAAAGCGAAATGCCTTTTCAAAACATTTTTGTCAAACACACAGAAAGCACAATTTTTTTCAAAAGTGATCTAAGAGCAACTAAGAGCCCGTAGATAACTACGGATGGAAAGGGGTGCTAATACCTTCCCTTTTCATAACCTTCTCCCTTACTCAGAATCTAACGAAGGTCTTTTTCTGTACTTTTACCTTCCCTTAATTGGATAAAAGAAAATTCGGTGGCGACTCTTGCTATCCGCACATTTGCGATACAAAATCCACAAAGTCAGTTCACCGTGTTACATCGTCGCTTGGGAATTTGCATGATGTTTTCCATGTATCTCAATTGAGGAATTACATTGCTGATCCGTCTCATGAGATTCAGGTAGGTGATATACAGGTGAGAGATAATCTGACTGTTGAAACATTGCCTATGAGGATTGAGGATCGGAAGTTGAAGAAGTTGCTGGGTAAAGAGATAGCTTTGGTGAAAGTAGCTTGGGAAGGACCAACAGGTGGTAATGTTATCTGGGAGTTGGAGAGCTAGATGAAGGACTCTTACCCGAAACTTTTCGTCTAAGCTATGTTTTCGAGGACGAAAACTCTTTTAGTAGGGGAGAGTTGTAACACCCCATATTTTTTCAATTATTAAATAATTTGAATTTTAGTTATTTATTTAATTAAAATTTGAATTATTAGAATTATTGAGATTTTCGAAAATAAGTAAAGAAAAGAGAAATCTGGATTTGTGGCGTGGTTAGTAGAGGAGAGGGGTGTATAGAGTAAAAGCCTCTAATTATTTTATTATTATTATTATTATTATTATAGAGGAATAGAAAAGAAAAAGAGAAAAGGAATTGGAGAAAAGAGGTCATACGTGAGAAGAGAAGAGACAAGGAGGAAGAAAACCTAAAGCTTGAGAAATTCAAGCAATTGGCTAAGGTAAGGGGTGATTACTCTAATTATATTGTATTAAAGGAATTCGAGACTTGGTGGCAGTCATATTTTGTTACTTTTGTTAATGATCCTACTAGAAAAATGGTCGAACTAACTATTGCTCTTGATAATTTTTAGGGCAAGACGATAAAATGTAAGGTCACTAACATCAAGCAAATTCAAGCTTTCCAAAAGTACTTCAGGGTAGTGTAATTACCAAATAATCTTCGTCGAACCATCCATGATACGGCCCAAGAGCTAAAGGAGAGGGTAACCGAAAGGATTCCACAACTTAAAATACCCGGTTACGCGAAAGACAAGTTATCTTTACGCACTTCATTTTGGAAAAATCAAATTCCCTCCTTTGTCGACTTACCCGTTAGCACTGGCTTTTCGACCACCTATCCCAAACGGGTGGTACATCCCTTGGTCAAATGTTCAAAATGCTTATAAAAAGAAGGTCGGCAGAGTGGTTCCGACAAAACGTTGGTTACACGACTACCCAGGTTTTCTACATATTGACCTTAAATATGTGAGAGATCTTGTTGTAGTACCCAATGATAACAACTTCTGGAAAGCTTAATTTCCCTTTTAATTTCGACTCACACATTTTTTTGACTTAGCTATTTTTTCTTCTAGCTGTTCCTCTACCACAAGTAATCGTCCCAAAGAAAACCCTTGTTGTTGAAGCCCAGGAAGGACCATTGAATGTATCTGTCGACACTGCTAACAAGGAAGGCCATTCACCATCAAAGGTATGTCTTACACTTACACCTTTGTTCATGTGCTTTCCTGGTTTAGTATTTCTTACTTGGCCGACATCTTACAGTTCACATGTATCCACACTCCATCCGATGATGAACCAATTTCTTCTTCTCTCAAGAAGACTAATTCTTCTGTAAGTATACTTTTACTGAACTTCGACACTATATGGCTTGCAAATTACTAATGTATCCTTATGTGTATCAAAGTCGAAACCGCTAAGCGAATTCGGCTGCTCCCTCTAAAACATCCAAAAGGTCCAAGAAGGACAAGAAATGTTGTAACACCCTTCTAAAATACCCCGTGAATAATATGATTAAATCAGAGTTAACATGCAATAAAGGGCATTACAATTCAATTAAACAGAAAATATCATAACAGTAGTCATGCTTCACTGAAGAACTTTATTAAATAATCAAAACCAATGTCATGTTATACACAGCGGAAAATAACATCAAAACCGAAATAAAATTCAATTTAGAATTATTCCCAAAAATTAATCAAAGAACAATAGAGTATAAAATAAAACTCTTAGCCAAACGTTCCCCAGAGTTACAACTATCAGAGCATGACACTGACACACAGATAACTAAAATAGCACAGCTCTATAAGCCATCCTCACCAACTCCTGAGCTGCCAACTTTAATCTGAAATCATCAAAGTAAGGGTGAGATTTCATCGCAATATAAAATGCATTATACGTTTCTAAAAACAATAGAACAATTTAATACATTATTTCACCCTCATTAGCATAATCAGATTCAGTTTACAAATACAATTCATGCAGTTCATTATGCACAAAACAAAAATAATAAGATTATAACACTGGAAACCATCCTATCATGTTATAATCCATATGCAATGCAGAATCTATGCATGTGGTACCAAACGTGAACTAAATTCACACCCTGTTCCATTTACACCTCGGAAACAGCGTTAATCAACGATTCGCCCATACACCACTGGGACATGAATCTAGCCTCGCCAACACTAAACCACTGGGTACGAGTATTGGCTCTGCAGGTCAAATTCCACACAATGGGAATTAACCACCACCAGAATGCATATGCATGCACATCAAAAGCATGCAACATTCAAATAACGGAATATGATATCACAACATCATTCCATACATAGCCAACACCAACAAACATCACATGATAACAACATAATCATGAATAAACAACAGGAACAACACATAAGCATGTAATCCTCATCCAATCAGTCATAACAATCTCAAACAGTTCATCACCATTTTTAGAACTACCATAGTTTACAAAATCGGAAAATCGAGTCTTTTTAAAATAAATTCGATAAAATAGTATTTTCTTTATTTTATAAGATAGTATTTTTAATTTAAGAAATACTGCCCAAAACGACACTCCAATCGGAGTTACGGTTTAGAAAATATGAGTTTTTAAAATTTAAGCATTTAGGAAATCAACACAGTGGTAATCGGTTCCTCCCAGGAAAAACCCGGTTCCCACAAGTTTAAAATGCACGCTCTCTGAAAAAATATATGGGGAACCCGGTTCCTCCAGACAAGGAATCGGTTCCCACTAAAACAATGCATTTCCTTTGAAAATTTTCAACTGGGAACCCAGTTCCTCCCCAGGAGTAATCGGTTCCCACTGTTCCAGAATTGTCCCTCCGAGGTTTTTATACCCGGAACCCGGTTCCTCCCACATGGAAACTGGTTCCTACGACCTGCAGAACCTAAAAACAACAGTTTGACAGTATGTGATCTTTCCCAAACTTTCCTCTTCATTCCAATTACAAATTAATGCATCAAAACACCAAAATCATCCAACACACATCAACATAATGTCATATAGCAGAATTTCAATCATTGCCAACAATTCCATAACATTACTAACGGTTCCAATTCATACAATTTGACATATTTAGGGATAATCATACCAACCTAGATTCTCTAATTCAAGTTTCCTAACATATTCAACCGTTCAATTGAATCCCAAAACCCATAAGGCATCATAATTGGATAAAATCACCCCTTACCTTGTGGGAATTCTTTGAACTCTGACGCTTTGGCTTTTTCCTCTTTTCTCTTCCTCTTCTCAATTGCACGTATGATGAACTTCTCAACTCTTCTCACTTTTCCTATTTTCCTTCTTTTATTCCTTTTTATTATTCTAAAATGATAATAATTGAATAATTAGTTTGAGTAGAGTCTTTTACTCCTCACACCCTCCATTTCATACCTCACACCCCGACACTTCCATTCTTATTTTAATTAATTAATTCCGATAATTCAAAAATACCAATAATTAAAATTCTAATTAAATTAATAATTAAAATTCTAATTATTTTAATAATTGAATTATTTGGGGTTTCACAACTCTCCCCCACTAAAAGAGTTTTCGTCCTCGAAAACATACCTTAGACGAAAAGTTCAGGAAACGAGTCTTTCATCTGGCTCTCCAGCTCCCAAGTAACATTTCCACCTGCTGGTCCTCCCCAAGCTACTTTCACCAGAGCTATCTCTTTACCTCGCAACTGCTTCAACTTCCGATCCTCAATTCTCCCAAGCAACATTTCAACAGTCAAGTTATCTCGCACCTGTATATCGTCTACCTGAATCTCATGAGACGGATCAGCAATGTACTTCCTCAACTGAGATACATGGAAAATATTATGCAAATTTGCAAGCGACAACGGTAAAGCAATCTGATAAGCAACTTTTCCAACTTTCTTTGTAATCTGAAATGGACCAATAAAATGCGGAGTTAACTTCTTTGACTTCAAGGCTCGACCAATACCAATCATCAGACTAACTCGCATAAACACATGATCTCCTTCACTAAACTCGAGATCCTTCCTCTTCTTATCATGATAACTCTTCTGATGAATCTGAGAATCTCTCATCTTCTCCTGAATCATATTGATCTTTTTTGAAGTCTGTTGGACAATCTCCGGTCCAATCACAACACTTTCCCCAAATTCATACCAACACAACGGTGTCTGAAACCTCCTACCATACAATGCTTCAAACGGAGCCATACCAATACTTGGCAAGTAACTATCCCAAGCTCCACTTTTCTCCAACACACAAGCTCACAACAAATCCTCTAACGATTGAATCGTTCTCTCCGTCTGACCATCTGTCTCTATCCGTGCAAACCTCGGATCTCTATCCGACACAATACTAGAAGGAATACCGTGCAAACTCACGATCTTCTCAATATACAACTGAGCCAACTTCTCTATCGGATAATCCATTCTTATCGGAATAAAATGAGAAGACTTCGTCAATCGATCAACAATAACCCAAATAGAATCACAATTCTTTGCTGTCCTCGGTAGAACAGACACAAAATCCATAGAAATGCCATCCCATTTCCAATCCTGAACAAACAACGGTTCCATCAACCCCGATGGTTTTTTATGTTCAATTTTCGACTTTTGACAAATCAGACAAGTATAAACGAACTCAGCAATTTCCTTCTTCATTCCAAGCCACTAAAACAACTTCTTCAAGTCATGATACATCTTAGTAGCACCAGGATGAATACTCAATCCACTACGATGTCCTTATTCCAAAATACTCTTCGTAAGTTCTGCAATATCCGGAACACAAACTCTATCACCAAATCTCATAACACCATTCTCGTCAATCCGGAATTCACCTCCTAGACCTTGGTTGATCAATGTCAATTTATCAACGAAGCCGACATCAGATTTTTGTCCATTCGAATTTCATCAAGAATACCACTAGTCAACTTCAACATACGCAACTTAGCACTATCAGAAGTAGTCTCACATACCAAACTCAAGTCTCTGAATTGCTCAACCAAATCCAATTCACGCACCATCAACATAGACATATGCAAGGACTTCCTACTCAATGCGTCTGCAACATTGTTTGCCTTACCAGGATGGTAATTCAAACAAAAATCATAATCTTTCAGGAATTCTAACCACCTTCTTTGTCTCATATTTAGCTCTTTCTGATCGAAGAGATACTTCAGACTCATATGATCGCTGAATACCTCAAATCGAGATCCATATAGATAATGCCTCCACAATTTCAAAACGAACACTACAGCTGCCAGCTCCAAATCATGAGTCGGATAATTCCTTTCATGAATCTTCAACTGTCTCGAAGCATAAGCCACTACCTGTTTATCCTGCATCAAAACACCACCTAAACCCATCAATGAAGCATCACAGTACACAACAAAAGATTCCGCCGGATTTGGCAAAATCAAAATCGGAGCACTAGTCAACCTCTTCTTCAACTCTTGGAGACCTTGCTCACATTCAGAATCCCAAACAAACATTTGACCCTTTCTTATAAACTTAGTCATCGGCAAAGCTAACTTCGAAAATCCTTCAATGAACTTTCTGTAGTAACCTGCAAGACCAAGAAAACTACGGATTTCAGAAGCACTCTTCGGCGCTTCCCACTGAGATACCGCTTCTACATTCGTAGGATCAATAACAATGCCATACTTGGAAATCACATGACCAAGAAAGCTTAGTTCGCTAAACCAGAATTCACACTTGGACAACTTCGCATAAAGCTTCTTTTCTTTCAACAATTCCAACACAACTCTAAGATGTTCTGCATGCTCTTCATCATTCTTTGAATAGATCAGAATGTCATCAATAAATACCACCACAAACTTATCAAGATACGGATGAAATATCCTGTTCATATACTCCATGAAAACACCAGGTGCATTAGTAACTCCAAACGGCATAATAGAATACTCATAATGTCCATACCTCGTTCTAAATGCAGTTTTCTTAATATCTTCCGTCTTCACACGAATATGATGATATCCAGACCTCAAATCAATCTTACTGAATACAGAAGCTCCAACCAGTTGATCCATCAAATCATCAATCATCGACAATGGATACTGATTCTTGATTGTAACTTTGTTTAACTACTTGTAATCAACACACAGTCTCATCGAACCCTCTTTCTTCTTAACCAACAACACAGGAGCACCCCACGGTGAACCACTAGGACGGATAAACTTCTTCTCAAGTAACTCTTCTAACTACTTCTTCAACTCAGAAAATTCGGATGCCAACATGCGATAAGGCGCCATCAACACGGGACTAGTTCCAGGAATCAAATCTAGCAAATTCCACCCCCACTCTTGGCAACCACTTCAACACCCCGAAAATTCATTAATCTTAGCCTTTCATTTTGCTTCCATCAAAGAATACACCATCACCTTAATAAAATTAGTTATTGAAGAAAAAAATGAAATACACTAAACCGAACCCACAAACAAACAAATGAAGTAGTCATGAACCATCAATAACCGTCCATCCATATTAGATATATCCAAATTCATTCCTTTAGCACAATCCAAAGCAATAAAAGAATGAGTCGCTCCATTATCAATAATCGCAATCAAAGGTATGCCATTAATAAAACATGTACCTTTAATCAACCGATCATCTGGCTTAGTCTCTGATCCAAATAAAGCGAACACTTTACCACCAGACTGCTCTTTCTTGGGTTTAGTACACTGCGGACGAGTATGACCCTCTTCACCACAGTTGTAACAAGTTACCTTCCTTGCTCTGCAATCACTAGCTACATGACCATGTTTCCCACAGTTGTAGCACTTCCTCGTATCATTCTTGCATTCATGAGCTCAATGTCCCATTTCACCACACCTATAGCACTTAATAGGAGCATTAGAATATCCCCTACTAGGTTTCTTCCAACCACCGGATCTCTGATTATTATTATCATAAGGTTTCCCATGATCCATTTGTTGCTTTCCTTTCCGATCAACATACCCTCGAGAATTCGTTCGAGCATTAGTAAGATCCTCTTCCAAAATCCTACTACAATCCACCAGATCAGAAAACCTTCGAATACGCTGATACCTGATACCCTGCTTGATCTCATCACGAAGACCATTCTCAAACTTGATACATTTGGAAAATTCTCCATCTGCATCATTGTTGTAGTGAGCATAGTACTTTGCCAAGTCAGTGAATTTGGAAGCATATTCACTCACAATCTTATTGCCCTGCTTGAACTCCTGAAACTCAATCTTTTTCTTTCCCCGAATATCTTCAAGAAAATACCTCCTCAGAAAAGCTCTCCTAAACACAGCCCAAGTTAGTGCAACACCATCTTGCTCCATTTCAATCCTTGTAGCAACCCACCAGTCATCAGCTTCCTCTGCCAGCATATGAGTACCATACCTCACTTTCAGCTCTTCCGCACAATCAATCACCCTGAAGATTCTCTCGATCTCTTTCAACCATCTATAAGCACCTTCGGGATCATGCGTGCCTTTGAACAATGGAGGATTATTCCTCTGAAAATTCCCCAATTATCTATCAGCATCGGTACCAGCTCCCAGCTGATTCCCTCCAAGCACACCAGCTAGCATTCCCAAAGCCTCAGTGATAGCAGCATCATCTCTTTTGTTACCTCTTCCAGCCATTATTCTGTAACATCACAAAACAACCTCATTAGAACACAAGTATCGACAGTGTTACCTTGCACTAGTCGCATACAAAAGGGATAATGACTTTAAGACACTGGTCACAATGACCGGCTATGCTATAATACCACTATTGTAACACCCCTTTTAAAATACTCCGTCAATATTATGATTAAATCAGAGTTAACATGCAATAAAGGGCATTACAATTCAATTAAACAGAAAATATCATAACAGTAGTCATGCTTCACTGAAGAACTTTATTAAATAATCAAAACCAATGTCATGTTATACACAGCGGAAAATAGCATCAAAACCGGAATAAAATTCAATTCAGAATTATTCCCAAAAATTAAGCAAAGAACAATAGAGTATAAAATAAAACTCTCAGCCAAACATTCCCCAGTGTTACAACTATCAGAGCATGACACTGACACACAGATAATTAAAATAGGACAGCTCTATAAGCCATCCTCACCAACTCCTGAGCTGCCAACTTTAATCTGAAATCATCAAAGTAAGGGTGAGATTTCATCGCAAAATAAAATGCATTATACGTTTCTAAAAACAACAGAATAATTCAATACATTATTTCTCCCTCATTAGCATAATCAGATTCAGTTTACAAATACAATTCATGCAGTTCATTATGCACAAAACAACAATAATAAGATTATAACACTGGAAATCATCCTATCATGTTATAATCCATATGCAATGTAGACTCTATGCATGTGGTACCAAACGTGAACTAAATTCACACCCTGTTCCGTTTACACCTCGGAAACAGCGTTAATCAACGATTCACCCATACACCACTAGGACACGAATCTAGCCTCACCACCACTAAACCACTAGGTACGGGTATTGGCTCTGCAGGTCCAATTCCATACAATGGGAATTAACCACCACCAAAATGCATATGCATGCTGTAACACAGTGGGAGAAATGACTTGTTTGTTTTGTGTTTTATCGCAAATGTTGTGGATATCAAGAGTCGCGACTGACTTTTCTTTTATCCAATTAAGGGAAGGCGAAAAGAACAAGAAAAGACCTTCGTTAGATTCTGAGTAAGGGAGTTGGTTATGAGAAGGGAAGGTGTTAGCACCCTTTTCTTTTAAATGGCTTTTTTGTGTGTGTGTGTTTGAAAAGATTTTTGAAAAGGCATTTCGCTTTGACTTTGTAATGATTCACGCTGGAATGTATACGAAGTGTTTGGAAATGTTTTTGTTTTTGCAAAGGACTTTGTAATGATTCACGTTGGAATGTATACTAAGTGTTTTTAAAAAGATTTTGAAAAGTGTGAGGTGTAGAAAATATTTTGATTGAGCAAGCAAAAGAGACTTATTTACCTACTCAGAATGGTCGTTTCCATGTTATTTTGCTTTCCTTTAGAATAAGGCTATCCATACCATTGGTTGATAGGTAACCTTATTCGTTGGATGTAAGGGACATTCAAAGGGACATCGGATGGTCATAGAAGGCAACTTGTAGGAGTATCCTAGCACATTCGTAGGGACGATCATCACTTTTCGTAGGCAACAACCGAGGGACTAGATCATGTATTCGTTTAGGCAACATTGAGGGACTATGATCTTTTAAGTCGAAGGGACTGTGATGATATTTTGTAGGCAACCGTGCTAAGATACCCCCACGTTCGAGGGACTTGACCATTTATAAGGCAACGAGAGTGAATACCCTAGGGGTGCATGTGTGAGAAGGGTGTATTGTTTTCAGATATTTATCTTGCAATTAGTGATCTATGTTGATTTTATCTTGCCATACACGCCTAGTTACTAGCAGTTTAATAGGTGCAGAATGTAAATTGCGGAAATATAAAGGGTCCTATGCTATTACATGGCTTTGGGGCAGATACATAATAGGAGGTGCGGAAAGTAAAATTCTACGTTATTATATGATAAAAAACTTGCAACCTATACATCTTTTCTAGAATTTAAAAAAATGCAAGGAAAAAATTAAATATCAGAAGAAAAGACTAGTCCTAGTATTTTTTGTATTTTTTTGAAAATCAGAATTTATGTGAAAACAATCTAATTCTAATTGATTTTAATTAATTAAGAAAAAAAATATTAGTGAATACTAACCTAAATTAATTAATTAGTTAAAAGAAAAATATTTGTGAAATTATCTAATTAACCTAGTTGATTAACCTAATTACTAATTAATTAATTATTTTTTAAGAAAAAATATAAAAAAAAGATAAAAATATGGAAAAGAACCAAAATGAGCTTCTGGCAGAAGCTACCCCAGAAGCTGGAGCTTCTGGAGATTATGTTGTTGGAGGCACCCAGAAGCTGGAGCTTATGGGGATTACGATCTTTGGGCGCTAGCTGGAGCTTGGGGTTGAGGTGAAAAGGTCGAGCTCCACGGAGACTGGATCAGGGACGTCCGAGTTGGAGCTTCTGGGGACTTCTCATCTGGGGCCATCCAGTGGAGCTCGGAGGATTCTAAACTAGGGAGACCCGGTGGAGCTTGTGTGAGGACCACAAGCTGGAGCTCGGAGGCGTGACTGGATATCTGAAACCAAAAATAAAAGAGCAAAAGGTGGGGTTTGAACCCACGACCTGATAGAGAGAATGACATAGTATGCGCAAGGTTAACCACTGGGGAAGTGATACATCAATTCATCCTTTTGGACCCATAAATAGGTTAGGGTTATTGGCTTCTAAGTCAGAAGCACCGGAGTGACGCTCCGGTCATCTTCTCCGATTAGCATCAATCATCAAACACTTGTAAAATGCATGAAAATGCAAACCAAAACAACCCATATTTATTAAGTAGGATGCTACGAGTCTAATGGTGGCATTATCCTGCCCTGAAACGGACTATAACCATGGATACGAAGCTTCACAGTTCATGATCCCTAACAATGGTGTCTCATGATTAAGCCATGAAAAGCTTACTACGATCAGTCTAACCTGCTCTAATGAACCTCAGGAACACGTTAGAATTGTTAGTTTCGATTAAAATACAATAAAAACCAGAATGCAAATTCATGAAAAATATGCAAACGGAAGTATATGTATGGCATGATTCAACGTGTTATGGCCATGGTTCTGGACATCTACCTACCCTATAATACCTCAGGAACATGTTTATGTGCTTGGAAGTGCTTGAAACCGGCTGGAAATCAAAACACGATTTTGCCAAGTTTGAGAGAAATTTCTAGGGTTTGTGAGAAGCTGGCTATACGTGTGAGAGGTTGTCCAAAAAGTCTCCTTGTCTTGTAAGAATGATAGGTATATATAGGAGAGTGGAATTAGGTCAAGGCATTAATAGAAAATATTCTCCTTAAATGGAGAATATTTGATTTAACAATTTGCACAAAATCTTTCCAAATTTGCTTAATCTCTTCCTCAATCTTCTTGCACGAAATTGACAGCTTGTAATGAGCTATCTTGAACCCCAAGCCATGCAAATATCAAGCCCAACTTACCTTATCTTTTATTTTTGTATTTTATTTAATTAAATTTGAATTTAAGCTATTAAATTCAAAAAATAAATAAATAAAAGAGTGAGAGGCGTGGCATGAAGCATAGTAGTCATGGATAATCTTATGATCAAGTTTAAATCATAAAATCTTAGGCCCATTTGAAAAATATTTGCTTTTGCTAGGTATTTTTCTTCATGCACCTCCTCAAAAATGCTCAACTTCCACAATTTGTAGCTCGCTCAATTTTCAACATTTTTGGGTGGACTTTTTGGAAAGCTCAAGATGTCTTCTAAATTGCCGTTTTGGTTTCATCTTCATTGGAGTTTTCATGCTCATGAACACATTCTTTGCAAAAAGATGACTTATGTTGACTTTTCTAGAAGGACCTGTAATGTTTTGATCCATAACTTCCAAATGAAGCATTTCCTGCCCAAGCTTGTGAGACATGAAGTTGTAGAGAATTGAATTCTTTTCAAAATGAGCTTTGGTGTAGAAATTTTTGATGAAGTATGTGAAATTTATGCTTGGTCAAAGTTATGTTGACTTTTGTCTAGAGAAGCCCTAATTTGGAAACTTTGACTTTTGATCAGATCTTGGCTTTTCTTGATGAATCATGATCAACCCTTGATAAAATGATGAATATGACTTCAAAATATTGATGTTGACCAAAAATTATGAAGTTTGACTATATGTTGACCATAGTTGACTTTTTCTCCAACACAATTGATTTTCAACTATCTGAGCAATTGGATGAGCAAATTTGACTTGTGAGGCTTGAAACTTGACATAATGGTCCCTTGGAACATAGGATGAGGTATGATGACCATTTGAAGCATTGGAAGTCCTTCTTAACTTGAGAATAGCAAAACCCTAGCTTGGACTGATTACTTAGGAGAGGGTTTGTCTGGTCAACCCTTGTGAAATCCTTGAGAATTGAGATGTGAATTGTCTTGAGAAGTAGGAGGGAAAATTTTGGGGTATAACACATGCACATTAAAAGCATGCAACATTAAAATAATGGAATATGATATCACAACATCATTCCATACATAGCCAACACCAACAAACATCACATGATAACAGCATAATCATGAATAAACAACAGGAACATCACATAAGCATGTAATCCTCATCCAATCAGTCAGAACAATCTCAAATAATTCATCACCATTTCTAGAACTACCATAGTTTAAAAAATCGGAAAATCGACTCTTTTTAAAATAAATTCCATAAAATAGTATTTTCTTTATTTTATAAGATAGTATTTTTAATTTAAGAAATACTTCCCAAGACAGCACTCGAATCAGAGTTACGTTTTAGAAAATATGAGTTTTTAAAGTTTTAAGCATTTTGGAAATTAACACAGTGGTAACCGATTCCTCCCAGGGAGAACTCAGTTCCCACAAGTTTAAAATGCACGCTCTCTGGAAAAATGTATGGGGAACCCGGTTCCTCCAGACAGGGAACCGGTTCCCACTATTCCAGAATTGTCCCTCCCTGGTTTTTGTACCAGGAACCCGGTTCCTCCCACATGGGAACCGGTTCCTGCGACCTGCAAAACCTAAAAACAACAGTTTGATAGTATGTGATCTTTCCAAAACTTTCCTCTTCATTATAATTACAAATTAATGCATCAAAACACCAAAATCATCCAACACACATCAACATAATGTCATATAGCAGAATTTCAATCATTCCCAACAATTGCATCACATTACTAACAGTTCCAATTCATACAATTTGACACATTTAGGGATAATCCTACAAGCCTAGATTCTCTAATTCAAATTTCCTAACATATTCAACCATTCAATTGAATCCCAAAACCCATAAGGCATCATAATTGGATAAAATCACCCCTTACCTTGTGGGAATTCTTCGAACTCTATCGCTTTGGATTTTTCCTCTTTTCTCTTCCTCTTCTCAATTGCATGTATGATGAACTTCTCAACTCTTCTCACTTTTCCTCTTTTTCCTTATTTTATTCCTTTTTATTATTCTAAAATGATAATAATAGAATAATTAGTATGAGTAGAGTCTTTTACTCCTCACACCCTCCACTTCGTACCTCACACCCCGACACTTCCATTCTTATTTTAATTAATTAATTCCGATAATTAAAAAATACCAATAATTAAACTTCTAATTAAATTAATAATTATAATTATAATTATTTTAATAATTTAATTATTTGGGGTGTCACAAACGCCGCCACTCTAAGAGAACTGAGGTAAGCATTGTTTAACTATATTGTTTCGACCAACGCCATAACTTCGACTTATACATATCTTTTCTCTATATTTTTATCCGTCGCCTGATGATCAGTCTCTCCAATATCGAAAATCCAAAGGCCACAAGAGGAAACAAGCTTCTTCCTCCAAAGACAAGGTGGCCAAAAAGAAGAAAAAGAAAGCCCTCCTGGCTGAATAAATTGGAGTGAAGGTCGATGACCAACACGAAGCGATAATTGATGCTGACGATCAGCCCCTTGTTACAAGAAGGAGAGGTAAAGTGGTCTTGGATAAACATCTTCAGGTTGACCCAATCTTAGGCGCTGACAATATCATGATAAATATAATTATTGTCACCCGACCCCAGTCCATGTGACCGACATAAGCAAAAATCTAGAAGGGAACAATTTTGGTGCTTCACTCGAGAAGGATGAGGCCGCAAATCTAAGTTCGACACCACAGGTATTTACTAAATTATTTAACTCTTTTTCTTTTGTTTACGAAATCTATCTGGCTAACATGCATTTCTTTTCCTTTTTGGTCGAAGCTTCTTACCAACAAAGCCTACCAGACTACACTTCAATGTCATAAGTTTCTTTACCCCCACCATCAGCAATCCTTCGACGTAGCCACTGGTGAGTTTGTTGACCTGACTGTTTTAGCTACTCTTAGTGACTCTAGTTCGGTCACTAGTCCTACCAAACATAAGGGTTATAGTTCAACTAGCTCTGACTCTATTCTTTCAGATTCCCTGCAAGATTCAGTGGCGGTTGAAAATGTCAATACTTCACCACATTCTCCTTCTGACGGCGCCCTTCATATTTCTCCTGAAAAGAGAGCTAGATATCCTTCGCCCATACTCATGACTCAAAATCCTCCTAAAGAGAATAAGACTGAATTAGCTAGCCCTTCAGGGGAGAAGAAAATCAGTTCACCATAGACCTCCATAGAAGAGAAAGTCGATTCGCTAGTGTCGACCAAAGAGGACCTTAATGCTTCCACCTTGGAGGCACTAGCAAGATTGTACAATTTTGTAGATACCCACACTCTTTCTTCTAACTCTGACCAGTCCCAAACTCACAACGACAAATTAGGGCCTAAAGCTGCAAAAGCTAAACAATTGTTGGACAAAATCTATACTCATGCCTTGAACCCTGATCTGCCTCATCAACTTCATGAAGACTCGACTCTTGGCTTAGAAATTTCAAATATTCTTAATCAACTAAAGAGCCTTGAGAATTCTGAGTAATCTAATCTTATGACGGCTTCGTTTGAGAAAATTCTTCTTCCTCTACTTGAAAATGTCAACTCTGTGAAGAAGAATGATGCATCGGTCAAGGAGAAGCAGGCTTTGGTGAAACAGAATGTGAATGTGGTGGTGAAGACCAAAAAGGTGATTGAAGGGTGTCATACCCCAAAATTTTCCCTCCATCTTCTCAAGATATCTCATACATCCATACTCAAAGATTCCTCAAGAGTTGATCAGACAAAACTCTCTCCTAGACAATCAACCCAAACTAGGGTTTGGCAATTCTCAGCTCCAAATGGACTTCCAACATCTCCAATGTTCATCATGCCTCCTCATATGCTTCAAATATTCTCCATGTCAAGTTTCAAGCCTTACAAGTCAAGATTGCTCAGACAATTGCTCAAATGGTTGAAAATCAGTTGTATTGGACAAAAAGTCAACTGTGGTCAACATACAGTCAAACTTCATAATTTTTGGTCAACATCCTCATTTTGAAGTTACATTCATCATTTGATCAAGGGTTGATCATGATTCATCAAGAAAACTCAAGATTTGCTCAAAAGTCAAACTTTCTAAATTAGGGTTTCTAGGTGAAAAGTCAACTGAACTTTGACTGAACATAACTTTCTCATACTTTCTCAGAAATTTTTCCACCAACTCTTGTTTTGAAGGAAATTCAATTTTCTACAACTTCATGTCTCACAAGAATGTCCAAAAAATGCTTCATTTGAGAGGTATGGCTCAAAACATTACAGGTCATTTTCAAAGTCAACAAAAAGTCAACATTTTTTTTTGAAGATATATTGAGCATGGAAACTCCAATTGAGATGAGACCAAAGAGGTTGGTTAGAGGACTCTTAGAGATTTCCAAAAAGTCCAGGAACACTCAAAAATATGGCAAATTGAGCAAGATACACCATTCACAAGTTGGGCAATTTTGAAAGAGTGCACAAAGAGAGATGCTTCTAAAAATCAGAAATTTTGCAAATGAGCTTACTTTTTCTTCATCCAAACTTGTTCCTTATGCAATTAGGAATATCCAAGCCCAATGCCACGAATTTTTATTTTATTTTTTTATTTAATTTGGAATTTATTCATTTAAATACAAATTAAATTTAAAAATAAGGTATAAAATCAAAATTAAATGCAAAATTGATTTTTCTCTCTTCCTTGAGATCCAAGTAACTCAATAAAGCCAGCAAATTTCGAAATTTGGATTGGTATGGCAAGATTTGATTGAAAATTGATCAAAATATGAAAATTTGATTTTGTACAAAATCAAATTTGATTTGCATTGAATAATGATTGATTCTTTCTCAAATTAACTCCAAATCCTTCTACTATATATACATAACTCATGCCACACGAATTAGGGTAGAAAATTTGACTGGAGAAACCCTTATTGAAGCTCAAAAAACCGTGGTACACAAGCAATTTGCAACCCTAGCTCCAACTGTTTTCAATCGATTCTAAGGTGTCCATTGCATTCCCTGATACCTCTTGAGTCGATCCAGACCCTCACATTGCTCAAAACCATCAAGAAACAAGAAATCTGAATTCGGTTTGTTCCAATATTTTCCAAAATCGAATTCTATTATTCATGCATTTTTAACATGTTTTGTTGTTGTTTTTATGATTAGAACGAAGATTGCAAGCTTTCTGGGCACTTTGATTGAGTTTCTATGGCTTAGAACACGTATTACCATTGCTAGGGTTTCCTGTGCCGTTTTAGGGTTTCCCTTAAATGAAAAATTGGACCACGAGACTATGCCCATTGCGTTGAATGATGTGCGGAATCGAACCATGGTCTTAGATGTTATTTATATTATGTAGGCTTGATTTTCTATGTAGCGGGTTGGCGTCGAAGAAAGACCGCGCTAGCTTTTGAAAATTCAAAGCGAAGGCGATGATGAATTGGCGCGAGTTCGTGGCAATGGGGACGTGACACCGTTCACAATCCATTCGTTCGAGTTCAAACACTGCAGCGTGTTAGTTCGGTTGGCAAGGCATGTGACCAGTGAAGGCAAGGTCCGGGTTCGATTCTCCCGGGACCATTTGGTTTTTTTTTCTCTTTTACAAACTTTTCATATTTTTCATATTTATTTAATATTTTGCATCTATTTTAATTCTTTTCATAATTTTATTTCATGCATTAAAAATCATCAAAAAATATTTTTATTTTGCATTTATTTTCAGAAAATACTTATTCAATTTATAAAATTAAAAAATATTATTTTGCATGCATATTTATTTTTATTCATAATTTAGCATTTAAATCAATTTTAATTAGTTTTAAATTATTAAATTGCATCCAAGAAATCCCAAAAAATTATTTTAGCATATTTATGTTATTTCCAGCATGTCATATTTTTCTCATCTAAAAATTTGCATTTTTACTAATATTTTCCTCTTATTCGATTTCATCGTATTTTCCGATTTTCTTATCTTTTCACAGGTTATTCCGTTTCAGACGGTTTCTTTTACTGTTTTCTTTTTTCCAAATAATGTAATTGCTCATGGGATGTAATAGTTTAAATTAGGTTTTATTTTCCATAAGTTTAAATTATGTATACGCCCCAAAGCCATGTAATAGCGTGGGACATTTATCTTTCCACATCTTTACATTCCGCATTTTAATTTCCGCACCCTATAAATTGCTAGTAACTAGGCGTGTATGGCAAGACTAAAATCAATATAGCTCACTCTAATTTCCAAGATAACATATATCTGAAATCAGCACACTCTTTCACACACGCACCCCTTAGGGTAATTCTCTCTCGTTGCCTTACGAATTCAAATGGTCATGTCCCTCGAACGTAGAGGTATTCTAGCACCGTTGCCTTCAAAACAAATCATCATAGTCCCGATACAAAGATCATAGACCCACGATGTAGCCTCCGAATACATGATATTGACCCTCGATTGTCGCCTACGAAAATGATGATAGTCCTTGAGCGTGCTAGGATACTTCCTACAAGTTGCCTTCTTTGACCATCGATGTGCCTTGAATGTCCGCTTACATCCAACGAATGGAGTTACCTACCAACTAATGGTATGGATAGCGCTATTCTAAAGGCGTAAAATAACAACGACCAATTCTGAGTAGGTAATAAGACTTTTAGTTGCTTGCTCTATCAAAATACTTTTTGCACCTCACACTTTTTTCGAAGTTCAAACTCTTTTCAAAACGAAACATTTCCAAACACTTTGTATACATTTTTACATGAATCATTACAAAGTCAAAGCGAAATGCCTTTTTTTCAAAACATTTTTGTCAAACACACAGAAAGCACAATTTTTAAAATGATCTAAGAGCAACTAAGAATAACTACGGATGGAAAGGGGTGCTAATACCTTCCCTTTTCATAACCTTCTCCCTTACTCAGAATCTAACGAAGGTCTTTTCCTGTTCTTTTCACCTTCCCTTAATTGGATAAAAGAAAAGTCGGTGGCGACTCTTGCTATCCGCACATTTGCGATACAAAAACCTACAAAGTCAGTTCACCGTATTACAAAGGGTTAAGGGCACAACTTAATCAGAAGCGCCAAGAACTCATTCCTAAAAGGAAAAGAGCTCCTGTACGCAGTAGAAAGGCTAAATTATCGAAGGAAATGGCTGCTTTGGACGAAAAATTGAAACTTGTCACTTAGCAAGAAGAGGAGCTTAGTCAAGCTATCGCTCCGACCCAAGCTGAAGTGCACCAGATAACTATGGATGATGTAGTTTCCATTACTGCTACCACAAAAGTCGAAGCAGAGCTGGTGACGCTCAAGGCGAAGGCAGAAAGCTTCGAAAATCACGATGTACGCCTCCATAGTGAGCTTAGGTATTTCCAAGACAAATTTCAACATTTCTGATTTTTTTTACGTCTATTGTTATGGCCTTTTTAGCGTAATGTAACGTTTTAACAATGGCCAACTAGCCGATTTAATGCAATACTTTTATTTGCCTTTACATTTTATCTTCTGCACGCGTTTCATGTATGTTAGACTTGTTGGTTTCGATGTAACTCTCTCCAGCTTTTATTCGACAAGCATTTTATTTTGACGATATCGAAACTTCTTGAAGAATTGGTATGTACTTTCCATTTACCCTCATAATCCGCTGGTCTGAGGCTAATTCTTCGAGTTCATAAGCGTTGCTTGAAAACACCCGTATTACCTTGAAAGGTCCTTCCCAATTTGGGGACCACTTTCCCAAAACTCTGTTACTTCTGTCCATAGGTAATATCACTTTCTAAACTAAGTCATCAACAACAAACACCTTATCTTTCACCTTTTTATTGTAGGCTTTGGCAACTCTTTCTTTCTGTCTCCTCCATGAATCGAGAGCTAACACCTCTCTTCATCCAAGTCGACTAATTCATCTGCCATCATTTTCCAATAATCTTCAGATGGTATTTCATGTTGTCTTTGAATTCTTACAGATTGAACATGTATTTCAACAGGCAACACAACATCATGTCCGTAAGCAAGTCAAAATGGTGTAGTTCATGTTGCTTCTTTGGGAGAAGTTCTACATGCCCATAAAGCTTGATCAAGTGTTTTGTGCCAATTTCTTGGCTTCTTTGCTACATGCTTCTTAATCAAACTAATTATCACCTTATTAGTGGCTTCGACCTGGCCGTTTGCTTGAGCATAATAGGGAGTAGAAGTTAGTAATTTAATTCCAACTTCTTGCGCAAACTCTTGCAGTTTTTTTCCCAGTGAACACTGATCCTTGGTTGGTTGTAATTGTTTCTGAAAGCCCAAACCGGCATATGATGTGGTTTTGTATAAAGTCGATAAAAGCCTCTTGGTCAACATTTGTCAAAGTCATCGCTTCGACCCAATTTATAAAATAATTAATGCCGACTAAAATATACCTTTGTTGTTTTGATGAAGTTGTTTCTATTTCTCCAATCACATCTAAGGCCCATCTTCTAAAATGGCCAAGGCTTCACAATAGCATGCAGCTCACTTGCAGGGACATGTTGTATGCCCCCATGCATTCGGCATTCTTGGAAACCTTTGGCAAACTCAATGCAATCTTTCAACATTGAGGGCCAATACACACCTGGGTGCATCAAAAGCCATTTCATTTTGTGTCCGGCTTAGTGTGCACCACAAGCTCCACTGTGCACACTCGACACTGCTATATATGCCTCACTTTCCCCAAGATGTTTGAGCAATACTCTTTCAGAAGTTTTCTTAAACAATTTGTTCTCTATTAAGACATAATTGAGTGCACGATATTTAATTTTTCGTTCTGTCGAGCCCGTAGGGGAACATAAACATTCGACCAATTCCTTACGCCAGTCATTATCTTGCCCATTGTCAATTGTTAAGATTTGGAAATTTTCAGCATCTATAGCTCTTAATTTTATAATTGACAAATCTGAAGGAGATAATAAAGTTGCTTGAACTTTCTCTCTTACCTGGATAGGTTCTCCATCTTAATCCTTCTTATTTCCTGAAGCCTCTTGCACCAGATTATTCGCTTCTTGATTTTCCCGTCGAGGTATATGTCGAACACTCACTTGTTCGAATTGCTTAAGCAGTCTGATGGTAATCATAAAGTACACAATTAAATTCTCCTTTAACACACTTGTACTCTTTTGAAACTTGCCTAATAACCAACTCTGATCAATTCATAGATGTCAACGCCATTAAGTTGTTTCTTACCCGTAATCCAGTGCCTACTTTACTTGGAGATATTCTGCATTCTCTCCACACTCGTACTACTAAGAGACAAGGAACTCTTATGTGTTGTATACCGTTACTTTCCAGGTGGTTTATTTCGCACCTTCCTTCATCAGTTTTGAAGAATGAACAAAGGTTGAGATGGTCTCAAAGGCTAATGTCGCTCTCTCATTCAGATATCCGTTGGAATCTTTTCTCTCAAAAGGACTTCACCTTCATTGAGCGTTGTGGAGAATTCCCTAACGTACCACTACTTGGTATAAGGGGAGGTATTACTTACAACCCTTCTCTAGCTTTACGTCAGTTTGGTTTTGCTCGAAGAGATGGTCCACATGATATGCTTCTCCAAGATATTGTGTTCGACTACAACCACGATCTCCAGAATTACCGACGAAGGTTCATACACGCTTGGGGCATGGTAAAAAAGACTGATACCAAGACTTTGGGGCACCAGAACTCCATTCCTTGGGAACCTTACCTCAAATGGGTGAGAGCTCGAGCTCAAAACCTCATGATGCCATTCACACCTGTTTTACCAGTAATTATGGAACCTATTGCTATAGGTGACGTACCCTATACCGTTCTCCATCCCGACATGCCCACTGATTTTGAAGACTTGACGAGATCCTGGATTCAACTAAAAGAAGAGAGGGATACCTTTGAAGCTCAGTGTTATGCAAGTGAGAAGAAAGTGCTAGAGTTGACCAAGCTACTTCACGAGGAGCGAAGCATCAACGCCTACCGCGGCATCAAAAGGAAGCGCCCATGGGAGAGTTAGAGCTTTGAGATTTTATATGTTTTTCTTTTATTTGTTTTGAACTATCTTTTGTACTTAAAAAGAAAAAGAATAAAAGGAGTACTAATAAATGTTTGTTCATTGCTTGTTTAAACAAATTTAAATCTCTAAGGTCCTTGAAAACATTGCATTGCATTCGCATAAACATTGCATAGCATAGCATAACATTGCATCACAGGTACATTGAAGATTGGTTTTCTCATTCTCTCGCTATTTATTTTAGCAGAAATGGCTCTTGAACAGTCTGTCAAAGATCTCCTAGCTCGAATGCTCGGTTTGAGATGTTTACGGCTTGGTCCAAGGCCAAGAAGATCGAAGAAGCTCATCAACAGGAAGAAGAAGGTTGTTGGTCTTCTCAACATGGGCAGCCGCTACAAAGGTGGTCCTAAAGTGGTTAGTCGAATTGAGCTCTCTGAAGGAAGTGTCAAGAAGGAGGATGAGCAAAGTGACAAGGGTGATGGCGAAGGTAGTCAGCATGAACCTGAGAAAGACTATGATAATGGCCAATACTCCGATGAAGATGACAAGTACAAGCAACTTGAAGACCGTCTGAATGCTGTGGAAAACCTGAAGATGTCCGGGCTGAATTTTGATGATCTGAGTCTTGTCCCTGGTGTTGTGATTCCTCCCAAGTTCAAAGTTCCAACTTTTGCCAAATATGATGGCATGTCTTGCCCTAAGCTGCATTTGAAGTCCTATGTCCAGAAGATCAATCCCCACACTGATGACAGAAAGTTGTGGATGCACTATTTTCAAGAGAGTTTGTTCGGAACCCAATTGGAATGGTATTATCAGCTAGAGAATGACCGTATCCGTACTTGGAGTAACTTAGCAGATGCTTTCTACAAGCAGTATGAGTACAATGCTGAATTGACACCCACTCGCATGCAACTACAAAGCATGTCTATGGGTCGTGATGAGAAGTTCAAGGAGTATGCTCAAAAGTGGAGAGATCTAGCAGGCAGAGTTCAGCCACCCTTGTCCAATAGGGAGTTGGTTGATATGTTTATGGGAACACTGACGGTCCCATTCTTCAATCATCTAATTGGAAACTCTTCAGCCGAATTCACCGAGCTGATATTGACAGGCGAGCGTATTGAAGCTGGTATCAAGGGTGGAAAGATTCAGGTAGAGACATCTTCAAATGCTGCGAAGAGATCTTTTGGTGGTAAGAAAGAAGCCAATCCTGTGTATGGTCGAAAAGCCGAGCCAAGACCGACCGCGCTCAATGCGGGGGCATGTGATCTCAATCCTACATCGGCACAACCTCGGCGAGACAGCAGCGTAGCTAGAGCGTGCCACGAAGGCGGTTCGAAGATCAACATGCCATTGTCATAAGCCTTGCAACACATGTTGAAAGCGGTGATAACCTTGAGGATCCTCCTCAAAATGTCAATACCTCCTCTCCGAGATACAATCCTAATGCTAAGTGTGCTTACCATTCCGATAGCCGGACATAATCGATGATTGTTGGGCTCGAAGAACAAGATTCAAGACATGATTGAAGCTAAGCGATTGAGTTTGACCCTCTGTTGAGACTCGAATGTGATCAATGCTTTGTGCTAACCACGACAAAAGTTCCAATGCTGTTGGTGAAGATACTTATGTTTTCAACATAGATGACTTGGCCATTCCTCTGATGATTGTTAAGAAGAATTTGTTGCAAGCCGGTGTCAATCCAGGATGCCCAGAGAATTGTCGTTGGTGCCCGTCTGCGCCTGATGGTTGTGCTTGGTTGAGAAGACGTGTTCAGTGCATGATGGATAACCATGAGATACTATTTCTGAAACCGCCTGTGCAGAAGCTGTGTGAAGAAATGTCTAAGTTGAAGATTGACAATGCGAAATGAAGCCGTACCGTCTGCATGGGATACCTTGGGGAAGCCAAGTGGAAAGTACGATTACGTGGTGAAGTACACTGTTCCTGAGAGCTACAAGATTCCTATTGAATATGTTAAGGTAACCGGATGGGGTGACGATTTCCCAGAAGACTATGCTGATGTTAACACAATAAGGATTTCCTCTGCTGATTCCGTGCCTAGAGTGGCACCTCTCATCATTACTTCTCCAAGACCAGTTCTGTATTCCTCTGACAAAGCTATCCCTTGGAATTATGGAGCTGATGTTTACTATCGTGGCGTCAAACAAGACCCTCTGACCATTGAAGATCTTACAGTTGAAGCTACCATTCCTGACATCGACAACATCACCGGATCAAGTAAGGTGACCAAAACCGGAAGGGTATTCTCTCCAGATATTTCTCCTCCAAAAGACACTGCGACTCCAGCTCGCATTCCAGCTATTCAGCCCATTCCCCAAGCTAGAGGGAAAGAACCAGTGACTCATCCTGCTCAGCCAGAAGTACCAAAGGAAGTTGCTGAAGACACCTCCAAACAAGAAATGGAGGAAATTCTGAAGATTATTAAGAAGAGTGACTACAATGTTGTGGAACAGTTAGGACAGACTCCGTCCAAGATATCCATGCTTGCTCTGCTCTTGTGCTCTGAGGCTCATGCTAATGCCTAGGTGAAGTTTCTAAAGATTCCCATGTACCGCAAGACACTACCACTGACCAGTTTGAAGTTTGTATTGCTAGCCTGGCTGCCAACAACGGCCTAGGCTTCTCTGATGCTGATTTGACTCCTGCCGGAAAGAAACACAACAAAGTCTTGCACATCTCTGTTGAATGCAAGGGCGTTACATTGTCTCATGTTTTGGTGGATACCGGTTCTACTCTGAATATCCTTCCGAAGACTGCTTTTGATCAGCTTGATGTTGAAGGATTGGTTCTGAGACCCAGTGACATTATTGTGAGAGCTTTTGATGGTTCTAAGCGAACAGTGCTTGGAGAGCTCACTCTGCCTGTTAAAGTCGGTTCCCAGACTTTTTACTCCACTTTCTTTGTCAAGGATATCCGTCCGGCTTATTCTTGCCTACTTGGACGCCCTTGGATACATGGGGCAGGCGCTGTTACCTCCACCTTACATCAGAAGCTGAAGTACCCGGTGAAAGGGAAGGTTGTTTCAGTATGTGGTGAAGAGGAATATATGGTCAGTCATCTACAGTCATTTCGATACCTCGAGATGGAAGGTGAATTCTTCGAGACTCCCTGTCAAGCTTTTGAAACAATCCCCAGAGTCATGCCTGCTGACTCTCCTGTCACTCCTGAAGTTACACAAGTTCCGCCTAGGATGGCCTCGCTGAAAGATGCTCAAGCTGCTGTTGAAGAAGGAGGTAGTGCTATTTGGGGACAGCTCCCTGACCTCCCCTTCAAATTTGACAAGACTGGTTTAGGCTTCACCGTCGAAGGTCAGAAGATGATACGCCGCGAACGTGCCGGCTAACTTCCTTTCCGCATCGGCCAGAGTGGAATCCATGCTATAGAAGACGACGACAATGACTTCAACATCAGCAAGTGGATCTTCCCAACTCCGGACAGTGGGCTCAACAATTGGAAGACCGAAGACGTCATACCAATCTCCTTTAGCCAGGAGTAATTGCTCTTGTTTTTTTTTGCTTTTCGTATTTTCTATGTTTTGAACAATAAACTCTAAAGCCTAGTGCCTTACCCGGGGCATCATGGCTCATTTGTGAGGGTTATTATCTGTCATTTGCATATTTTCATTCAATAAAATCGTTGGACTTTTGCATTCAATTGTTGCTTTCTTTCTTTTACTTTATCACCCTTCAAAAGCTATGTGTTTCTTACACACACCACGTGATACACTGCAGAATCACTCCGAATCTCGTTGATAACACTATGTTATTGCTAAATATGACTTGATAATCCGATCTACCAAGAAGCGAAAGTGAGGAAGATTGTGAAGCCGGAGAACTTGTCGCTACAGCAAGAAGAACGAGTTATCTGACCACCACGAAGAGCAAGTTGAGGTTGTGAACTTGATGCGATGAAAAAAAGAGATCAAGATAGGAGCGGGTCTTGAGCAGTGTTAAAGAAAGATTGGTACAGATGCTACGAGATTATATTGAGGTTTTGCTTGGTCATACGAAGACATGCCAGGGTTGGACATTGATATTGTGGTACACGATTGCCGACAAAGAAGGTTTTCTCCCAGTGAAACAGAAGGTTCGTCGCATGCGTCCTAAGATGTCAGAGAAAATCAAAGCCGAAGTTATGAAATAGTTCAACGTCGGCTTCTTAGCAGTTACTTCCTATCCACAATGGGTTGCTAATGTGGTTCCTGTGCCTAAGAAGGATGGTAAGGTACGAATGTGTGTGGATTACGAGATCGAACAAAGCGAGTCCGAAGGCGATTTTCCACTTCCTCATATTGATGTTACGGTTGACAACACCGCTCGGCATAAGGTTTTCTCCTTTATGGATGGTTTCTCGGTTATAATCGGATCAAGATGGCTCCGAAGACATGGAAGACTACTTTTGTTACAGTGGGGCACTTCGCTACAAGGTTATGCCGTTCGGAAAACGCGGCGCCACTTATCGCGTGCTATGGTGACATTATTTCATGACATGATCCATCACGAGATAGAGGTCTCGTCGGCGACATGATAGCTCAATCACGAAGAAGAACATCTTGATCATTTGCGGCTGTTTGATAGGTTGAGGAAGTTGAGACTTAATCCTAACAAATGCACCTTTGGAGTCAGATCCGGTAAACTCCTAGGGTTTGTTGTCAGTGGAAAAGGTATCGAAGTTGACCCCGCCAAGGTTAAAGCTATTCAAGAGATGCTAGCTCCCGCACCGAGAAGGAAGTCGAGGTTTCTTGGGCCGATTGAACTACATTGCGATTCATTGCACACTAACGCTACTTGTGAGCCAATCTTCAAGTTACTTAAGAAAGATCAAGTGGTAGAATGGAATGACGATTGCGGATCGCTTTTGACAAAATCAAGGAATACCTCGAATCCTCCTATCCCGATGCCTGTCGAAGGAAGACCTCTTATCATGTACTTGACCGTGTTAGAGAACTCAATGGGGTGTGTGTTGGGAAACATGGCGAGTGCAGTCGAAAAGAGCATGCAATATACTACCTTAGCAAAAGTTTACCGGTGAAACAAGATACTCACTCGAGAAAACTTGCTTTAACGCTGCTCGCCGACTAAGGCAGTATATGTTGACTCATACTATCTTGTTGATTTCCAAGATGGATCCGATAAAATACATATTTGAGAAACCAGCTCTCTCGGAAGAATAGCAAGATGGCGATCGACCGAATATGACATCCGGTACACTTCTCGAAGCGATCAAAGGAAGTGTAGTAGCCGATCATTTGGCTCATCAAGCCGTGAGCGACTATCGATCTATGCGGTTCAATTTCGGATGAAGATATTTTACTAGTCGATTGTGAAGAATCGAGGCCAGACGAAGGACACGAACAAGGATCCCGATGGACTATGGTCTTTGATGGAGCCTCAACGCACAGCAATGGCATTGGCGCCATCATTACATCCCTACGAGCGGACATCGCCTTTCCCCACCAGATTATGTTTCAACTGCACCAACAACATGGCCGAATACGAACCGTGCATCATGGGTATCAAAGCTGCTATTGACTTAAGAATCAAATTCTTCCAAGTGTATGGAGACTCGACAAGTGATCGGTCAGATTAAGGCGAGTGGGATCGAAGCATCCGAATCTCATTCCGTGTCGAGAGCATGTTCTAAGTTTGATCCCCTATTTCGAAGAGATCACTTTCAATCACATTCCACGAGAAGAGAATCAGTTGGCAGACGCATTGGCTACTATGTCATCTATGTTTAAGGTCAGATGGGACAACAAGGCTCCCCAGATCATCATTGAGAAGTTCAACGAACCAGCATATTGTTATGAGCTTGATACAGAAGAGAAACCTTGGTACTACGACGTGAGGAGGTATCTTGAGACTCGGGAGTATCCAGGGCATCATCAATGATAAGAAGTTCTTGAGAAGATTTGCATCCAAATTCTTCCTCAGCAACGACATCTTATACAAGCGCAACCACGACTTGTGCTTACTTCGCTGTGTAGACCAGAAAACAGCAATACGTATCATGGAAGAGTTACACGAAGGCGCATTTGGTACTCATTCCAGTGGACATACGATGGCTAAGAAGATTTTGAGAACAGTTACTATTGGTCCACCATGGAAGGCGATTGTCACCGCTTCGCTCGATCTTGTCACAAATGCGGTTATGCAGACAAAGTACACGTACCTCCAGTACCTCTGAATGTTTTAACAGCTCCTTGGCCTTTTGCAATGTGGGGCATTGACATGGTCGGAGAAATCAAGCCCACCGCTTCCAACGGACATCGTTTCATCCTTGTGGCAATTGACTATTTTACCAAGTGGGTAGAGGCAGCCTCGTTCGCATCTGTTACCAAGAATGTTGTGGCTCGGTTCATCAAACACAATCTTATTTGTCGGTATGGCACTCCTGAAAGGATTATCACAGATAATAGCTCTAATCTCAACAACAAGATGATCACCGAACTCTGCACGCAGTTCAAGATCAAGCATCACAACTCTTCCCCTTATCGGCCTAAGATGAATGGCGCAGTGGAAGCCGCCAACAAGAACATTAAAAAGATTATACAAAAGATGACAGTGACTTACAAAGATTGGTATGAGATGTTACCATTTTCTCTTCATGGTTACCGCACTACGGCGCGAACATCAACAGGGGCAACCCCCTTCTCTCTCGTATACGGTATGGAAGCCGTCTTACCAATTGAGGTTCAGATACTCTCAACGAGTCCTCGGGGCCAGAGTTAAGCGACGATTGGGTGCAGACCCGCCTTGACCAGATTAATTTGATTGATGAGAAACGACTCGCATCCATTTGCCATGGACAGATCTATCAGAAGCGAATGATCAGAGCATTTAACAAGAAAGTCAAGCACCGAGTCTACCAAGTCGGTGATCTAGTAGTCAAGCGCATCATTCTCCCACAAGGTGATCCCAGGGGCAAATGGACTCCCACCTATGAGGGACCGTTTGTAGTCAAGACAATATTTTCCGGCGGAGCTATGATACTTAGCACCATGGATGGTGAAGACTTCCCACACCCTGTGAAAGCAGACATAGTCAAAAAATACTACGCATGAAAGAGACCCGCTAGGTCGACGGACCTAGGCAAAAATAAGGGCATCCTGGCGAACCAAAAGGGTTCCAGAAAAAGTTAAGGATATATGCAAAACATGTACACCCGGCAAGTCGAAAACCTGAAAAGGCGGCTTGGGCAAAAAGGGTATCCGTGGTGAAAACCGAAAGGCGGTCTAGGCAAAAGTTAAGGATTTAAGCGTACGACTATGTCTCCTCGGATCACCTACTTCGGACTACTATCGACATTCAGATTCAAATGGCGAAGATCAATTCACTCACTTTCTCTTGACAAGGAGATGAGATAGTTGAAATATATGAGTACTAGCATAGTTGGAACTTAACGAGATTGTTTACATATTTTTTTTTTGTTTGCATAAATTACAGCGTTTGCTTTGAATGATTATATGCATTTGACAATAAAATCTATTTACAAGCGTGCGAAAAGAACATAAAGTAATTACTGAGACTTGAGAATTGTGATGACGACGAAGGTCACCAATACATTTCCCCATAGGCGTGATCCCCACGAAATGTCACTCACCACAAAATCTTCCCCAACAAAGAAGAGGAGGATCCCCAAGCGGTGATTCCACTTAACTTAATCGGCCACATCCGGCCGGTACTTATCCCGGATGCCTCTCAACAATTCCCTTTTCTCAGCGGTAGTGTCCACCCGAACTTGGTCGGATAGTGCATTGGAAACTTACATCTTTCTTTTCCCGAGAGATTCCAGGCTCCGGACTCTTCTAACCCGTTCTCCGACAACTACCATTTACTCTCCAGCAGAATTTACGCGCAAAATCCCCGGTAGAGTACCTCCCAGACTCTCCCCAGCAGGGTTGTCAACAATATCTAGCCTCAAGACTTGGTCAGATAGTGCACCGGAGGAATCAAAGTTTCTTTCTTCTCAGGATCTCCATCCGTTCCGTCCCCAGATAGAAATCAGAAGTCAGAAATCTCCAAGCAGAACATCCGCATCTTCTTCAGGATGGATATGTTTTGAAATACCGCAACATCTATCATTCATACATTACTCATAAAAGTCATAATTTGTGCATATGTCATTCATACACATCGTCATGCATCATACTTTGCATAAGACTAATCAATATTCTATCAAAATTTCTCTTGTTTTCTCCAAAACAGGTGAAAGTCACTTCTGACGCAAACAGGTCCAGGATTAAGACCCGAATCCAGACGGGAAAACTATCTGAAAGACCGCCCCTAGTTGTCCTCCGACATTTGGTCCAGGATTAAGACCCGAATCTAGACGAGAAAACTATCTAAAAGACCGCCCTCGTTGTCCTCCGACAACGGATCCAAGATTAATGCCCGAAGCTAGACGGGAAAACTATCTGAACGATCACAAGTTATCCTCCGATAACAGGCAGTGGATCAACACCCGATGCACAACAGGGAAGATATCCACATTTTGCCAACTACTACCTCCCTCAGAGTAGTCAGCACGAAGAACTATTCTGACTCATTCTTATTATCAACAGCAACTATAGAGTCTGGCGTACGACTCAGTTGCCTTGGATGACATCTTAAGCCCATCTCCGACTACTTGTCAACATTTCTCCACTTTCAGAATGCTGCATATTTGGTTAAAAAACCAATACAAACCAATAACTTCATTCAAAGATGAGCATGAAGTCTAACATACGACTCCCTCCGGATGGCATCTTATTCCCATCTCCATGCTCCTTCCACTATCAAGAAGATCTATATAGCCTAGCGTACGGCTCACTCCCCAGCATCGATCTTTCCAGATGGCATCTTAAGCCCATCCCCATCAATTTTCCTATTCAGACGACATTCTCGAGTCTAGCATGCGACTCATTCCCCAGCAAAGTCTCTACCTTCTCCAAATGGCATCTGTAAGCTCATTCCCGTGTCACCAGCGAGTGCAAATTTTCAGGTGTACTCGAGTGTTCAATCATCTTCTACCTCCAGGTCACGAAAGGCACGCATGCCAATCTAACCCTTCCAGTACAAGAAGATTGAACAGGGGCAGCTGTCAGACCCCAAAATTTGCCCTCCATCTTCTCAAGGCATTCCATACATCCATACTCAAGGATTCCTCAAGGGTTGATCAGACAAACCCTCTCCTAGACAATCAACCCAAACTAGGGTTTGGTGATTCTCAGATCAAAATGGATTTCCAACATCTCCAATGTTCATCATGCCTCCTCATATGCTTCAAATATTCTCCATGTCAAGTTTCAAGCTTCACAAGTCAAGTTTCCTCAGACAATTGCTCAGATGGTTGAAACTCAGTTGTATTGGACAAAAAGTCAATTGTGGTCAACATACAGTCAAACTTCATGATTTTTGGTGAACATCCTCGTTTTGAATTTAAATTCATCATTTGATCAAGGTTTGATCATGATTCATCAAGAAAACTCAAGGTTTGCTCAAAATTCAAACTTTCTAAATTAGGGTTTCTCTGAGAAAAGTCAACCAAACTTTGACTGATCATAACTTCTTCATACTTTCTCAGAAATTTTTCCACCAACTCTTGTTTTGAAGGAAATTCCATTCCCTACAACTTCATGTCTCACAAGAATGTTCAAAAACTACTTCATTTGAGAGGTATGGATCAAAACATTACAGGTCCTTTTCAAAAGTCAACAAAAAGTCAACATTTTGTTTTGAAGATATATTGAGCATGGAAACTCCAATTGAGATGAGACCAAAAAGGTTGGTTAGAGAACTCTTAGAGCTTTCCAAAAAGTCCAAGAACACTCAAAAATGTGGAAAATTGAGCAAGATACACCATTCACAAGTTGGGCAATTTTGAAGAAGTGCACAAAGAGAAATACTTCTAAAAATAAATATTTTTGCAAATGGGCTTACTTTTTCTTCATTCAAACTTGTTCCTTATGCAATTAGGAATATCCAAGCCCAATGCCACGAATTTTTATTTTATTTTTCTATTTAATTTGTATTTTATTCATTTAAATGCAAATTAAATTCAAAAATAAAGTATAAAATCAAAATTAAATGCAAATTTGATTTTTCTCTCTTCCTTGAGATCCAAGCAACTCAATAAAGCCAGCAAATTTCGAAATTTGGTTGGATATGGCAAGATTTGATTGAAAATTGATCAAAAAGATGGAAACTTGATTTGGAACAAAATCAAATATTTTGTGCATTGATTGATGATTGATTCTTTCTCAAATCAACTTTGAATCCATCTACTATATATATACAACACATGCCACACGAATTAGGGTAGAAAAACTGGCTGGAGAAACCCTATTGAAGCTCAAAAGATTCATGCAATACAAGTAACTAGAAGCCCTAGTTTTACTTCGATTCAACCAATTCCAAGCCAGCCAATCGCTTCCTGGAGGTCCATTGATTCATTCCAGACCCTTACAGATCAAGAATCCATCAAGAATCACGAAATCAAACTCACGGTTTGACACTTTTCTTGAAATCGATTTACATTTTCCATGCATATCTAACATAATTTGAATGTTTGTGTGTGTTTGTGATGATATTTGAATTATTGAATCGTTCAATTGAAATATGATGATGGTTGGTTTGAGAAAAATGGTTTTCAAATTATCATCATTTTTGGTTCCCGGGAATCGAGTTTGCTTAAAACGATCGCGTTTCAACTTTCAAACACCAAGTGTCAAGTGGCGCAACGGTTAAGGCTTAGTTTTGAAAAGATGCTCCAAGAGGTCATGGGTTCAACTCCCACCAGGACCGATTTTCCTTTTCCTTTTACAAACTTTCATATTTTTCTATTTTTCCTATTTTATTTTCTTTTAATATTTACATGCATTTTAATTTATTTCAAAAATTTTTTATCATGCATTAAAAAACTCCAAAAAATATTTTTCTTTTTGCATTATTTTCAGAAAATGTTTATTTAATTTATAAAATTAAAAAAAATTATTTTGCATGCATATTTAATTTAATTGCTAATTTATCATTTAAATCACATTTAATTAGTTTTTAATTATTAAATTGCATCCAAAAAATCCCAAAAAATTATTTTAGCATGTTAATGTTATTTCCAGCATGAAATATTTTTCTCATCTAAAAATTTGCATTTTTACTAACATTTTCCTCTTATTCGATTTCCTCGTATTTTAGATTTTCTCATCTTTTCACGGGTTATCCGTTTGGACGATTTCTTTTACTGTTTTCTTTTTTTCAATAATGTAACTGCTTATGGGATGTAATAGTTTTAATTAGGGCTTTTATTTTCCGCACGGTTAAATTATGTATCTGCCCCAAAGCCATGTAATAGCGTAGGATTTATCTTTCCGCATCTTTACACTTCCGCATTTTAATTTCCGCACCATATAAACTGCTAGTAATTAGGCGTGTATGGCAAGATAAAATTGAACATAGCCCACTAATTTTCAAGATAACATATCTGAATTCAACACACTCTTTCACACACGCACCCCTTAGGGTAATTCTCTCTCGTTGCCTTTACGAATACAAATGGTCATGTCCCTCGAACGTAGAGGTATTCTAGCACCGTTGCCTTCAAAACAAATCATCATAGTCCCTTCGATACAAAGATCATAAGACCCACGATGTCGCCTCCGAATACATGATCTTGACCCTCGATTGTTGTCTACGAAAAATGATGATAGTCCCTTCAAATGTGCTAAGATACTTCCTACAAGTTGCCTTCTATGACCATACGATGTCCCTTCGAATGTCCCGCTTACATCCAACGAATAGAGTTACCTACCAACTAATGGTATGGATAGCGCTATTCTAAAGGAACGTAAAACGATACGAAAACGACCATTCTGAGTAGGTAATAAGACTTTTAGTTGCTTGCTCTATCAAAATACTTTTCACACCTCACGCTTTTGTCAAAGTTCAAACTCTTTTCAAAAACGAAACATTTCCAAACACTTTGTATACATTCCTACATGAATCATTACAAAGTCAAAGCGAAATGCCCTTTTCAAAACATTTTTGTCAAACACACAGAAAGCACAATTTTTAAAGTGATCTAAGAGCAACTAAGAGCCCGTAGATAACTACGGATGGAAAGGGGTGCTAATACCTTCCCTTTTCATAACCTTCTCCCTTACTCAGAATCTAACGAAGGTCTTTTTCTGTACTTTTTACCTTCCCTTAATAGGATAAAAGAAAATTCGGTGGCGACTCTTGCTATCCGCACATTTGCGATACAAAAATCCACAAAGTCAGTTCACCGTGTTACAACAGGCGGTATCAGGATTGGTGGTTCTTGCAAGTATTCCTTAATCTTGTCGAATGCCCGCTGACAATCATCATTCCATAGAATGGTCTGATCTTTCTTTAACAACTTGAACAAAGGTTCACAAGTAACTGTCAAATGTGAGATGAACCGGGAAATGTAGTTCAAGCGTCCCAAGAAACCACAAATCTCTTTCTCCGTTCTTGGTGCAGGCATATCTTGAGTAGCCTTCACTTTATCGGGGTCCACTTCAATACCTCGTTGGCTTACTATGAAACCAAGTAACTTCCCAAATCGAACTCCAAAAGTGCATTTGTTGGGATTCAAACGAAGTTTATACTTCCTCAGCCTGTCAAACAACTTTCTTAGATGAACGATGTGCTCCTCTTCAGTCTGAGACTTGGCAATCATATCATCCACATATACTTCTATTTCTTTATGCATCATGTCATGGAAAAGGGCTACCATTGCTCTCTGATAAGTTGCCCCTGCATTTTTTAATTCAAATGGCATGACCTTGTAACAGAATGTGCCCCAAGGGGTGGTAAACGTCATCTTCAACATATCTGCAGGATCCATCTTGATCTGATTATATCCTGAGAAACCATCCATGAAAGAAAACACAGGAAAATCAATGTGAGGCAGAGGAAAATCATCCTTCGGGCTAGCTCTGTTTAAATCCCTGTAGTCCACACACATCCGCACCTTTCCATCCTTCTTGGGGATAGGAACAATGTTAGCAATCCAATCTGGATATATCGATACAGCAAGGAAACCGGCTTTGAACTGTTTCTTGACTTCATCTCGAATCTTCTTGGCCATCTCTGGATGTGTTCTCCTTAGGTGATCTGCATAAATGATTGATTTTCTTTTTTATCTATGTATGTATATTTTAACAAAAATAAAAATGAAAACATTGTTGTTTTTATTCGTATGCACTGGAAAGTAGAAAGCAAAATAAAAATGATATAAAAAGGATCTCAAACTGAATAACAAAATGCGCTTTATATTGAAGATAAAAAATCATTCATTACGAGATAAGCCCTACAAAGCAATCCTTTGTGCCTTGGGACTTTTTGTTGTTTTAAAACAAGAAATTACTTTGACAATGAAATGATCGGGGTATCGTCCTTGACGATCCAGTTCTTAGAAACAACACCAAGAGGAGTACGGAACACCATCTGGGAAAACTCCACTGCACACTCATCGTAATCATTAATCGCATTGATAACCTCTACGGAACGGAAACCCTTTGCAACAAAAGTATCCTCAAGACGAGGGATCTTCCCTTTTCCTATCTCTGAACCTTCACTGATCTTGGAGGATGGTTGGTACCCGAGTCCACCCTTGTCTTTCTTTTCCGCCACATCTAACATTGTCCCCCAACCTTCTGGATTTCCAGCATCAATAAGGGCCTTAACATCTTGTTAGTAGGCCATGTTACCCTTGGGCTTCTCAGCAGACTTGACCTCTTTTTGCACAGTGCCCACAATTTCCAAGGCTTGAAAGAGAGTCTCGTGCACCTCGTCTCCAACATCCACATACTTGAACTCAGACAAGTGACTAACCAAATAGTCCTCTTCACCACTAACCTCTACCACCTGGTTATTCAACAAGAACTTCAACTTTTGATGGAGCGTTGAAGTAACAGCTTTAGCACCATGTATCCAGGGCCTTCCCAATAAGCAACTATAAGCAGGAAAGATGTCCATCACTTGAAAAGTGATATTGAACAGCTGAGGTCCTATAAGCACAAGGAGATCGATCTCTCCCACCGCCATCCTGCGGGAGCCATCAAAAGCCTTTACAATCAAGGAACTAGGTTTCATAACTTCCCCCTTCCACCTGTAATTGGGCCAAGGTTGTCTTCGGGATCACATTCAAAGTTGAGCCTGTATCAACCAGTACTCTAGCAAGAGTCGTTTCACCACAGGTAACAGAAATGTGAAGAGCCATGTTATGAACAATAAACAACTGCCCCTTCAATGAAAAATAAACAACTGCCATCATTTAAACCTGAAATAGAAACATCCAGCTGATTAATTGTAATATCCTCAGCCACATATGCATTGTCAAGTAACTTCAACAAGGCCATCTTGTGGGCTTTAGAACTTTTCAATAAAGATAAGATCGAAATCTTTGCAGGAGTTTGACTAAGTTGATCGACCACTTTGTAGTCACTCCTTTTGATGATTTTCAAAGTCTCATAACTTCGTTTAAAAATATCCTTCAATTCTTCTGTACTTAAATCAATAACCCCATCCTTCTTCAGAGGAACATCTGGCGCTCTCTTTGCAGCCCTACTCTTTGTCAAATCCTAGTGATAAATACGACCACTACGGGTCATGCCACTCATACTGTCATACCCCAAAATTTGCCCTTCATCTTCTCAAAACATTCCATACATCCATACTCAAGGATTCCTCAAAGGTTGATCAGACAAACCCTCTCCTAGACAATCAACCCAAACTAGGGTTTGGCAATTCTCAGCTCCAGATGGACTTCCAACATCTCCAATGTTCATCAAGCCTCCTCATATGCTTCAAATATTCCCCATGTCTAGTTTCAAGCTTCACAAGTCAAGTTTCCTCAGACAATTCCTCAGATGGTTGAAAATCAGTTGTATTGGACAAAAAGTCAACTGTGGTCAACATATAGTCAAACTTCATGATTTTTGGTCAACATCCTCATTTTGAAGTTACATTCATCATTTGATCAAGGGTTGATCATGATTCATCAAGAAAACTCAAGATTTGTTCAAAAGTCAAACTTTCTAAATTAGGGTTTCTTTGAGAAAAGTCAACCAAACTTTGACTGATCATAACTTCTTCATACTTTCTCAAAAAAATTTCCACCACCTCTTGTTTTGAAGGAAATTCCATTCCCTATGTCTCACAAGAATGTTCAAAAAATGCTTCATTTGAGAGGTATGGATCAAAACATTACAGGTCCTTTTCAAAGTCAACAAAAAGTCAACTTTTTGTTTTGAAGATATATTGAGCATAGAAACTCCAATTGAGATGAGACCAAACATGTTGGTTAGAGGACTCTTAGAGCTTTCCAAAAAGTCCAAGAACACTCAAAAATGTGGAAAATTGAGCAAGATACACTATTCAGAAGTTGGGCAACTTTGGACAATTGCACAAAAGGATATTTTGGTCAAAATGCAAAATTTTCCAAATGGGCCTATAATCTTTTGATCCAAACTTGTTCATGACATTATTTGTGACCCACAAATGCTTGGCCATGGCAATTTTCTATTTTTTTAATTTATTTTTGAATTTTAAACCATTTAATTCAAAATTAAATTATATAAAATATGAAAATAAGATATTTTTTCAAGATGATTGGATTTTGATCAAACTTGAGGTCCAAGGAAGCCCATACAACTTGCCAATTTCGTGCATGATCATACATTTAAGAGAAAATCAAATTTCTTTCAAAAATTTGATTTTATTTGAAAATCATTGAATGCATTCCAAATCAAATCTTTTTGCCTTGTTTTTCTCTCTCAAATCACTCTATAAATAGCCAGCAAGTTCACAAGACAAGGACACGAAACCCTAGCCCTTACAACAACCAAAACTTTGTTAAAAATTTTCAAGAATTGGAGAAAATCGAATTTTGATTTTCAGCAAGTTTCAGTCCAATCCAGCCATCCAATCTTGTTCATTAACATCCCAGCAAGCAAAATCAACCTTTACTTGAAGCCAAACCATGCAGAATCGTGCCCAATCCATTGCTCCGATTTGGTAAATTTGCAAAATTCGAATTTCGTTTTTCATGCATTATTAATGTTGTTTGTGTGTTTGTATCGATTCAGGGTGATGTTTAGGACATGATTGAACCCTTACATGCAAGCTTGGACGTCTGGAAACCATAGTGCCATGATTAGGGCTTCACGAGCTGTTTGAATCGAACTGGCTTGTACAAGCGTTTTTAGGGTAAACTAATGCCACCATTGAGATCGCAGCCCTCAATTTAGGGGGGTAGGGTCCTCCTTTCTTGTTTATTTCGCGTATTTTTTCAGGTTCAAGAATCATAGCTGCCGGAGAAGACGACCGGAGCCCTAGCTCCGGCACTGACTCAGGCGAAGACCGGTGGGAAGCTTGCGTGGTGCGATGGCTTTGTCTGATTCGTTCGTTCATGCTGACTGGGGTCCACACGGCTGACTGGGTTTGAAACACATCCAGGACGCGTCAGCATTCAAATGCAATTGTTTTCAACTTTTCAAACATCAAATGACACTTGGCCCAGTGGTTAAGGCGTTAACTGTGCAAAGATACCCTCAAAGGTCCCCTGTTCGAACCATGCTAGGACCGGTTTTGCTATTTTTCTTTACAAACTCAATTTCTTTTCATATTTTCTATTTTTTAGTTTATTTAATATTTTCATGTCATTTTAATTTCTTTTCAATAATTTTTATCATGCATTAAAAATCATCAAAAAATATTTTTCTTTTTGCATTATTTTCAGAAAATGTTTATTTAATTTATAAAATTAAAAAAATATTATTTTGCATGCATATTTATTTTTATTCCTAATTTATCATTTAAATCACTTTTAATTAGTTTTTAATTATTAAATTGCATCCAAAAAATCCCGAAAAATTATTTTAGCATATTAATGTTATTTCCAGCATGAAATATTTTTCTCATCTAAAAATTTGCATTTTTACTAACATTTTCCTCTTATTCGATTTCCTCGTATTTTCCGATTTTCTCATCTTTTCATAGGTTATCCCGTTTCGGACGATTTCTTTTTTCTGTTTTCTTTCTCCAATAATGTAATTGCTTATGGGATGTAATAGCTTAAATTAGGGTTGTTATTTTCCGCACGGTTAAATTATGTATTTGCCCCAAAGCCATGTAATAGCGTAGGATTTATATATCCGCACTTTACTTTCCGCATTTTAAATTTCCGCACTTATAAACTGCTAGTAATTAGACGTGTATGGCAAGATAAAATTGAACATAGCTCACTCTAATTTTCAAGATAACATGGATCTGAATCAACACACTCTTTTCACACATGCACCCCTTAGGGTAATTCTCTCTCGTTGCCTTTACAAATTCAAATGGTCAAGTCCCTCGAACGTAGAGGTATTCTAGCACTGTTGCCTTCAAAACAAATCATCATAGTCCCTTCGATACAAAGATCATAAGACCCACGATGTCCCCTACAAATACATGATCTTGACCCTCGATTATTGCCTACGAAAATGATGATAGTCCCTTCGAATGTGCTAGGATACTTCCTACAAGTTGCTTTCTATGACCATCCGATGTCCCTTCGAATGTCCCGCTTACATCCAACGAATAGGGTTACCTATAACTAATGGTATGGATAGCACTATTCTAAAGGAACGTAAAATAACACGAAAAAGACCAATTCTGAGTAGGTAATAAGACTTTTAGTTGCTTGCTCAATCAAATACTTTTCACACCTCACACTTTTGTCAAAATTCAAACTCTTTTCAAAACGAAACATTTCCGAACACTTTGTATACATTCCTACATGAATCATTACAAAGTCAAAGCGAAATGCCTTTCTCAAAACATTTTTGTCAAACACACTGAAAGCACAATTTTAAAGTGATCTAAGAGCAACTAAGAGCCCGTAGATAACTACGGATGAAAAGGGGTGCTAATACCTTCCCTTTTCATAACCTTCTCCCCTTACTCAGAATCTAACGAAGGTCTTTTTTTGTACTTTTTACCTTCCCTTAATTGGATAAAAGAAAAGTCGATGGCGACTCTTGCTATCCGCACATTTGTGATACAAAATCCTACAAAGTCAGTTCATCGTGTTACAGAACTGACGACTCTGCTGGGGAAACACCCTAAAAAGAGAGAATGCGTTAGGGATTTCTAGATCACCTTTATTGCTTTCTGTTTGACTTGCTTGCTTTATCTTTAAGGGTTGCTTGGGTATTATATTTGTGGGGGATCCTACACCCGGATCCGGGTTTCCTTTTAGGTAAGTAGCAATAAATCATCGCGACCGTTAGACGTATATCGAAACGGTCAACATGATGGCTACGTTAGTGTGACACTTTAGATGTCCTGATACTCTTCATTCCCAAGTTGAGGATAGTATTTGGCTTCGTGTGGTGTCATCAAGCGCTAACTAAACTTTTAGAACCTTAATTGACCCATCTTGGCCATTAGAAGGTAGTGAGATGGTCGACTTTGGTGTAGACCGAGGTTGGTTGATACTCGATGCTACGCTCATTAAGATCAGACTTTTGGGATATTTTCGGTCGACCACTTGGTAGTCGTATTGAAATAAACGCCTACGAGAAAGATCAATGATATGAGATTCCTAGAACCCGGTTACTATTATAGGACAGATGAACCAACTCAAACTTTTGGTGGGGTAAACACCTATATCTCTTGCAAGCCTTAAACCTAGGCTCATTGTGTGAATTGCTTGTGTGTGCTAAACATGACATCATGACATCATTCGCATTGCATATCATTTCTAACTATTTCAAGGACCTAGGGATTTATCTTTGCTCTGTTTTGTAGGGATTATGGCTTCTAGAAAGACTATCTGAATCAACTTCATGGGTATACCTTCTCAGCTCAAAGAATTGGTTTCAGAAATTCCTGATCATGCCCAGTTCATCAAAAGACATGGTTATCTGCTTGATTTGGTTATCTCCGGTTTCGAAGAAGATATGATGCATGTCCTATTCCAGTTCTTTGATCCGAAACACCATTGCTTTACATTCCCGAATTATCAGTTGGTTCCTACCTTGGAAGAGTTCTCTAAACTACTTGGGATACCTATTCTTGACCAAATGCCATTCACCGGTCTAGAAAAGGTCCCTAAGTACGAAGACATTGCATCAGCCTTACATCTTAAGCGCTCAGACATTGAAGCCAATTGGGAAACCAGAAGTGGAGTTAAGGGTTTACTTGCTAAGTTCTTGATTAAGAAAGCCCGAGAATTCCTCAAGGTTATGAGTTTCCATGCATTCGAAGACATTGTGGCCTTGCTAATCTATGGTTTGGTTCTATTTCCTAACTCGGATCAATTCATAGATGTCAACGCCATCAAGCTGTTTCTTACCCGTAATCCAGTGCCTACTTTACTTGGAGACATCCTACATTCTCTCCACACTCGTACTACTAAAGACAAGGAACTCTCATGTATTGTATACCGTTACTTTCCAAGTGGTTTATTTTGCACCTTCCTCCATCAGTTTTGAAGAATGAACAAAGATTGAAGTGGTCTCAAAGACTAATGTCACTCTCTCATTCAGATATCCGTTGGAATCTTTTCTCTCAAAAGGATTTCACTTTCATTGAACGTTGTGGTGAATTCCCTAATGTACCACTACTTGGTATAAGGGGAGGTATTACTTACAACCCTTCTCTAGCTCTACGTCAGTTTGGTTTTTCTCGAAGAGATGGTCCGCATGATATGCTTCTCCAAGATATTGTGTTCGATTACAATCATGATCTCGAATTAAGCGAAGGTTCATACGCTTGGGGCATGGTAAAGAAGGCGATACCAAGACTTTGGGACACAAAACTCCATTACTTGGGAACCTTACCTCAAATGGGTGCGAGCTCGAGCTCAAAACCTCATGATGCCATTCACGCTGTTTTACGGTAATTATGGAACTGTTGCTATAGGTGGCGTACCTATCTTGTTCTCCATCCCGACATGCCTACTGATTTTGAAGACTTGAAGAGATCCGGATTCAACTAAAAGAAGAGAGGATACCTTTGAAGCTCGATTATGCAAGCGAGAAGAAAGTGCTAGAGTTGACAAAGCTACTTCACGAGGAGTGAAGCATCAGCCTACCTCGGCACCAAGAGCGCCCATGGGAGACTTAGAGCTTTAGGATTTTTATGTTTTCTTTTATTATTTTGAACTATCTTTTGTACTTAAAAGAAAAAGAATAAAAGAGAACTAATATATGTTTGTTCATTGCTTGTTTAACAAATTTAAATCTCTAAGGTCCTTGAAAACATTGCATTGCATTCGCATAAACATTGCATATCATAGCATAACATTGCATAACAGTACATTGAAGATTGGTTTCTCATTTCTCGCTATTTATTTTAGCGAAATGGCTCTTGAGCAGTCATCAAAGATCTCCGGCTCGAATGCTCGGTTTTAGCAGATGTTCACCAATTTGGTCCAAGGCCAAGAAGATCGAAGAAGCTCATCAAGAAAGAAGAAGGTTGTTGGTCTTCTCAACATGGGCGACGCTACAAAGGTGGTCCTAAGAGTCGATCGGATAGAGCTCTCGAAGGAAGTGTCAAGAATGAGGGAGTGTTGAGGGTAATAAAGATAACCAGCGTGAGCCTAAGAAGGTGGGAGAAGATCGCTCTGACTATAGCCAATACTCTGATGAAGATGACAAGTACAAGCAACTTGAAGACCGCTTTGAATCTTTGTTGAAAACACGAAGATGTCGGGCTGAATTTTGATGATCTGAGTCTTGTCCCTGGTGTGGTGATTCCTCCTAAGTTCAAAGTTCCAACTTTTGCTAAGTATGATGGCATGTCTTGTCTGAAACTGCACTTGAAGTCCTATGTTCAAAAGATCAACCCCGCGATGATGAAAGTTGTGGATGCACTATTTTCAAGAGAGTTTGTCAAAACTCGGTTGGAATGGTATTATCGACTAGAGAATGATCGTATCCGTACTGGGTAACTTAGCGGATGCTTTCTACAAGCGTATGAGTACAATCTTGAATTGACACCCACTCGCATGCAACTACTGAGCATGTCTATGGGTCGTGATGAGAAGTTTAAGGGTATGCTCGAAATGGAGAGATTTAGCGGTGAGTTCACCACCCTTGTCCAATAGGGAATTGGTTGATATGTTTATGGGAACACTAACAGCCCGTTCTTCAATCATCGATTGGAAACTCTTGATCATTCACCGAGCGATATTGAGAGGCGTATTGAAGTGGTATCAAAGTGGAAAGATTCGGATAGAGTCATCTTCAAATCTGCAAAGAGATCTTTTGGTGGTAAGAGAAACTAATGATGTGTATGGTCGGAAAAAGCCGAGCCAAGACCGACCGCTCAATCTGTAGAGGCGGTTGTGATCTCAATCCTACATCGGCACAACCTCGGCGAGACAGCGTAGCGTAGCGCTCCGAAGGCAGTTTACAAAGATCAACATGCCATTGTCACAAGCCTTGCAACACATGTTGAAAGCAGAGCTGATAAGCTTGAGAGATCCTCCTCAGAGTGTCAACACTTCCTCTCCGAGGTACAATCCTAATGCTAAGTGTGCTTACCATTCCAACAGCCCAGGGCACGACACTGACAACTGTTGGGCTTTGAAGAACAAGATTCAAGATTTGATTGAAGCTAAGCAGATTGAGTTTGATCCTCCTGTTGAGACTCCGAATGTGATCAATGCGCCTATGCCTAACCATGACAAAAGTTCCAATGCTGTTAGTGAGGATACTTATGTGTTCAATATAGATGACTTGACCATTCCTCGATGGCTGTTAAGAAGAATTTGTTGCAAGCGGTGTCAATCCGGGATGCCCGGAGAATTGTCGTTGGTGCCCATCTGCACGATGGTTGTGCTTGGTTGAGAAGGCGTGTTCGATGCATGATGAATAACTGTGAAATACTATTTCTGAAACCACCTGTGCAGAAGCTGTGTGAAGATATGTCTAAGTTGAAGAATGACAATGCGAATGAAACTACACCGTCTGTGTGGGACACCTTCGGGAAGCCAAGTGGAAAGTATGATTACATGGTGAAGTACACTGTTCCTGAAAGCTACAAGATTCCTATTGAAGATGTTAAGGCGACCGGATGGGGTGACGATTTCCCAGAAGACTATGCTGATGTTAACACAATAAGGATTTCCTCTGCTGATTCCGTGCCTAGAGTGGCACCTCTCATCATTACTTCTCCAAGACCAGTTCTGTATTCCTCTGACAAAGCTATCCCTTGGAATTATGGAGCTGATGTTTACTATCGTGGCGTCAAACAAGACCCTCTGACCATTGAAGATCTTACAGTTGAAGCTACCATTCCTGACATCGACAACATCACCGGATCAAGTAAGGTGACCAAAACCGGAAGGGTATTCTCTCCAGATATTTCTCCTCCAAAAGACACTGCGACTCCAGCTCGCATTCCAGCTATTCAGCCCATTCCCCAAGCTAGAGGGAAAGAACCAGTGACTCATCCTGCTCAGCCAGAAGTACCAAAGGAAGTTGCTGAAGACACCTCCAAACAAGAAATGGAGGAAATTCTGAAGATTATTAAGAAGAGTGACTACAATGTTGTGGAACAGTTAGGACAGACTCCGTCCAAGATATCCATGCTTGCTCTGCTCTTGTGCTCTGAGGCTCATGCTAATGCCTAGGTGAAGTTTCTAAAGATTCCCATGTACCGCAAGACACTACCACTGACCAGTTTGAAGTTTGTATTGCTAGCCTGGCTGCCAACAACGGCCTAGGCTTCTCTGATGCTGATTTGACTCCTGCCGGAAAGAAACACAACAAAGTCTTGCACATCTCTGTTGAATGCAAGGGCGTTACATTGTCTCATGTTTTGGTGGATACCGGTTCTACTCTGAATATCCTTCCGAAGACTGCTTTTGATCAGCTTGATGTTGAAGGATTGGTTCTGAGACCCAGTGACATTATTGTGAGAGCTTTTGATGGTTCTAAGCGAACAGTGCTTGGAGAGCTCACTCTGCCTGTTAAAGTCGGTTCCCAGACTTTTTACTCCACTTTCTTTGTCAAGGATATCCGTCCGGCTTATTCTTGCCTACTTGGACGCCCTTGGATACATGGGGCAGGCGCTGTTACCTCCACCTTACATCAGAAGCTGAAGTACCCGGTGAAAGGGAAGGTTGTTTCAGTATGTGGTGAAGAGGAATATATGGTCAGTCATCTACAGTCATTTCGATACCTCGAGATGGAAGGTGAATTCTTCGAGACTCCCTGTCAAGCTTTTGAAACAATCCCCAGAGTCATGCCTGCTGACTCTCCTGTCACTCCTGAAGTTACACAAGTTCCGCCTAGGATGGCCTCGCTGAAAGATGCTCAAGCTGCTGTTGAAGAAGGAGGTAGTGCTATTTGGGGACAGCTCCCTGACCTCCCCTTCAAATTTGACAAGACTGGTTTAGGCTTCACCGTCGAAGGTCAGAAGATGATACGCCGCGAACGTGCCGGCTAACTTCCTTTCCGCATCGGCCAGAGTGGAATCCATGCTATAGAAGACGACGACAATGACTTCAACATCAGCAAGTGGATCTTCCCAACTCCGGACAGTGGGCTCAACAATTGGAAGACCGAAGACGTCATACCAATCTCCTTTAGCCAGGAGTAATTGCTCTTGTTTTTTTTTGCTTTTCGTATTTTCTATGTTTTGAACAATAAACTCTAAAGCCTAGTGCCTTACCCGGGGCATCATGGCTCATTTGTGAGGGTTATTATCTGTCATTTGCATATTTTCATTCAATAAAATCGTTGGACTTTTGCATTCAATTGTTGCTTTCTTTCTTTTACTTTATCACCCCTTCAAAAAGCTATGTGTTTCTTACACACACCCACGTGATACACTGCAGAATCACTCCGAATCTCGTTGATAACAGCTATGTTATTGCTAAATATGACTTCGATAATCCGATCTACCAAGCCGAAGACGAAAGTGAGGAAGATTGTGAAGCCAGGAGAACTTGTCTGACTGCTACAGCAAGAAGAACGAGTTATACAGCCACACGAAGAGCAAGTTGAGGTTGTGAACTTGGGTACTGATGAAGACAGAAAAGAGATCAAGATAGGAGCGGGTCTTGAGAACAGTGTTAAAGAAAGGTTGATTCAGATGCTACGAGACTATATTGAGGTTTTTTCTTGGTTATACGAAGACATGCCAGGGTTGGACATTGATATTGTGGTACACCGATTGCCGACAAAAGAAGGTTTTCTCCCAGTGAAACAGAAGGTTCGTCGCATGCGTCCTGAGATGTCAGAGAATATCAAAGACGAAGTTATGAAACAGTTCAATGCAGGTTTCTTAGCTGTTACTTCTTATCCACAATGGGTTGCTAATGTGGTGTCTGTACCTAAGAAGGATGGCAAGGTACGAATGTGTGTGGATTACAGAGATTTGAACAAAGCGAGTCCGAAAGACGATTTTCCACTTCCTCATATTGATGTTCTGGTTGAAAACACCGCTCAGCATAAGGTTTTCTCCTTTATGGATGGTTTCTCCGGTTATAATTAGATCAAGATGGCTCCTAAAGACATGGAGAAGACTACTTTTGTTACAAAGTGGGGCACTTTCTGCTACAAGGTTATGCCGTTTGGACTGAAGAACGCGGGCGCCACTTATCAGCGTGCTATGGTGACATTATTTCATGACATGATTCATCACGAGATAGAGGTCTACGTCGACGACATGATAGCTAGATCACAGACCGAAGAAGAACATCTTGATCATCTGCAGAAACTGTTTGACAGATTGAAGAAGTACAAACTAAGACTTAATCCCAACAAGTGTACCTTTGGAGTCAGATCCGGGAAACTCCTAGGGTTTGTTGTCAGTGGTAAAGGTATTGAAGTCGATCCTGCTAAGGTTAAAGCTATTCAAGAAATGCCAGCTCCCCGTACCGAGAAGGAAGTCAGAGGTTTCTTGGGCCGATTGAATTACATTGCCAGATTCATTGCACATCTAACTACTACCTGTGAGCCAATCTTCAAGTTACTAAAGAAAGATCAAGTAGTGGAATGGAATGACGATTGCCAGATCGCTTTTGACAAAATCAAGGAATACCTACAGAATCCTCCTATCCTGATGCCGCCTATCGAAGGAAGACCTCTTATCATGTACTTTACAATGTTAGAGAACTCAATGGGGTGTGTGTTGGGGCAACATGACGAGTCTGGTCGAAAAGAGCATGCAATATACTACCTTAGCAAAAAGTTTACCGACTGTGAAACAAGATACTCACAGCTCGAGAAAACTTGCAGCAACTTGGCTGCTCGCCGGCTAAGACAGTATATGTTGACTCACACTACCTTGTTGATTTCCAAGATGGATCCGATCAAATACTTATTTGAGAAACCAGCTCTCTCCGGGAGAATAGCAAGATGGCAAATGATCTTGACCGAGTACGACATCTAATATACTTCTTAGAAAGCGATCAAAGGAAGTGTAGTAGCCGATCATTTGGCTCATCAAGCCGTAGATGACTATCGATCTATGCGTTAATTTCAGATGAAGATGTTTTACTAGTCGATTGTGAAGAACCGGGCCAGACGAAGGACACGAACAAGGATCCCGATGGACTATGGTCTTTGATGCAGCCTCAAGCACTTGGCAATGGCATTGGCGCCATCATTACATCCCTACGGTGGACATCGCCTTTCATCGCAGATTATGTTTGATTGCACGAACAACATGGCGAATCTGAGCGTGCATTATGGGTATTAAAGCTGCTATTGACTTAAGAATCAAGTTCTTACAAGTGTATGGGGACTCAGCTTTGGTGATCAGTCAGATTAAGGGCGAGTGGGATACTAAGCATCCGAATCTCATTCCGTATCGAGAGCATGTTTTGAGTTTGATCCCCTACTTCGAAGAGATTACTTTCAACCACATTCCACGAGAAGAGAATCAGTTGGCAGACGCATTAGCTACTATGTCATCTATGTTCAAGGTTACATGGGACAACGAGGCTCCCCAGATCATCATCGAGAAGTTTGACGAACCAGTGTATTGTTATGAGCTTGATACAGAAGAGAATCCTTGGTACTATGACGTGAAGAGGTATCTTGAGACTCAAGAATATCCCACAGGGGCATCTGTCAACGATAAGAAGTTCTTGAGAAGATTTGCTTCCAAATTCTTCCTCAGCAACGGCATCTTATACAAGCGCAACTGTGATTTGTGCTTTCTCCGCTGTGTAGACCAGAAAACAGCAATACGTATCATCGAAGAGTTACACGAAGGCGCATTTGGTACTCACTCCAGTGGACATACAATGGCAAAGAAGATTTTGAGAACAGGTTACTATTGGTCCACCATGGAAGCTGATTGTCACATATGCTCGATCTTGTCACAAATGCGGATATATGAGACAAAGTACACGTACCTCCAGTACCTCTGAATGTTTTAACAGCTCCTTGGCCTTTTGCAATGTGGGGCATTGACATGATCGGAGAAATCAAGCCCACAGCTTCCAACGGACATCGTTTCATCCTTGTGGCAATTGACTATTTTTCCAAGTGGGTAGAAGCATCCTCGTTTGCATCTGTTACCAAGAATGTTGTGGCTCGATTCATCAAACATAATCTTATCTGTCGATATGGCACTCCCGAAAGGATTATCACAGATAACGGCTCCAATCTTAACAATAAGATGATCACCGAACTCTGCACGCAGTTCAAGATCAAGCATCACAACTCTTCTCCTTATCGGCCTAAGATGAATGGCGCAGTGGAAGCCGCCAACAAGAACATTAAAAGATTATACAGAAGATGACAGTGACTTACAAAGATTGGCATGAGATGTTACCATTTGCTCTTCATGGTTACCGCACTACAGCGCGAGCATCAACAGGGGCAACCCCCTTCTCTCTCGTATACGGTATGGAAGTCGTCCTACCAATTGAGGTTCAGATACCCTCAACCAGAGTCCTCTAGGACGCAGAGTTAGGGAAGATGATTGGGTCCAGACCCACCTTGACCAGATTAATTTGATTGATGAGAAACGACTCGCATCCATTTGCCATGGACAGATCTATCAGAAGCGAATGATTAGAGCATTTAACAAGAGGGTCAAGCACCGAGTTTACCAAGTCGGTGATCTAGTAGTTAAACGCATCATCCTCCCACAAGGTGATCCCAGGGGCAAATGGACTCCCACCTACGAGGGACCGTTTGTAGTCAAGACAGTATTTTCCGGCGGAGCTATGATACTTAGCACCATGGATGGCGAAGACTTCACCACAGTGAGCGAGACATATTCAAAAATACTACGCATAAAGAGACCCGCTAGGTCGGTGACCTAGGCAAAATAAGGGCATCTGGCGAACCAAAGGGTTCGGGCAAAGTTAAGGATATATGCAAAACATATACACCCGCAAGTCGAAAACACGAAAAGGCGGCTTGGGCAAAAGGTATCGGTGGTGAAAACCGAAAGGAGGTCTAGGCAAAGTTAGGGATTTAGGCGTCGACTATGTCTCTTCGGATCACCTACTTCGGACTACTATCATTCAAGATTCAAATGGCGAAGATTAATTCACTCACTTTCTACTGTCAGCAAGGAGATGAGATAGTTGAAATATCTGAGAACTAGCATAGTTGGAACTTAACGAGATTGTTTCCGCATAGCTTTTTACTTTTCTTGTGTACAAACTACTTGGCCATACGCCGCATTTCAAATAAATACAAGTTTCTTTCTCTTTACAATTTGTTGCTGTTGTCGTTTGCATAAAGTCCAACATTTGCTTTGAATGATTATATGCATTTGACAATAAAAATCTATTTAGAAACATGCGAAAAGAACATACGAAAGTAATTGCTACAGGCTCCAGGAATTGAGATGACGACGAAAGTCACCAATGCATTTCCCCCGCAGAGCATGATCCCCGCAGAGATGTCACTCACCACAAAATCTTCCCCAACAAAGAAGAGGAGGATCCCCAAGCAGTGATTCCACTCAACTTAGTCGGGCCACACCCGGCCGAGTATTTATCCCGCGGATGTCTCTCAACTATTCCCCTTTTCTCCAGCGGTGTCAAACCCGAACTTGGTCGGATAGTGCACGGAGAAACCTACACCTCTTATTCCCAGTCGGAGACTCCAACGGGCTCAGTTCTTCTTGGTCTCGGCAGCTATCAAGTGCTCTTCGGCAGGATCTACACTCAAGATCCCCGGTAGAGTACCTCCCAGACTCTCCCCAGCAGGGTCTATTTATGAAATTCTCAACAATATCTAGCCTCAAGACTTGGTCGAGATAAACCTTGGAGGAATCAAAGTTTCTTTCTTCTCGGGATCTCCATCCGTTCCGTCCCAGACAGTCAAGTCGAAATCTCCAAGCAGAACATCCGCATCTTCTTCAAGATGGATATGTTTTGAAATACCGCAACATCTATCATTCATACATTACTCATAAAAGTCATAATTTGTGCATATGTCATTCATACGCATCGTCATGCATCATACTTTGCATAAGACTAATCAATATTCTATCAAAATTTCTCTTGTTTTCTCCAAAGGTGAAAGTCACCAGCATAAGCAGGTCGGATTAAGACCCGAATCAGACGGAAAACTATCGAAAGGCCCTAGTTGTCCTCCGACAACTGGTCGAGATTAAGACACGAATCAGACGGAAAACTATCCGGACGACCGCCCTCGTTGTCCTCCGACAACGGATCCGGATTAATACGAAGCGGATGGGAAACCTTATCCGAGCGATCACAAGTTATCCTCCGATAACAGGCGGTGGATCAATACCGATGCACTGGGGAAGATATCCACATTTTACTACCTCCCTCGGAGTAATCGACGAAGATCTTCGACTCATTATTATCGGCAACTCAGTCGTGCGACTCGGTTGCCTCGGATGGCATCTTAAGCCCCTCCACTACTTGTCAACATTTCTCCACTTTCGAGAATGCGTGGTTTAAAAACCAATACAAACCAATAACTTCATTCAAAGATGAGCACGAAGTCTAACATCGACTCCCTCGGATGGCATCTTAAGCCCATCTTCATGCTCCTTCCTATCAAGAACATCTATAAGCCTAGCGTACGGCTCACTCCCGGCATCGATCTTTCTAGATGGCATCTTAAGCCTATCCCCATCAATTTTCCTATTCGACATTCTCGAGTCAACATGCAAATCATTCCCCCGAAGTCTCTACCTTCCCAAATGGCATCATAAGCCCATTCGCGTCATGAGTGCAAATTTTCGGTGTACTCGGTGTTCAATCATCTTCTACCTCCGGTCACGAAGGCAATGCCTTCTAATTTACAAGAAGATTGAGCAGGGCATCATACCCAAAATTTTCCCTCCATCTTCTCAAACATTCCATACATCCATACTCAGGATTCCTCAAGGTTGATCAAACAAACCCTCTCTAGACAATCAACCCAAACTAGGGTTTGGCAATTCTCACTCGGATGGACTTCAACATCTCAATGTTCATCATGCTTCCTCATATGCTTCAAAGATTCCCCATGTCAAGTTTCAAGCTTCACAAGTCAAGTTTCCTCAGACAATTGCTCAGATGGTTGAAAATCAGTTGTATTGGACAAAAAGTCAACTGTGGTCAACATATAGTCAAACTTCATGATTTTTGGTCAACATCCTCATTTTGAATTTACATTCATCATTTGATCAAGGTTTGATCATGATTCATCAAGAAAATTCAAGATTTTCTCAAAAGTCAAACTTTCTAAATTAGGGTTTCTCTGAGAAAAGTCAACCAAACTTTGGCTGATCATAACTTCTTCATACTTTCTCAGAAATTTTTCCACCACCTCTTGTTTTGAAGTAAATTCCATTCCCTACAACTTCATGTCTCACAAGAATGTTCAAAAAATGCTTCATTTGAGAGGTATGGATCAAAACATTACAGGTTCTTTTCAAAGTCAACAAAAAGTCAACTTTTTGTTTTGAAGATATATTGAGCATAGAAACTCCAATTGAGATGAGACCAAAACGGTTGGTTAGAGGACTCTTAGAGCTTTCCAAAAAGTCCAAGAACACTCAAAAATGTGGAAAATTGTGCAAGATACACTATTCAGAAGTTGGGCAATTTTTGACAATTGCACAAAAGGATATTTTGGTCAAAATGCAAAATTTTCCAAATGGGCCTATAATCTTTTGATCCAAACTTGTTCATGACATTATTTGTGACCCACAAATGCTTGGCCATGGCAATTTTCTATTTTTTTAATTTATTTTTGAATTTTAAACCATTTAATTCAAAATTAAATTATATAAAATATGAAAATAAGATATTTTTTCAAGATGATTGGATTTTGATCAAACTTGAGGTCCAAGGAAGCCCATACAACTTGCCAATTTCGTGCATGATTATACATTTAAGAGAAAATCAAATTTCTTTCAAAAATTTGATTTTATTTGTAAATCATTGAATGCATTCCAAATCAAATCTTTTTGCCTTGTTTTTCTCTCTCAAATCACTCTATAAATAGCCAGCAAGTTCACAAGACAAGGACACGAAACCCTAGCCCTTACAACAACCAAAACTTTGTCAAAATTTTTCATGAATTGGAGAAAATCGAATTTTGATTTTCAGCAAGTTTTAGTCCAATCCAGCCATCCAATCTTGTTCATTAACATCTCAGCAAGCAAAATCAACCTTTACTTGAAGCCAAACCATCCAGAATCGTGCCCAATCCATTGCTCCGATTTGGTAAATTTGCAAAATTCGAATTTCATTTTTCATGCATTATTAATGTTGTTTGTGTGTTTGTATCGATTCAGGGTGATGTTTAGGACATGATTAAACCCTTACATGCAAGCTTGGACGTCTGGAAACCATAGTGCCATGATTAGGGCTTCACCAACTGTTTGAATCGAACTGGCTTGTACAAGCGTTTTTAGGGCAAACTAATGCCACCATTGAGATCGCAGCCCTCGATTTAGGGGGGTAGGGTCCTCCTTTCTTGTTTATTTCGCGTATTTTTTCAGGTTCAAGAATCATAGGCTGGAGAAGGCAGGAGCCTAGCTCGTGACTCGAGCAAAGACCGGTGGGAAGCTTGCATGGCGCGATGGCTTTGTCTGATTCGTTCGTTCATGTTGATTGCGGTCCACACGGCTGACTGGGTTTGAAACACATCCAGGACGTGTCAGCATTCAAATGCAATTGTTTTCAACTTTTCAAACATCAAATGACACTTGGCCCAGTGGTTAAGACGTTAACTGTGCAAAGATACCCTCAAAGGTCCCCTGTTCGAACCATGTCAGGACCGGTTTTGCTATTTTTCTTTACAAACTCAATTTCTTTTCATATTTTCTATTTTTTAGTTTATTTAATATTTTCATGTCATTTTAATTTCTTTTCAATAATTTTTATCATGCATTAAAAATCATCAAAAAATATTTTTCTTTTTGCATTATTTTCAGAAAATGTTTATTTAATTTATAAAATTAAAAAAATTATTATTTTGCATGCATATTTATTTTTATTCCTAATTTATCATTTAAATCACTTTTAATTAGTTTTAAATTATTAAATTGCATCCAAAAAATCCCGAAAAATTATTTTAGCATATTAATGTTATTTCCAGCATGAAATATTTTTCTCATCTAAAAATTTAACATTTTCCTCTTATTCGATTTCCTCGTATTTTCCGATTTTCTCATCTTTTCACAGGTTATCCCGTTTCGGACGATTTCTTTTTACTATTTTCTTTCTCCAATAATGTAATTGCTTATGGGATGTAATAGCTTAAATTAGGGCTTTTATTTTCCGCACGGTTAAATTATGTATCTGCCCCAAAGCCATGTAATAGCGTAGGATTTATATTTCCGCACTTTACTTTCCGCATTTTAAATTTCCGCACTTATAAACTGCTAGTAATTAGACGTGTATGGCAAGATAAAATTGAACATAGCTCACTCTAATTTTCAAGATAACATGAATCTGAATCAACACACTCTTTTCACTGCACCCTTAGGGTAATTCTCTCGTTGCCTTCGAATTCAAATGGTCAAGTCCCTCGAACGTAGAGGTATTCTAGCACCGTTGCCTTCAAAACAAATCATCATAGTCCCTTCGATACAAAGATCATAAGACCCACGATGTCGCCTACAAATACATGATCTTGACCCTCGATTATTGCCTACGAAAAATGATGATAGTCCCTTCGAATGTGCTAGGATACTTCCTACAAGTTGCTATCTATGACCATCCGATGTCCCTTCGAATGTCCCGCTTACATCCAACGAATAGGGTTACCTATCAACTAATGGTATGGATAGCACTATTCTAAATGAACGTAAAATAACACGAAAATGACCAATTCTGAGTAGGTAATAAGACTTTTAGTTGCTTGCTCAATCAAATACTTTTCACACCTCACACTTTTGTCAAAATTCAAACTCTTTTCAAAACGAAACATTTCCGAACACTTTGTATACATTCCTACATGAATCATTACAAAGTCAAAGCGAAATGCCTTTCTCAAAACATTTTTTTCAAACACACAGAAAGCACAGTTTTAAAGTGATCTAAGAGCAACTAAGAGCCCGTAGATAACTACGGATGAAAAGGGGTGCTAATACCTTCCCTTTTCATAACCTTCTCCCTTACTCAGAATCTAACAAAGGTCTTTTTCTGTACTTTTTACCTTCCCTTAATTGGATAAAAGAAAAGTCGGTGGCGACTCTTGCTATCCGCACATTTGCGATACAAAATCCTACAAAGTTAGTTCACCGTGTTACACATACCAGCGACATTTTCAATAGTAGGATCTCCCAATACCATTGGTTTACCACCCACAACAACTTCAGGTTCGTAATTCCAAGGTACAACTTTAGTATCTTCATAAGGAATACGGATGGGCGGGTAAATCATCATTGCCTCAACTGCCGTAACAGGTTCTTCTTCTTTGATAGGGATCATCGGAGATATATGAAGTCTCCTATTGTTGATGAGCGGAACCACCACATCTACCTCAATTTCAGTCTGAGCTCGACTAAACTGAATGAAATGCTGACACATTAATCCTTGTAGATACTTCTTGAATTCTGCACAGTGTTCTAGATTGACTTGACAAATCAAACAATGATCATGAACTCTTTTCAATAAATCAGCCCTCTTCAATTCTTCAAATACCTTCTTCAAAGACATTTCCAAGACTTCTTCCTTCTTCAACCAAAGCATTCACTGATGACAACCCATGCCTCAGTAACGGGTTATTAGCAATGTTGGGGACGTAGCAAAAGTCAACAATTTTCTATCAATAAGCTCCTAAACCTTGCATTTAAAAGCGAAACAATCCTCTATAGTATGCTCGAGAGAATTGGTGTGGAAAGCGCATCTAGCATTCTCATTAAACCATGGCTTGGGTGGCCTAGGAACAGGCTTCAACTCCCTTAGCACTACTCTTCCATCTTGAATCAAATATGGAAAAAGGCTAGTGTAAGTCATTGGAATAGGCTGGATCTCTTCCTTAGTGTACTTATGATAATGTGGGCTCTTCTGTTGACCTAGACCCTTGTTCGGACCTTTAGCTTGTTGTTGTTGGGAGACTTGACTCTAAGGAACCTAAGCTGAATAAGGCATCTTCATTTGCATGGGTTGCTGATACGCCATACCAGGAAATTGCATAGCAGCAACATAAGGGTACGACATATATGGGACTTGAACAGGAGTAGGTCTAGCTAGCTGTCTTCCTGTTCCCCTGCCCCTTGATTCATACACGGTGTTGGCTTCATCTTCTTTCCTCTTAAAACCATTAAACGGCTTCTTCGCTGCAAACAACCCTGTATTTCCTCCTGATATCTTACCCGTCCTCAAACCTTCCTCTATCTTCTCACCCACCATCACCAAATTAGAGAAATCAGAAAAAGTACTTCCAATCAACCTTTCATAATATTGTGCTGGCAATGTTCCCATGAATAAATCATTTAATTCTCTTTCTGCTAAAGCCGGTTGAACCCTCGAGGCTACCTCCCTCCACCTTTGAGCATATTCTTTAAAAGATTCTCTTTCCTTCTGAGACATATTTTGGAGTTGTACACGATTGGGAGCCATAGTGGTGTTGTAGTGGTACTGCTTAAAGAAAGCCGCGGACAAATCATCCCAAGAGTGGATATTCGACTTCTCCAATTGCATATACTAGTCAAGGGATGACCCCGAGAGACTATCTTGAAAATAATGAATCATCAACTTGCTATTTTTAACATGTGCCGCCATCTTGCGACAATACATCCTCAAATGGGTATCTAGACAGCTTACTCCCTTATATTTTTCAAAGTCAGGTACTTTGAATTTTGGTGGAATGACAACATCAGGGACAAGGCACATGTCCAACGCACTCATACCAACCGTGTTTTTTCCTCTCAACTCCTTCACTTGCTCAGCTTGTTCTTTGCACATCTTCTGTGCAGCCATGTCTTGAAAAGGAGTTGGATTGCCCACAGGTGCAACATTCTGGTAAAATTGTCTCATATAATCGTCCTGTAGGTCCTCATCAGCTTGAGGAGTCATAGACCAGTGATTTTCTTGTTCATCCTCACCCTGCTCTTGCTCATTATTTCCCATAGTTTGTGTAGAAACATGCGCTACAACAGTAGTACCTTGGTTGTCAGCTCCGTTGAAGAAGTCAGAAGGCATCCCATAGAGTAACAGATTAGGTGCTTGCACACCTGACAATGGGGCATTGATGGCACCTCGATGGGTTCTCACATTTCCTGTAACAATGGGAGGAATAGTAGTAGTCGCATTGTTTGCTACTGCAGCAGCGGCAGTAGCAGCAACAGCGACTTCATTAGCAACTCGTTCCTCTTCCCTCCTATGTTGAGCAGTCATCATCTCCATTAGCTGGTCCATCTTGGACTTTAAACTGTCAATGTCACCTTGCATGGCAGCTTGTCTGGTTTCATACTGATCCACTACTTTCTTTGTGTTAGCCCTCGTGTCGTACGGGTGTCGAGTAGTCAGCTTGAATCTGGATGAGAGGAAACGAAATGAGCTTGGCGTCCCTTTTTTTAAATAAAAAATGCATGATTATGAATGTTTAATGCATAATGCTTATGATTGTGTTCCCATTCCCAAGGATCTTTATCAGACTCATTCACTTGTAAGCAATCAGCACAACAAAAGGATAATCAGCTCCTTTATTCCAAACATAAAAGTTGAATGCAAACATCATTCTTTGTAGAGAAAATAAAGAGCAAGACTCGTAGGTCTGCTTTTAGTTTAACAAATACATGAAGCTGAAAAAGTACATAAAGGTAATAAAAGATCAGAAGTGTTGTCCTCTTTGGGGCTTGAACTCTCTTATCTTCTTTTTGAATCGCTCCACCATGTCTTTGCAAAGAAAAATGAAGTAATCCACTATCGGGGGCACCTGGTCTTCCTCTAGGTCTTCGATAGCTGATTGAAGCCTCCATGTGACTTCCACCATCAACTGTCTACAGAATTCCACCAAGCCTGAGTAGTTGTCATACAAATTTTTGCTCTTCTAGGTTGAAAATAGTTTCTCCCCGATTTACCCAAAGTTCATTTTGACGTCGGGCTTCTTCCTGCCATCCCTCACACTAGACCTCCAATTCCCCATATGCTGCCTCCGATTGGCCTACAAGGTGTCTCGCAGTATCCAACTCTTGAATCTTCTGGGCCAATTCTTCGGAGTCTATGTTACATGCCATGCGAGCTTCTTCCTTGAGGAGAGTTTCACGTGCCAAACTAGATTCAATGTTCCTTAGTGCAGCCTTTAACTCCTGGATTTGAGTGGTAAGAGTTGCCTTTAGGTCAAACTTTGCCTTGATAGCTCGCTCTTCATCTATATAAGCTTGTCCTCTTTGTTGTTCGGCTTCGGCCAGCCTACAATTGAATTCACTTAACTCAAAATTGGCTGCATCCAGATTATCTTTCACATGGAACTTCGATTTCCTTTCTTTTTCTACCTGTTATTAACTCTTTAGAAGCTCATCATCTCTTTCCTTGAGGCTTTGCATCAAATCATCCCTTTCTCGAGCAAAACGAGTAAGGATTTCTTGTTGTCGCTCCTCCTCAGCTTTCATCTATGTAATGGTGAGCTTGAGTTTGTTGAACTCCTCAATAGGGACGTGAGTGAGTTCAAGTTCTGGCACATCAAACAGAACTTCCATAGTAAATGGAAATTTTACTTCCATTACTCTTCTAAGTATCCATGATTTGTAAGGTTCTCCGTCGCCATTTCCTCTTTTTTTGAGCTCTGCACCCTTCTTGTGAACCTGGGTCCAAGATTTCTGGATCCGCTTCAACAAACCAGGATCTTCTCTTCCGAAGTCTTGCAAGATAAGTTCTTTTAGAAATTCTTCCTTTGGTGCAGTTTCTATAGGACATCCCAATTGCTTGAGAACCAACCTAGGATTATAATTGATGCATCCTTGGGATCCAATTAGCGGAACGTTAGGAAATGCTCCGCAATGAGTGATGACCTCCCATGTATACCAATTTGGAGAATACCAGAAAACACCACTAGCAGTAAGAGAAGCCAACTTCTGAGACCAAATTAAATTCTCCAATATTTTAACCCAAGGTCCTCGTTAAGGAATATGGGACTTCAACCACGAGTAGAGTAAAGCGGAACAACACATCACCACTCCTTTCCTTTTGGTGTATCGAGTGTGAATGTTGATGAGCATATCTGCTAGCAAAGCTGGTACGGGATTCTCTGAAAGAAACACGCTAATTGTAGGCTGACTCACATACTCATCGTCATGGCTCGGGAACATTACCACCCCAAAGATCAGCAAGGCTAGAATAACACTGAATGACAACCAATTCTCTTCCCCCACTGCCAACTCTTCAGCTCTTTTCTCCAAGAAACTCTTGGGAATTCCTCTTTCCACTAATATTGGTCCTATCTCTCGAACTAGAAGATTCAGGGCAGCTGCTACATCACTTGCGTCTACATTCTCCTCTAACTTAGTAAAAGGAGCACTATCTTTTAAAGGCCAATTCAACAATCTGTCAAACTCTTCAATTGTTGGGACCATCTGGAAATCTTGGAACGTAAATCACCACAAAGAAGGATCAAAGAACTTTACCAAAGCCTTCAGGGCATTGTGATCAACGCCAACATCCAATAGTTCCAAAATCCACCCATACCTGGTATGAAAGTTATTCAATTGAGTGTGCTTCACCTTTCCCCTAAGCCTCAACAATATCTGAATGTTTGAAATTTTGAAATTGATATGAGGATTGTTCTTTCTGTTGGAATCCATTGCACGGTCTGATTACTTTCAAGAACGAGTCTTTTAAAGATACCTGAAAGTGGAAACAAATATGATGAAAAATGAATGATTAATGCAAAAATGCAATGCAAATGAGTTAAGATGGGATCCAACAAAAGTGTAGATCGCATGATAGGTCACTGGATGGTCGGACATGGTTTCGACGTCTACCCAACAATTCCCCAAATAGGATGGTTCTAATGTTTTTTTTTGCTAAATGTTTCTCGGAGTCTCAGATCCCCTTTTAAAAATATTATCGTCATGACGATAGTATTTTCAAAATATACTCCAAGAAACGGCTCTTAAAGGGATACTCAAAAAACCTTTGAGCGGTCGGTCTCGGTTTTGGATATCCTAATACTTAGAGTTATAGGCCGTTTGTCCATAAATTATGTCCCGCACTAGCATACGGTGCAATAACCCCCTTAAAACGACCAACTCTAAGTTTTGGTCTTCACGTCAATCCAAGGAACACAGATGTCCAATGGACCTAAGCTACGCAACCACTCTAAACTTAATGCTACCTAGAAGCCTTGGTATTGGGCTATTCTATGAATCATAACCAACAAGTTCCCAACATAATAATACATATCCACAGGATAATATACAAAATGTAAAGAAGTAATAAGAAATGAAACATAAATGAACAATAAGAAAGCAATAAATAAACACACAAACATGCGAAGAACTAAACTAGGGTTGACTCGCTTTAGTCAAAAGGAATTTTAAAAATCTTCCCCAGTGAAGTCGCCAGCAGTGATGACTGGTTTTTTCATCGGTTGTTTAAAAAACAATGCAGTCGCCGCCTAATTTTATTTGTTCTAAAAAGAACGGGAAAATATAGATAAAACCTACAAAGATGGATAAGGCGGTCTACGTGACCAAAAGATGTCAATTCGGGAGTCGGTTATGTAAGGGGAAGGTATTAGCACCCCTTACATCCATCGTATTCAATGGGATCCGTTTAGTTCTAAGTGTTTGTGTGTGTGTTAAATTGCTAATTCATGAGTTATAATCGAGAAATAAAAGAAACGGGGTTTATTTATTATTATTTTGAGTTTGCCGCAGTTTCAGAATCTTGTGCCTACGTATTCCCTCGTGCAATGGGAAAGTCAAAACTCCGTAGTTCCTCTCAAAAAGGTTTTAAGTTGGTTATGTTGATTTTATAAGAAAAATCGTGCATTAGACATTTCAAATGCTTGAAATTGTACTTGTTTAGTTTGTTTGAAAAGCTTAAGTCCTCGTTCATGTTTGAAATGGCTATTGCACTCTCTTTGTAAGAAAAGAGTTTTGATAGTCGCATATGAGCGAAAAAGGGTTGAGTGAGTTGAATTGATCTTAAGGTGGGTGAAAAGTACCGAACAATAGGACTAGCATCCTACGATTCAAATACTAGAAACAAGAAGAGCTCAATGCTCAACGAGTCGTCTATCATCCCAAAAGTTTTCTCTTATGAAAGAGTGAAGTGAAATGAAATTCACGTTTTTTAAGAGCCTTTAAACAATTGGACTAACATCCAATGATTTAAAGACTAAGAGTTTATTTGCACAAGTATTTAAACAATTGGTCTAACAACCAACGATTTAAATACTTGGGTTTTTATTGTGAAAGAGTTTTGAAAATGCACTCGATGTTGGATCGAGGTTTGTAAGTTAATTATGAAAGGATTTCGAAGTTTGATACGCGAGGAAATGAGAAAATGGAGTCGGGTTATGATTAATTAAGTATATGGACTTAATTAACCTCGTGAGGATAGGTGCTCCTATCCCCAACTATGAGACCCTTGTGCGTGGAAAATTGGTATGTGGACCAGTATTTATTCGGGTTATGATTAATTAAAGCAACGAGGGCTTTAATCAACCTTGTGAGGATGGCCATGCCCATCCCCAACTATGAGACCCTTTAGGAAATTGGCTTATGAGCCAATCAAAAGAAATCGAATTAATTTTATATTGATTGTGGGTGAGGTGTGCAATAGTGAATATATACCGGATAAGCAAATAAATAAGCAATTATCACACAATATAATCGGAAATTAAAATAATTATTAGAATAGATTTTTTCTATTTGATAAAAACTCAACTAATAGTTTAATCGATAAATTATCAAATAAAAACTATCATGAAACTAATTATTATTTAATACATCGAGTTAAAAAAATACTTGCATAATTAAATAATTAAAAGAATGAGTTTAGAATGGGCCTGTCTATGCAGAAAACTGGGGGGTGCATGAAGTACAGCAAGGTCCAAGCCCACCATTCGCTGGGTCCTGTGAGGGAGGCTCCAAGGGCAGATAGCATGAGCCTTCAATCTGGAGCATTGGATCTGAACTTATGAAGATCTGACGGTTCAGAGAAGAGGAACGGAGATACTAACATGGAGGTACCTGCATCAGATTGAGAATGGACCAAACAGACGGTGACAAGTGTCACCGCCTGGTATGACAAAGCAAAAACTAAGCCTTTTTACATTTTAACACACGGTAAGATAGTTTTTTTTAGGGAATAATTATGGGGTGGTGACAAGTATCACCACCGGATTAAAAGAGCAAGCAAGCTAATTAAACAAAACATCACTTAAATCCCCTCACTAATCATAATTGTGAAATATCTCTCTCTCTCTAGACTCTCACGCTCTCACCTCTCTCTTTTTTCTCTGTTGGAAATCTCGCCAGAAAACGAAAATGGCAGCCGCGACGGAAATCGTCTCACGGCGGTGGCGTGGCCCAGAAACTCAAACCCTTTGGATTTTCTACTTCGCCTCTTGCGTCTGATTACTAATCTAGCATCTGTTTTCTCTAATTTTGCAGATTAAACCCTAAATCTAAATGGGAAGAACGAAAACCCTAGGCCATATCTTGCGGTGGAATTGATGATTACGATGTGATTCTATGAAAATGAAGATGGCTGGAAGGAGAAAGGGAAAAGGAATGGAGCCTGGGTCTCCCTTATGCACCGATCTGAAACCTTTTTTGGGTGAGATTGTTCCTTCTTTCCTTCTGTAATTTGCGAGTTGTCTGTGTTTGTTTCGTTTTCCCTTTGATTTAGGGGTTTTTGAAGGGAATTTCTGTGTAGGAAGATGATGAGTAAAATTTAGGGTTTTTAGATCTAGGAATTAGGGCTGGCCGATTTAGGGTTCTTGAACAGTATATCCCTCTCTAGTTTGTGTATTTATTCTCTTTATACTGTAGAATTAGGGTTTTGGCTGTTCTATCCTCACTGGTTTGTTGTTTCTGGACTTCTGTATTGCTGTTACTTGACTCTTGGTTTCTGTAAAATGGGGCTTACGAATTGCTTGCTGGACTCTGAAAAATAATATTATTTTTGGGCTTTTTACCAATTCTCATTGTTACTAATTCTTGGTCATTTCTAATTTACTGTGGTAACTTGTTATGTTTTAATTGTTGGGCTAAATCAATGCTTCTGTTATTGAGCCAATGTTCTGTGATTTCTGACTTTGCTTATTTGGGATATTTTGTTGAATTGGTAATGGTTGTATGGTACTGGATGTTTGTTTGCACTGGTTGCTTTAGTTATTGGGCCAATACAATGTTTTTCAGCTTGCTGTATTGTAACCATGATGGAAAACTGAGTTACAACTTCATTGGTGAACCAAATAGTTATCTTTTGTGATTTGCAGATGGAGTTTTGAGCCAATGATTAATCTTGAAATTCAGATTATGAGGCTTTGGCATGATTTAAGAACCCTTTAATCCTGATTCTTGCCAGAATTCCCTAATGATGAGATTGCTTAGAAAGCCTTTGCTAGAATAATTTGTTCATGTTATTATTTTGACTTCTAATCACTTTCCTTGTTTTTATTTTGCATAAATGATGATGAGCTTGGAGATGGAAAGGCTAGGGTAGCTTGAATACATGATGGAAGCCTTGAAGATGAAGGGCAAAGGAATACAAGGGATGACGACCTTGTTAGCATAGGATTTCTACTAGACTTTGTATTGTAACAACTTATAGTTAGAAATTAGGACTTGGCTTACATTTTCATCCATGCTTTAGAAAGTATGTAAGATCTTTACCAAACTTGTAAACCTTGTAAACTTGTGAAATATGAATCCAATTCGGAACCTTATAATTCAAACTTAAATTTGCCAACAAATCAAATTCTGAATAAAAAATAACATACAATTGTAGTTATCTTGGAACCTTGTAATTCAAGCTTAAACTTTATAAACCTTGTTTTCTTATTTTGAACTTGTAGTTATCTTGGAGAAATAACATACAATTGAATGTTGCAAATTAATGGTTATTGTATGTCTTAATTCCAAACCAACCTTGGTAATAATTGGATAGAAAAATTAAATTGTCTTGAACTTCTAATTCCCAAATATTTTCAAAATGTTAAGTATCTGAACGTTTCTAAATACCTAAAGATAATGGAATAATGGGAAAAACAATTCGATTAACAAAACTCAACTTGTATTTAATCCATGAAGTCTCAAATAAATGTTCCAATTTTGCTTGAGTCAAATTCTTGAACAAAACCAAATGCTCACAATCCTTAATTCGCCTTGATTTTTCTCTTGACCAAAAATCCACTACAGATATCCTAAAGAACCAAAGTTCCAAATATTCTGCACTTTCCATGAATGTCCACTCAAATCAAATATTTTATCTAAACCAAAACTTGGATGGCCCAAAATACTAAACCTTAAAAAGATGCATAGGACATTGATGATTCTTCGTAAATCTTAAATATCTTGGATTGATTGAAAACACAAACATCTTCTATGGCTTGTAAAAGAACCATTGTGAGTCACCTAAAACCCATAACCATAACACCCCTAATAGGAATGCATTTGCGTGCAATAAAAAAAAAGAGCGTAAATTTTGGGGTGCGACAGCGTTTGCATTTAATACACACCTTTGAATACCTTAGAGAAATTTCAAGGTAACACCGTGCAGTGACCATTTATGTTTCAACTTATCACGTTAGTCCCTGAGCAATGATTATCAACAACTACTCTTATCACGTCAGTACCCATGCAGTGATCGTCTACATTCCTTCTTGTCACATTAGTCCCCGAGCAGTAACAGATCAAATTTCAACTTATCACGTCACTCTCCGAGCAGTGATCATTTACATTAGTCCCCGAGTAGTAGCCGCTACCAACTTATTATGTCAGTCTCCAAGCAATAATAAGTTTCTCAAAATCACATTCTTCCCCAGCAAAGGATCACTTCCTCACAGGATTTTATTTTCCCCAGTTTAATGTCATCCCCAGCTAAGCGCTATCCAAGGCTTATCATTGTTGTACCCCAAAATTTACCCTCCTTTTTCTCGCATTTCTGGCTTATAATTTGATTGCATAAATATACATGTAATTGCATACATGGCATTGACCATGAGGTTGTCTGGTTCAAGGTGATCCAAGTGAAAACAAGCAAAAAGAATCAAATTCTGCATGTGTCAAGTCATCGGGAATTGTGCTGAAACTTCAGAAATTTATTCTATTCTGAACGTTTGCCTGATTGTGTCAGAAATTTCATTCACGCAAGCAAAATATCATTCCGGACACTTTTCGTTTAGAGTCCGACTTCAAATTCCCAGCGGATTTGGCATTTTTGGGTTAATTACGAAAATTATTCGAATAATCATAATTAGCTTGTTGATTAAGGACCCAAAGCTATAAATAGATCTTTCTCTTCACAAATAAAAAGAACCCAATCATTTGCTTAATTTTCCACCACCAAACACACTAAAATTCTCTCAAATTCCAAAGCACAAAAAACTCAAAAAGGCTTGAATCTCAATTTTCCCTCCAAGCAACCACCACAGGCCGCCACCGGACCTCTGCACAACAACTGCCATCACTGCAGACCGCGCTAAGCGCGACCTCCGCGCTAAGCGCGCTCTGCGATTTCTGGTTTTTCTTCTTCGTAGCACCTCCTACTCCGATCAAGATCTTCCTCTGCTTCTTTTGGCACGCATCTGACATGGGAGGAACGGTTTCATCTTGATTTTCTTCTCAATTTCAAGATTTGAGGATTTCTCTCCTTCTTCTCCAATTCTCCATTGGATTTCAATCTTTTCTTCAAGGATTCAAGCTTAATTCTGAAGTTTATCAACAATTCCTCATTGATTTGGTATTTTCTTTGAAGAGCACAAGGAATTCCTCTTCAATTTGATTCAAACTTCAAGTTCAAGTAAGTGTTAGGTTCAAATAAGCACTTATTTTAAGCTGTTTCAGATTTTGAGCTTTTATTGGAATTGAACACTGTCATTACTTGCAAATGCCATGTGGATTCTGATTCTTGAACCTTCATGCTTGAATTCTTTGTGGTGAATCGAATTTTTGCAATGTAATTAGTGTCGGTGTGAGAATTTTCATGCATAGCATACATATACTTGCATTTTCTTTGCATTCTAGCCACAAACTCATGCATCTTGCATCCTCTAATACATGCTCATGCATTGAAAGGCATTTAGCTCAATTGAATTGCATTGATACATGATGAGTTAAGGAATAACTTGCATTTGTGGTGTATCAACATGTAGCTTCTAAAGCATTTTGTTCATTATGTACATTGTGCATTGTACATAGCCCATGCATTTGCATTCCAAGTGTTTGTGTTAATGTTTCACTTAGGATTTGACATGATCATTCCTCATTGCCTCATAGCATGCTTTGCTTGCGTCGGTACTTTGCATGTGGAACATTAGGTCGCCAACACAACTCGCATCATAAGCATAACCATGCATCGACCTCCATTGCATACATTGTAACGGTTAATTCCTTGCATTCCACCTATTCACAACTAGCATTGCACATAAGCATTGGAACTCCGGTTTCACTTTACACTCTTAATACATTCATTCATAACCATACATGTGAGAGTGTTAGGATTGTTGATTTTGCATCTCACATATGTTCATGCATAACATTGTATACATAAGCATGGGAACCATCAATTCACCATTTGCATTCCTATGCATGTCCACGCATAACATAGCATCACATGTGAACATCGGAATTAACATTCCTCATTAGCATCCCACACATGTTCATGCCTTTGGCCCTCATTCATGAGCACCGGAGCTACTTGTCTCGTCATTAGCATGCCGCACATGTCCGAGCATCGCATTGCGCATATGAGCATTGGAACCATTGTGTCAACTTGCATTCCTATACATGTTCATGCATGACATAGCATACACGAGCATTGGAATAACTGTCCAGCTGTAGGGATCAACTTTTGGCATGAAAACATCACAAACAGGTGGTCTGGTGCAAAATAATTTTTCTGCGGTTGCGGTCGCTTAGCGCCACGGGGCGCTAAGCGTGTTCGACTTTTGGGTTGCATGGCGGCGGTATAGCTAAGCGCGGTCTCCGGTTTATTTTTCGATTTTTCGATTCTAATGGTGAACAGTAGTCACCCTAGCTATGCTTGGATGCTGTTCATACTCCATTTCATGCAGGGACACACGACGCATACATATGCGGCTCGTTTCGTCGATATTCACACACTTTTCCTTTGCTTGCGTTTTGGGTCTAACTCCCTTTTTGCAGGTGTCTCATGTTTGTATACCCACGTATACATTCCTTGTACTTGCCTCTTGGGTCCAACTCCCTTTTCGCAGTTTGCTATGCATTTGTATACCCACGTATACATCCATTTGTCTATTTTTTGGGTCTAACTCCCTTCTTGCAGGTGTTTTGCATTTGTACACCCACGTGTGCATTTCTATACTTGTTCTTTGGGTCTAACTCCCTTCTTGCAGGTGTTTTTTGTGTTTGTACACCCACGTGTACATCCCTTCGTTTTCTTTTGGGTCTAACTCCCTTCTTGTAGACGTTGTTACTCCGGATGCGCACAAGGGCGCATTCTCTTTGCTTTGACGCCTCGAGCTATTCTCACCAGTTTACTATTATTGCATGGTTGCAGTACTTGAAGTTTTCCGGAGTATTTCCCTAGCTCGCAGTGCTCTTCGGATTCTATATCCGTTTGGTAGTTTCTACACCATTTACCGCATTCTCTTACAGCTTTCCTAGATATCATGAGAAGTAGGGCTTTACATCTTTCTTTTGCCATGAGAAGTAGGAATAGAGATGCATGATGGGGCTTCCGTAGCTGGAGCATGTTCAGGAACCCCTCTGGTTTATTTAAAGACCTGTTTAGGGCAATTCTACTTGTCATTTGTGCTTCTATTGGTTTCTTTCCTCCAGGTTCTTTAGCCTAAACCATGGGATTCATTTCCTTGCATGTCAACCTTAGGGTAGTGCATAGCTAGTCTTCCCTTTGCTTTTGCTACTTTCTTCTACATGTTGCATGTAATAAAACTAAAACTTGCTTTCCTTTTCCCTTTGAAAACAAAACACTTAATAATGGTTTAAACTCATTTCTCAAGGTAAAAGCAACCAACCAACACAAACTCTTTTCGCCTTTGCGCGTTTTCTTTTCTTTTTGTGTTCAAAACCTTTTTCACAAGTAAAAGACACAAAACGTACCAAAACAAGTGAGCCGAACTACGGCGCTCTGACTTTCCCATTGCACGCGGGAATACGTAGGCATCTTGTCACGGGGCTCGATCGAGCAAACTTTGTAAATACCTCGATCTCTTCAAGAGGCTTTCTTTTGGATTTACCAGCTGGGTCGCATCCTCGGTTGATCTCCATTATTACTTCCCCGGCGAATTATCAGTTTGAAGTTGATCATTTTGTGACCTTTTGGTCGTCGCTCACTTTTCATCTTTTGCAAACATGCATCATCACGTTTGCATTACTTCTTAGGAGGATTCATGCATTTTCATAGAATTATAAGCCAGGAATAATGAAATTCTATCCCCCGACAGTGTTCCGGTGTTTCTCTGAAGTCCCAACAAAGTTAATTTCTTTAGAGTGTGTGGCATTCTGGTGTTGAAGCTGCCAGTCCCTCTAGTGCAACGCGTCCTTGGTGTTGAAGCTGCCAGTCCCTCCGGTGCTGGAACAACGTCTTCTGGTGTTGAAGATGCCAGTATTCTCTGGTGCAACACGTCCTTTGGTGTTGAAACTGCCGGCTCTTACCCCGGTGCAGCACGTCTTCAGCAAGCCCTACCCTTGCTTTCTTCTTTTTGCACAAGAGTTGAGTCGCTACCAATTCTTGGTCAAGGTCTGAGCATCTCTCTCTTTCCTTATGCATGATGCAAGTTGCTCTGTATTGTGTGTGAAGCCTGGTCAGCATTTCCAGTCTTCGTCTTCGTTGAAACTGCCAGCACATCCCCTGGTGCAACGATTCTCAGGACAGGTCCTACTCCTGTGCCTTTTCGGGAACAAATACCCCCTTTGTCTTCCTTCTCAGAGTGTAGCGTTCTGAGTCAGTGAAGCCTACTCGGCACTTTCTAGCCTTTGCATCACTAACCCGTCCGATTATTACCTGGCGTAATGTGGTAGTCTAGTCAGTGTATCAAGTCTTTGCTTCCGCTTACGTGTCAGCTCTCCCCTGACATTGCGGATTGAATTGGGTAGAGGCCAATTCTTCTTAGGTCAGGTTAGCACTTGTACCTGCCTTCACAGAGTTCAGCATTTATTTTGTGCTTTCTTTGGTTGTGGCCCAGTTAAGCTCTGGCGCAACATGCTCCTTTTCTCTAGTGAGGTTCCTTAGAATTTTGGAATGTCTACACCTATCTCTTGATGCAGCTTTTGGGATTCAGAGTGTAAATTTCTAGGTCCGTTTTGGTATTCAATCACCTCATACCTTGTCGCTCGAAAGGCAGACGCCAATCTCGCTCCTAAGCTAGAGGATGATTGAATAGGGGCAGCTGTTGTACCCCAAAATTTACCCTCCTTTTTCTCGCATTTCTGGCTTATAATTTGATTGCATAAACATACATGTAATTGCATACATGGCATTGACCATGAGGTTGTCTGGTTCAAGGTGATCCAAGTGAAAACAAGCAAAAAGAATCAAATTCTGCATGTGTCAAGTCATCGGGAATTGTGCTGAAACTTCAGAAATTTATTCTATTCTGAACGTTTGCCTGATTGTGTCAGAAATTTCATTCACGCAAGCAAAATATCATTCCGGACACTTTTCGTTTAGAGTCCGACTTCAAATTCCCAGCGGATTTGGCATTTTTGGGTTAATTACGAAAATTATTCGAATAATCATAATTAGCTTGTTGATTAAGGACCCAAAGCTATAAATAGATCTTTCTCTTCACAAATAAAAAGAACCCAATCATTTGCTTAATTTTCCACCACCAAACACACTAAAATTCTCTCAAATTCCAAAGCACAAAAAACTCAAAAAGGCTTGAATCTCAATTTTCCCTCCAAGCAACCACCACAGGCCGCCACCGGACCTCTGCACAACAACTGCCATCACTGCAGACCGCGCTAAGCGCGACCTCCGCGCTAAGCGCGCTCTGCGATTTCTGGTTTTTCTTCTTCGTAGCACCTCCTACTCCGATCAAGATCTTCCTCTGCTTCTTTTGGCACGCATCTGACATGGGAGGAACGGTTTCATCTTGATTTTCTTCTCAATTTCAAGATTTGAGGATTTCTCTCCTTCTTCTCCAATTCTCCATTGGATTTCAATCTTTTCTTCAAGGATTCAAGCTTAATTCTGAAGTTTATCAACAATTCCTCATTGATTTGGTATTTTCTTTGAAGAGCACAAGGAATTCCTCTTCAATTTGATTCAAACTTCAAGTTCAAGTAAGTGTTAGGTTCAAATAAGCACTTATTTTAAGCTGTTTCAGATTTTGAGCTTTTATTGGAATTGAACACTGTCATTACTTGCAAATGCCATGTGGATTCTGATTCTTGAACCTTCATGCATGAATTCTTTGTGGTGAATCGGATTTTTGCAATGTAATTAGTGTCGGTGTGAGAATTTTCATGCATAGCATACATATACTTGCATTTTCTTTGCATTCTAGCCACAAACTCATGCATCTTGCATCCTCTAATACATGCTCATGCATTGAAAGGCATTTAGCTCGATTGAATTGCATTGATACATGATGAGTTAAGGAATAACTTGCATTTGTGGTGTATCAACATGTAGCTTCTAAAGCATTTTGTTCATTATGTACATTGTGCATTGTACATAGCCCATGCATTTGCATTCCAAGTGTTTGTGTTAACGTTTCACTTAGGATTTGACATGATCATCCCTCATTGCCTCATAGCACGCTTTGCTTGCATCGGTACTTTGCATGTGGAACATTAGGTCGCCAACACAACTCGCATCATAAGCATAATCATGCATCGACCTCCATTGCATACATTGTAACGGTTAATTCCTTGCATTCCACCTATTCACAACTAGCATTGCACATAAGCATTGGAACTCCGGTTTCACTTTACACTCTTAATACATTCATTCATAACCATACATGTGAGAGTGTTAGGATTGTTGATTTTGCATCTCACATATGTTCATGCATAACATTGTATACATAAGCATGGGAACCATCAATTCACCATTTGCATTCCTATGCATGTCCACGCATAACATAGCATCACATGTGAACATCGGAATTAACATTCCTCATTAGCATCCCACGCATGTTCATGCCTTTGGCCCTCATTCATGAGCACCGGAGCTACTTGTCTCGTCATTAGCATGCCGCATGTCCGAGCATCGCATTGCGCATATGAGCATTGGAACCATTGTGTCAACTTGCATTCCTATACATGTTCATGCATGACATAGCATACGAGCATTGGAATAATGTCGGTAGGGATCAACCTTTTGGCATGAAAACATCACAAACAGGTGGTGCGGTGCAAAATAATTTTTGCGGAGTTGCGGTCGCGCTTAAGCGCCACGAGAGCGCGCTAAGCGCCAAATGTTCTGACTTTTTGGGTTGCATGGCGCTTAGCGCGTATACCACGCTAGCGGGTCTTCGGTTTATTTTTTCGATTTTTCGATTCTAATGGTGAGCGGTAGTCACCTAGCTATGCTGGATCTTGTTCATACTCCATTTCATGCGAGGACACACGCGCATATGCGGCTCGTTTCGTCGATATTCACACACTTTTCCTTTGCTTGCGTTTTGGGTCTAACTCCCTTTTTCAGGTGTCTCATGTTTGTATACCCACGTATACATTCCTTGTACTTGCCTCTTGGGTCCAACTCCCTTTTCGCAGTTTGCTGTGCGTTTGTATACCCACGTATACATCCATTTGTCTGTTTTTTGGGTCTAACTCCCTTCTTGCAGGTGTTTTGCATTTGTACACCCACGTGTGCATTTCTATACTTGTTCTTTGGGTCTAACTCCCTTCTTGCAGGTGTTTTTTGTGTTTGTACACCCACGTGTACATCCCTTGGTTTGTTTTTGGGTCTAACTCCCTTCTTGTAGACGTTGTTACTCTGGATGCGCACAAGGGCACATTCTCTTTGCTTTGACACCTCGAGCTATTCTCACCGGTTTACTCTTATTGCATGGCTGCAGTACTTGATGTTTTTCGGAGTATTTCCCTAGCTCGCAGTGCTCTTCGGATTCTATATCCGTTTGGTAGTTTCTACACCATTTACCGCATTTTCTTACAGCTTTCCTAGATGTCATGAGAAGTAGGGCTTTACAGCTTTCTTTTGCCATGATAAGTAGGAATAGAGATGCATCATGGGGCTTCCGTAGCTGGAGCATGTTCAGGAACCCCTCTGGTTTATTTAAAGACCCATTTAGGGCAATTCTACTTGTCATTTGTGCTTGCTATTGGTTTCTTTCCTCCAGGTTCTATAGCCTAAACCATGGGATTCATTTCCTTGCATGTCAACCTTAGGGTAGTGCATAGCTAGTCTTCCCTTTGCTTTTGCTAGTTTCTTCTGCATGTTGCATGTAATAAAACTAAAACTTGCTTTCCTTTTCCCTTTGAAAACAAAACACTTAATAATGGTTTAAACTCCTTTCTCAAGGTAAAAGCAACCAACTAACACAAACTCTTTTCGCCTTTGCGCGTTTTCTTTTGTTTTTATGTTCAAAACCTTTTTCACAAGTAAAAGACACAAAACGCACCAAAACAAGTGAGCCGAACTACGGCGCTCTGACTTTCCCATTGCACGCGGGAATACGTAGGCATCTTGTCACGGGGCTCGATCGAGCAAACTTTGTAAATACTTCCTTCTTTTCCCCGTGGTTTCCTATTTTCCCTTTTCTTTTGCATGCATGATTAGCGATTAAGCATAGATATAACACACCCTTTAGCTAGAATTAGAAAGTGGATACCATAGAGTACTACGGGCGTGTGGGGTGCTAATCCCTTCCCCTCGCGTAACTAACTCCCTTACCTAGATTCTCTCGATTTCACGGTTATAGGACCGTGATTTCTCCCCCAGGTTTACTCGATGTTTTCCTTTCTCCCTCGTGAGATAAAAGACGTTCGATGGCGACTCTATCTGATACCTAGTTATCATTGTCGGAGGTTCCGCCGGTGTTTTCAATCATTCCCTAAGGGAAGTCGGTATCCATACCCGAAACTTGGTCAGATAGTGCATCAGAGAAATCTATGTGTCTTCTACCCCAAGCAGAAGTCGAGGATCCCCAACAGAATATTCTCAAACTAAAACAGGGAATCTCCGATAAGAGACGATGATTCATCCTTCTCAATATGGATATGTTTTGAAATACAATAGCATCTACATCCATACATCATTTATAAGATGTCATACATACAAAATGCATATGTCATTCTCGTTTATTTCGGGAGCATCATTACACATTGCATGAATCATGATATACATAAAGCTAACCATGCCTTTTCAGGTCATAATTCTCCATTTGCAGATTGTTGCATGTTTGGTTAAAAATCAACGTATACAAATAATTTCATTCAAAGACGATCTCGGAATGCATTTCCCCTCCGAGAAAGTTATCTTTCTGTAGGAAGTCTAGCGTAAGACTCCTTCCGATACAAATCACATCATCAATTTGCTCCAAGTGGAATCCTTAAGCCCATTCAAGTATGTCGTCAGTCGACGACTTCATTCTGCGCACCTGCTAGTGCAAATTTCAGGGCACTCGAGTGTTCAATCATCTTCCACCTTCAGGTCAAGAATGGTGTGCACACCAATATAAACCCTAATGTATAAGAAGATTGAATAGGGGAAACTATTATACCCTAAAATTTTCCCTCCTATTTCAAGGTCAAGATGCCTCTCCATGCCCAAGAATTACCCAAGGGTTGATCAGACAAACCCGTTCTTAAGCAATCAACTCACAACTAGGGTTTTACTTATCTCAAAATAAAAATGATTTCTAATGGCTCAAGTGCATGTCATACCTCCTAATATGCTTTAAAGTGTCAACATGTCAAGTTTCAAGCTTCATAGACCAAGGTTGCTCAGTCAATTGCTCATATGAATGAAAATCAATTGTATTGGGCAAAAAGTCAATTGTGGTCAACATACAATCAAACTTCACCATTTTTGGTCAACATCAAGATTTTATGGTCACATTCATCATTTGATCAAGGGTTGATCATGATTCATCAAGAAAACTCAAGAATTGATCAAAAGTCAAAAGTTTCTAAATTAGGATTTAAGGGAAAGTCAACAGAACTTTGACCAAGCATAACTTTCACATACTTCATCAAAAAATTTTCAACCAAACCTTATTTTAAAGGGAATTAAATTCTCTACAACTTGGTCTCTCAAAAGGTTTTCCCAAAAATGCTTCATTTGAGAGATATGGGTCAAGACATTATAAGTCCTTTCAAAAGACAACAAAAGGTCATCATTTCCCAAAGAAGTGTACATGAACATGGAAGCTTAAATAAATATGAAACCAAAGAGATATTTTAGAGGACATCTTAATTTTTCTAAAAAGTCCATCACTCTCAAATGATAAAAATTGAGCAAGATATAGTTGGCGCAAGTTTGGAAATTTTGAAGAAGTGCATGAACAAAATATTGATCAATTTTGATTTTTTTCCAAATGGGCCTTTGTTTTCATGATCTAAACTTGTTTCCAACCTTGTCCATAACCTCTAAGCCCAGCCACACGCCCTCTTTCTATTTATTTTATTTATTTTTGAATCAATTTATTAAAATTCAAATTTAATTAAAATAAAATACAAAAACAAAGCGTATGCGTGCAAGGCCTTGGATTTAAGTGTCTTGAGGACCAAGAAATCCCATGATAGCTGACCAAAACACACAGAGTTGATTGCATGAAGATTGGCCAATTTTTGGAAATACTTCATTTGATTTTCAATGAAATATTTTCTCCATCAATGCAATATATTACTTGCATAATTCTTAACCTAATTCAGTCTCCTATATATGTATAAGGATTCCATATACTTGGGACGAATTTTTGCTGCCTCAAGAACCCTACACAAAGCTTGAAAAACCGTGGAAAATAAGGAATTTGCAGGCCAGGTTTTTGCTCGATTCAGACCAAACAAAGCCTCAAACTACATTCCTTGATCCTCCCTATAGCATTCCAGATCATCACAAGGCATCAAAACATCCCGAAACACGATCTTGCACATCACGGTTTGCACACTTTTTCTCAAAATCGAATTTCAAAATTTATGCATCATAAACATGTTTCGATTGTATATTTGTGTTTAGAATGATGTTTGCAAGCTTTCTGGGCAGTCTAGTTTGAGTTCAAGTGAAGGTATCGTGAATCACCATGGCTAGGATTCCGAGCTCATAATTTAGGGACACTAGTATAGAGGAAAAATTGGCCAAAACTAAGGGCACCATTGGATTCAAGGGCTGATTTCCAGTTGATTCATGCCCTTAGTTGGAATTTATATTTTGATTTGTTGAATTTTGATTTTTGTAGGTTTATATCAACGAAAAAAACCATAGGTAAAAGCTTTACGTACGATTTGGTCGTCGGTAAAAGTCCCAGGAAAATTTTAAAATTGGGGACGATGGTGAACAGTAATGGGCGCGCATTTTGTTTAATTAAATTTTCAAAATTTTGTTTTCATACATATATTATTTCGTTCATTCCAATGACAACTAGATACTATGGCTCAGATGGAAAAGGAGGCGTGTTGGCAACCCTTAGGACCTGGGTTTGAAACCCAGGGACTGCACATATTTTTAACCTATTTTCTTGCATCTTTTTCTAACCTATTTCTTTTTCTTTAATTTATTTTCTTATGTTAATTCTTTTCAAATATTTTTTTAAATATTATAAAAAACCCTAAAAATATTATTTTTAGATTTAGTTTTAAAAAATGTTAAATTAATTTTTGACACAAAAAAATATTTTATTTTGTTTAATTTAAAATTATTTTCTTAATTAATCAATAATTAACTTTTAATTTGTTTTTCTTAATTAAAATCAACCACAAAAACATCAAAAAAATATTTTCTTTTAGTAATTAGGTTTTTTAACATTTTCCTAATATCTAAAATACTTTTCTCATTATTTATTATTTTCTTTTACATTTAAAGTTTAGAAATCAATGTATAGGTTGCAAGGTTATTTTTGTAATAGCGTAGATTTACTTATCTCGCATTTTTTCCTATTATGTAACTGCTCATGGGATGTAATAGTTTAGTTAATTTTACTTTTCTGCACCTGCTATTATGTAACTGCCCCAAAGTCCTGTGTTAGCGTATGATATTTTATTTTCCGCACTTTACTTTTCCGCAAATATTTAACTGTTTAGATGTATGCTAATTAGGGTTTGCATGGCAAGATATAAAATCAATATTAGAATAACCCTAATCTCAAGATAAAATATCTGAATTGAATCACTTTGCGCACTTATACCCTTAGGATATCCTCTCTTGTTGCCTTCGGATACACATGGTCATGTCTCTCAAACGTAGGGGTACCATTAGCAAAAGTCCCTCGATTCAAAATCATCATAAATATCATAGTCCCTCGATGATCCTCCGATTTTCCTACGAATATATCATCTTGTCCCTCGACGTTGCCTACGAATAAGTGATGATCGTCCCTACAAATTTGCTAAGGTATCCTTACAATGTTGCCTTCAATGACCATTTGATGACCCTACGCATGTGCCTTCACATCCAATGGATGTGGTTACCTACCAACTAATGGTATAGATAGCACTATCCATAATGGAGAAGGAAAAGAATAACAAATGATCTTTGAGTGGGTAAATAGTTCTTAATTGCTTGCTCGCAACAATATTTTCAAAGCAGAATACATCTTACACTTCACATTTTCAAAGAAATATTTTCAAACACTTCATATACATTCTTGAGGACTGATACTAGAATCATTACAAAGTTAAAGCAAAATATTTTCAAACAAATCACACACACACAAAAGAAAGTTTTCAAAAGTGAGCTAAGTAATTAATAGCCTGTAGATAACTACAGATGGAAAGGGTGCTAACACCTTCCCTTTTCATAATTACCCCCTGAACTCATAATCGATAAAAAGTCTTTCCTGTTCTTTTCACCTTTCCTTATTGGATAAAATAAAAGTCGATGTGAACTCTTGCTAACCGTAACATTTGCGATAAAACGCAAAACAACCAAGTCAGTTCTTCCACCGTGTTACAATTGTGACCATAGGTCTCCACTTCTTTGGTAAGTTTTTGATGATTTTCTTTACATGATCTGTTGTGGATTACCCTTTGTCCATAACTTTCAATCTAGCAAGCATAATTTGAAACCTTGAGAACATTGTCTCAATTGTTTCATTTCTTCCATCTTGAAAGCCTCGTACTTATGAATGAGTGCAAGAGCTTTAGTCTCTTTGACTTGTATGTTGCCTTCATGCGTCATTATTAGAGATTCAAAGATTTTCTAAGCTAAATCTTTGTTTATAATATTCTCATACTCAGTGTATGAGATAACATTCAAAGGGATCTTCTGACCGCTTGCATCGACTGGATGAATGCAACCATCAGTTACTATGTCCCAGAGATCATCATCATATCCTACAAAGAAACTTTTGATTATGTCTTTCCAATAATCAAATTTTTCACCATCAAAGATTAGAGGTCTAGCGTTGATTTTGTCTTTCTCATCATAGTTGTTATTTTGAATTGGTTCCACTATAGTGTTTTTCTTGCTAGGATCTTTTTCTGACACGGTTAAGTGTTAGCACCCAGAACCAGGCGATTTGATGCCAATTGAAGGATAGCAAAACACAAGAAAATAAGTTTGAATTGGGGTTTTCAAAAATTAAAACAATATGACCTGTTGGTTTTCCTGGTTCACTTTGAACTCAAAAATACTCTAGTCCACCCGTCAAGGTAATTTTGCCTCTCTCAACCGAGGTCTTAATCCACTAATCAATGATGATTGCAAAGGAATTAAGTATGGGAAGTATGATGAATTGGTGAAATTGTGATGTTTAAATTGCAAAGGAATTTAGTATGGGAGTATGATGTATTAGGGTGTTTTTATTTGATGAAACCATTGAAATACAGATGTTTGAAGACCTGTAATATGGTGAAATCGCAAGCATTTGAGATTGGTCTGTGCAGGAAATCGCAACAGGAAAACCCTATCTGCGAAGCGTCGCAAAACGAAGAGGGTGTCATCGGGGGATGGTGACATTATGTGAATCGCCAAGCAAAGGATTGTGTCGTCAGATAATAGTGGAAAGGTGGAAGCTACTGGAGACTTACCTCATGTAAATAAGAGTTTGAAGTCTGTGATAGGAGTTCTACTTGGGGAATGTAATCATGTATGCTCATGAATTTGCTAGGATATGGAATTCAAGTCACCTAAGAAACACCATGACACTAAAGTATGCATATTAGTGAGGTCAAAGCCATAATTGTCTTTTGGTAGACATAAATAACATATATAGCTATGTTAGTGGAATCTTGCTCCACTAAAAACGAATCATGTTCGTCTGTGATAGCTATTATAATAGGATTGAAGTGTCTGGAACAAATACACCAGAAGTTGGGAATTCTATCTTGCCTAGTGTTAATAGTAAAAAAATTCCAACACCAAAGAGTCAAGGAACTTTGCAGGTCAAAAACATTTCTCGCATTGGTGACACAATAATTGTGTTATCTTCATTTTGGTATGTAGTTGTTGTGTGGTTAGCTAGGTGTTCTTCTACTGCTGGTTACTTCACAACCCCACTAGTTCCCTCCATAGTGAAACACGTTGTATTTTTTTTGGTCGAGACAACTAACTAGTGACTGAGCATGTTTCTCCCCCACAGGAAAAATATTGGAATGCCAACATTATTAACAATGACACATTTAATTTTAGGTTTTCAATATTCTTAATAGAGTCTACTGCTCTGCCTCTGTTCCACAATGAGTGACCAAATACACCATTTCATATATATTAAAAAAAATATAGAAAAGTAAGAGAAAGAATAATATTTTTACTATACTACACCTAATTATGTATTAGAAATTGTGAAAATTTAATTGATTAGAGGGTAGAATTGAAAAAAGTGTATTGAAAATTGAAATAGATCATTTATTTTGAGACACTATTTTATTTTTTTTAGGTCACTCATTGTAGGACGGAGGGGTTATAAATTAACTAAACAATGGTCCTAGAGCATTAGTCATGTTGGTGTTCTGACTTTCTTGAATTCTCCAACAGAATGTTGAGCGGAGCTACAGTTTTTGTTTTCGGAAATAGAGAGTTTGTGACAGAGATGTCCATTGTTGGAAGGATGAAGAAGAAGGTTTGGGCTTTTTTAGGTCGATAGTAACAAAATCTGTTTTCTAAATAGTCATACATTTTTTATGGGATCACCTAGTAGCCCCCTCTCTAAAATTTAGCCAGTCCATTAACGATCAATGTAACTTAAAGTTTCTTTTAAGAACCAAAATACTAATTTTTATATTTATTTTATATAAAAAAAAAATAATTAGTATTTGTATGTTTGATTTATTCAATAAACAAAAATAGTATTGGCATGTTTGATTTATTCAATAAACAAAAATAGTATTTGATTAAGAGAAAAAATCTCATGAGTGCATCACTAACGACATGACAAGTTTAAAGTCAATCCTACTAATTCGATAGTTTGTCTTCTCTTAAATAAGCGTGTCTATGCAAAAACACTAATGAAACAAAAAGAAAAGGGATATGCATTTTAAAAAATAGATAAATAATTAAATTGATTAACAATTCATCTTGTAATCTAAATATGTTGTCAAGAAGAAAGTAGATAGTTGAAATGAAAATTATGAAGAAACCATGGTTATAAGAAATTATGCAACTTTAAAAATGGTCGTGACAAATCGATATTAGCATATATTCTACGTAAAGAATAAATGATAATTTTTTTATATTGTAACAATCATAATCAATAATCAATGTTATAATATCTGTATCGATCGAAATCACAAAAAAATTTATATAATCATAACTGTTTTAAAAACCTTGGCAGGATAAAAAAAAATGAGGAGATAGGAGTTTCGTCATGTAGAAAAAGATATCAAACTTTTAAAATGTCTTTTAGATAAAAAAAATCATTATAAAACTAAGAAGCATTAGAAACAACATTTTCTTTCCATGAACCGTATAATGCTCTTGGAAGTCAGAAGTGGAAGTTACTTTTGTATAATAAAATAAAACAACAAATATGAAAATGACTTTGGTGTTTTAATATTCATCATCAAAGAAGTGCACAACAGTTACTTTGTATTTGCTAGGAAGCTATAACAGAATAACATAACAAAATTGGTTCCTCCATTAATCAATGACTATAATTTGTTACATATAATTCAGAGTTTGAATTACAGTTAAAAATAAAAATAATTGAAGAATTATTATTATTCTTATTATAATATTGTATAGAATAACTATATAAGTATAACAAAATTTGCAGAACATTATTAAAAAAATTGAAAAAAATTGTTACCTTTTGAGAAAAATAAACCATCCATGATGTCTAATGAGTTTTGACAAATTCAGCATCTGAAACAGCAGAATTCTCAATTTGACTAACCTCATCATCATCAATTGGTGCAGGAAGGTTAAGATCTATAACACTCTTTCCAACTTTTTTTGCACTAAAAATTGGAATTGTTGTAGAAGTTGTTGATCCATGCATCACATGTGTTCTTTTGTGTCCTCCAAGTGCTTGACCCGAATTAAAAACTCGAAAACAAACCGGACATTCATGAACTTTCTTCTCAACAACATCGAATTCAGGCGAGGGTTCTTCGATTGTTATGTTTGTTTTAATCTTCTTGTGACTCGCTCGGTGACCGCCCAATGCTTGATATGATTTGAACACTTTGTTACATGTTTCGCATTTGTATTTTCCTTTCCGTACTTTATTGTTACTCTTGGATACTTTAATTAGCTCTTGAGATTCATCACTCTCTTCTAAAGATCTATCAATTTCTTCTTCTTCATCTTCTTCAAGATCATCTTCATCTTCATCGTCGTCATCATCATATATTTCTTCCTCTACAAATTGTTCATTTTGTCTATCCCATTTGTCTCTTGACAATTTCATTAGACAAAATGCAACATCTTCTTCTGTTGTATCAGAAACCGAGCTACCCGGTTCATGATCAACAACAGAAGAAGAATCATTTTTATTAAAAAACTTCACTTTCTTTGTACTACTAGATTCATCGTAATACTTTTGATCAAAGTGGCGGATTTTCCACACCCTTTTAGATCTTTTACGAGCCGGATTGTTCTTCGACGATTCACTTTCACTTTCTATATCTTGAAGAATCACCGAACTTGTATCCACCGGTGGAAAAGAGAACTCTTGATCAACAAGACGAATACTTCTCTTAGGATTCTCTCTAAGACCATAACTAAGACCTTTTTCATCGTCATCTTCTGATGATGACGATGAAGATGAAGCTGATTCACCTTCAAAACTAAGTTGAATCATTCGCGACGAATCTTCTTGTTTTGTTACAAGAAGATTCATCATGTGAGATCTCATGTGACCACCTAATGCTCTTCCATTGTTGAAGCTTCTATAGCAAAGTTTGCACTTGTATTTGTCCATAGAATATGGTGAATGGAAGAAGAAAGAGATGGAAAATAATAGAGTTATGTTGTGATTTGGTTTTGTTTTGAGAGAGAGAAGAGAGAGTATAGGAACTATAAAAGGAGTAGGTGACAAGCATTCCTCTTCACTAAGGCCAAAAATAAATATAAAAAATAAACGTAAAATAAACATAAAGAGTGAAACCTGAATGAATTTATTGATATTTAATTGAAGATGGACATGCAGGAAGTGAGAGAAGAACATGTAACATGCAAGGATTGATCGTTTCTCTATTTATTCTACACTCAATCTTTCTTCTTTTTATTGGTTTTTTCAATATATATCACTTTTTTACTCCCATAAGTATGTTATTTATTATTTATTGAAGTTTATTAATCACTTATGTCTAACCATTTAATTTTATTTTGACTAACCATTTAATTTTACTTTCCATAATGAATGTTATAAGAGCAATGCTAATATGTGTCCGAATAACACAAGTTAAGAATTGAATATATAAATTTTTATATTAAAATTGTACATTGATTTTATTAGATGTTTTAATTAATTTTTCTATTCTTTTTTCAATGCAAACTTTATATTTATATGTTTCTTAACTTGTAACTTTAAATATCAGAATGAGTTGGGTATTTTATTTAATTTTATAATTTTGATAAATAAAAACATTACTTTATATTTATTTAAAATACAAGGGATATCTTATCTCCTAACTAAAGATTTTGGTTTCGAACTAAGTACTACATATGAAGTAGTGTTATATTTTTTAAAATAGAGTCTTACGATCTATTATAATTCTTTCCAACTTGAATAATTAGTTTGTTGCATATGAGCGTAGAAGATATTTTTTTTTTAAAGTAATTTTGAGAACAAAATAATAGATAGAAGGTAATTTTGTAGTTTTATAATCGTTTACAGGATATCCGAAAAATAAGAGTAGCTGTGACAAAGATGCAGGTGATTTTTACCTTCTTCGTATTCAAATTTTAATTTATGATCAGTCCCCTTAAACCTAAATCTATTATAAATGTTTTTTATCTTCAACAAGGATGAATAATTGAACTGCAAACTTGTCTCAATCATGCTAAATGAATTAAAAAATCTTTGACCTGCTCAGTAAAAGTTTTCTTTTTCTCCTAGGGTTTATGCTTTATTGCTTGTCATTTAGCAAATTACAAATAGCTTGTCATTGATTCAAATCACAGATAGCAAATTTTGATTTTTTTTATGCGATTTTGATTCGAATATGAGGTTCGGTTGACTCGAATCACATGACTTGAATAATAAAATTCTTGATTTGAATCATAGGAGCAATTTTTATGGGTTATTGGATTTTGATTCAAATTACTTACTCTTTTAACTCGACTCATAATTTTTGCTCATGACTCTAAATAAATAACATTTCTCTCTCATTATTCTATGCTAGATCTCCAACACATATATCAATCTTTTCTCAAATCCCTTTCACAATGTTTATAACTAACACATCCACTTTTGGATTTAGAACTCACAACAAACAATTTTCCTGTATTTTAAAAAATGGTTTTGAATTTTATTTTTAGTTTTACATACGAAATCTCTTCATCTTCAACCTCGTATATCATCTACTTATATTTGGGTTAAGTTCTCATCTTAGGGTGTGAGATTTGTGAGGAGGATCATTATTGTGATTAACATTTTTGTGAAGATTTCTTGAGGATTTCAAGAGCTTGCATCAATGTGTGTGGTTGTGACTGGGATCAATAAATCTAACAAAAAAGAACAAATGTTTTCTCTCTATGGTTACTTTGATAAAGCAGTGTGGAAGTCTACAAACAAAAATGTAGGATTGAGGTAAGATCACTATAGAATAAAATCTTAGAGAAACATTCTTGGATCTGGAAGATTTAAGTTAAAGTCGAAGAAATATTTCGCAAGACCTTAGTGTCAGATATTGTGTACAAGTCAAAGAGGATTCGGTACATATTAGTGTATTTGGTTCTGCTTACATAGTTGGGCTTCGTGGTTTATTGTATAATGGGCTTATGAGTCATTAGGCTACAATATCTTTCCATTCTTAGTAAGCCATCTTATCCATAGAGTTATGGCTATATATAGGTGGCTATGAGAGAGTGTAAACATATGATGTAAAACTCCCTTTTGTAATAGAAATTTTGAATCACTTGTTCCAGAACTTCGGATCCTTTCGTCCCAAAACTTCTGACTCTTTCTTTGCAGAACTTCTGGAAATCTTGCTTTCATCCCTTCCATTGATAATACAATCTTGTCATAAGTTTAACATGGTATCAATCATTGTTGATCCAAACTACCTTCCACTGTTCGTTTCATCATTCTCATGCTCTTGCTGAGAAGTTGCAGCATCTTCCTTTGTGATTCAAAAAACTAGTTCTGTTACACGTTCTTGCTCCATTGCTTCAGAAAAGCTTCATCAATGGCTGCATCACCGGAAAACTCAGAGTTTCATCCCTACACGACGACACAGTCGTCGTCATTCAGCAATGTGTCCCGTCACACAATGTTTGGGCCCAAACTCTTCATCAAGCTGCAAGAGAAAAACTTTCTTCTCTGGAATCAACAGGTTGAAGGTATCATTCTTGCTCACAAACTACATCGATTTGTAGTTAATCCTCAAATTCCTGCAATGTTCAAGAACGACGAAGATCGTCGCGCCAATGTTCACTCTGATGAATATGAGGCTTATATTACTCAAGATCAAGCCTTGTTCACGTGGCTCATGTCCATAATTTCTGAGTATGTTCTTCCTCGTGTGCTTTCTTGCAAGCATTCATATCAAATCTGGGAGCAGATACACTAGTATTTCACAGCGGTCATAAAAGCTAGGGTTCATCAACTTTGGGTTGAGCTGAAAGTCACCAAGAAAGCAAATTGTTAGATTTTTGAGTTTGTGCTTCGCATGCATGCAATTGTAGAAGCACTTCTGGAAGTTGGTGAACCAATCTCTGAGCGCGATCAAATTGACTCTACCTTGCATGGATTACTACAGGAATATATAATCCATTATCATGATGGTATATGGCAAGATGAAACCTCCCACACTTTATGAAATTGAGGAACTATTGTATGTGCAAGAAGCTCAACTTGACAAATATCGTCAAGAGCTTTCTGTTGCTAATGCCACAACAAATGTTGCACAATCTGAAGCCAATTTCAGCTCCAAATCCACTAGAGGTGGTTCTCAGAATCAGCGAGGCAGAAGTAACTCTTGCAGCAAAGGTCGTGGCAGAGCCAGATCCTCTGCATCTTCTGGCAATAGACCAACTTGTCAGCTTTGTGGGAAATATGGCCATGTTGCTATGGACTACTGGCTTCATATGATGAAAACTTTGAGCCAGCACAATCAAAGAATCAAGCCTCTGAGTCCACTAAATAGGTGAAGGGTGAGAAGAAATATCCAGAGGCCAACTCAATCCAAGATTTAGCATATCTTACTCATCAAGATGACCTACAGGTTCCAACAGATTTAGAGTCTCAAGCATGGTTTGCAGACTCAGGTGTTACTCATCATCTCACTCATAATAGATCTTTACTACAAAATAAACAAAGTTATTCTGGTGTCAATAAAGTTCTTGTAGGTAATGGTCAAAGATTGAACATTGAGTCTGTTGGCTTAGCTAACATCAAGGCTCCTTCATTATCTCACTCCAACTTAGTCTTCAAGCATTTACTGCATGTACCCAAAATCACTAGAAATCTTTTGTCTGTGTCAAAGTTTGCTCAAGATAATAATGTGTTTTTTGAGTTTCATGCTAACACATGTTTCATCAAATCTCATGTATCTAAGGAGGTTCTTCTAGAAGGATTCCTGGATACTAGTGGCCTCTATAGTTTTTCCTCTCAAGTTCTGCAAATGTTGTTAGCTTGTCCACCAGAGATCATTCTCAAGTTCTTTCAAATTCTGATTGTAATAAATTGTCTATTTGGCATAATAGGTTAGGACATACAAATTCTGTAAATCTCAAGTCTATACTAAAACTCTGTAATATTGCATCATCCAATAAAGATAATATTGATTGTTGTAGTTCTTGCAATGTTGGCAAATCTCACAGATTGTATGCACCTTTATCCACAACTGTTTAGTCCAAATCCTTTGAACTTGTACATGTTGATTTATGGGGACCATCTCCCAATCCTTCTAGTCAAGGCTATTTGTACTATATGGTTGTTGTTGACACTTACACTAAGTACACTTGGGTGAATTTTCTAAAACGAAAATCTGAAGCTTTAAGTTGCTTCACCCAGTTTCTTGCCTATGTTCAAACTCAGTTTCAAGTACTAGTAAAAGCTGTTCAGACTCATTTTGGGGGAGAATTTCGACCTCTGACAAAAATTTTGAGTGAGAAAGGCATAATTCATAGATTAACTTGTCCACACACTTCACACCAAAATGGCACTGTGGAAAGAAAACACAGAAGCATAGTAGAGATGGGCTTAACAATTTTGGCTCATGCTAATATTCTTGTTGAATTCTGGGATCACAGCTTCACTCAGGAAGTGTATCTTCTGAATAGACTTCCCACATCTAATTTCCAGCATTCACATCTCAATTTCATGCTCTTTTTAACATCATTCCTGATTATCAAGGCATAAGAGTTTTTGGTTGTCTCTGTTTCCCTCATCTTAGACCTTTTAATAAGCACAAACTTCAGCTCAAAAGCTTTGAGTGTGTTTATTTAGGCGTATCTCCTCAGCATAAATGTCATAAGTGCCTTAGTAAAGAGGGCAAGATTTATATCTCAAAGGATGTTGTCTTTGATGAAGCAAAATACCCTTTACTTCCTTGTTTCCTTCTGGTGGCACGAGTCAGTCAAGCAATTCATGTTCTGAATATGCTCCTTCTGCGTCTAAGTTGGTGTTGTACAGAAATAGTTTTGAAAATACTGCAGCTAGTCAGTCTTGTCATCCTAGTTCTGCTCAGCCTCTAGATGTAATAGATCATGTTGTCATTCAAAACAACACTGATAACTCTACACAGTAGTCCTCACTTGATAATTCTCCTCAATATCTGACAGACATCTCCAATGGTCAAAATGATAATTTTGTGCCTATTGAATCTGCAACTTCCTTGGACCAACGTGAGTCTGCTCATGTATCTATTTCCACACCGGTTATTAGCAACTCTCCTCTTATGTCCACTGATTCTGAACTATCTCCCTCCATTCATGACATAATGCCAAAATCTGGTTTTTCAACCAATAATCATCCCATGGTAACCAGAGGCAAATCTGGTTGTTTAAAACCCAGAGTCTTTCTAGCATATTCTGAACCTGTCACAGTTAAACAGGCTCTTTCACAACCTCATTGGTTTGAAGCTATGCAGCAAGAGTACAATGCTCTAATGGAAAAACATACTTGGACTCTCACCACTCTTCCTTCTCATAGAAAGGAAACAAGATGCAAATGGGTGTTTAAGGTGAAAGAAAACTCTGATGGCTCACTCAACAAATACAAAGCTAGACTGGTTGCTAAAGGGTTCAATCAGCAATACGGTTTTGATTATAATGAAACATTTTCTCCTGTCATCAAACCTGCTACTATCAAATTTCTACTCACTCTAGCTATCACATTTCAATGGGATGTTCAACAAATTGATGTTAACAATGATTTCCTGAATGGCTCTCTTGAAGAAGAATTCTACATGAGTCAACCACCAGGTTTTGAATCTGTCAACAAATCTCTTGTCTGCAAATTAAATAGAGCCTTGTATGGGCTTAAACAGGCTCCCAAGTCCTGGTATGAGAAGCTGCACAAGACACTCTTTCAGTTTGGGTTTGTGGCAAGTAAATGTGATCATTCCATATTTGTATACAATCATTAAGGAGTCACTATGTATGTCCTGGTCTATGTGGATGATATACTTGTCACAGATTCTTCTGCTCCGTTAATTCACAAAGTTATATCCAAGCTTCACAGTGAATTTTCCTTGAAGAAACTTGGCATGCCAGAATATTTTCTTGGCCTTGAAGTTAAATATCAGCATAATGGCACGCTTGTTCTTACTCAAACTAAATATATAAGGGATCTGCTGAGTCGTGTAAACATGGAAGAAGCAAATGGTGTATCTATCCCTATGCTCATCAGTTGTAAACTTAGCAGGTTTGGAATAGATAAAATGCAAGATCCTTCCATTTACAGATCAATTGTTGGACCCCTGCAGTATATCACTTTGACACAACCAAATATTGCTTACTGTGTGAACAAAGCTTGTCAGTTCATGGTTAACCCCTTAAATAGTCATTGGAGCATGGTTAAACGCATACTCAGATATCTCAGTGGATCTGCTACGCATGGCTTACTTTTGTCACCTGCTAATGCTACTCAAGCTCTGTCAATAAGAGCCTATAGTGATTCTGATTGGGCGAACAATCCGGACGACAGAAGATCAACATCTGGCACATGCATATTTGTTGGACCCAACTTGATCTCGTGGAGCTCTAAGAAACAAACTCTTGCAGCTCGCTTGAGTGGTGAAGCAGAATACAGGGCATTGGCGCATACTACAGTAGAGTTTCTCTTGTTGCAATCCCTACTCACTGAGTTACAGGTGAAATGCTTCCCCCCAAACTCTTCTTTGTGACAATCTTAGTGCTGTTTTACTCAGTCATAATCCTGTGTTGCACGCTCGCACTAAACACATTGAGTTGGATATACATTTTGTTTGTGAGAGAGTTGTGGCAAATAAACTTCGCATTCAACATATACCAGCTTCTGCACAACTGGATGACATGCTCACTAAATCTCTCTCCAGCTCTGCATTCAAAGATCTCAAGAGCAACTCAAAGTTGTTGTTTCAGATTGCAAGGTCACTAAAGAATCCATGTCTCCCCACTGACCTTGAGGGGGAGTATTAGTGTATTTGGTTCTGCTCACATAGTTGGGCTTAGTGGTTTATTGTATAATGGGCTTTGAGTCATTAGGCTACAACCTCTTTTCATTCTTAGTAATCCATCTTATCCATAGAGTTATGGCTATATATAGGTGGCTATGAGAGAGTGTAAACATATGATGTAAAACCCTCTTTTGTAATAGAAATTCCGAATCACTTGTTCCAGAACTTCTAATCCTTTCGTCCCAGAACTTCTGACTCTTTCTTTGCAAAACTTCTGACAATCTTGCTTTCATCCCTTCCATTGATAATGCAAATTTGTCATAAGTTTAAAGTACAAGAAGTTTATTTTTAGTATTATTTGAATTGTGATTATACTAAATAACTTTGTGTAAATTTATCAATATCATCACAACAAAATTTAAATGTACAACCATTTGATATTGGAGTAAACATAACAACGACGAATCGCTAAATCACTATACGTACGATGTAATCTCTCTATAAAACGGCAAATTTAGGTTCAAATCTTTCTTAGAACCAACGACGAATCGCTAAATCACTATACGTACGATGTAATCTCTCTCTATAAAACGGCAAATTTAGGTTCAAATCTTTCTTAGAACCGCATATTACTAGGGTTTATCCTATTAATATCAATTTTGTTAGATAGAGACTTCAAATCATTTCTTTTTTTTTTTATTAAATCTAAAGACTGTGGTGTTAGATTTCTCACTTAATTCATTAAACTCATTTTACACACCTCATGTAGAATTTATTTTATTCAAAAGGGAAATTGATTGTATAGGTACTCTTTCATCTATCATTCTATTTTATATCTCAAGTTAAGTATTCGATAGATTCCATAAAAAATAAATACCTTTATAATCGATCAATTTTAAAAAAAATTTATTCAACCTCCTTCTAAATTATTTAATTCTCGCATTCTTACCCAACACTCATCTTTACGATGAAATATTTTTTATAATAAAATAATATAGAAAGTATTGTAACATACATTTTAAATATTTTAAAGGATAAAATATAAATCAATATCAAGATGTCAATCATACGACTAATATTCTAAATTAACAAAGATAAATAATTAATTACATACCAATATAAATAACATGTGTTCGAAATGGGTACTAAATTTTCTCTCATTAACCAATTAATTCTCATATCTTGTAATCAAACAAAATTTAATTTAAATCTAATCAAAACTGATTTTCCCTTGTCAAATTTGAGGTAAATTTGAATGTGTATCTAAATACGAGTTATGTTATTAGATCTAAGTTAGAATATTTGAATGTGTTCTATTATTAAAAAATTTATGTTTAGATCAAAACAAAGGTAAATTAATAATATTTGGAATAAAAAATCATTATGTTCTATTTTTATATCTTTTATTTGATATAATATTAATAATTTAAAAAAAATTGTATTGACATACTTATTAAGTTAAAAATATTATACAAATATATTTAAAAAATAAAAGACTAGCGGGCAACATGCTGCACCGCTATTTTTTTTTTTGAATTGTAAAATCAATCCTCTTAAAAATTATGCATAGACATAGAAGAATATCAATATTTTCTCTTCTAAATCTATATCTATATACTTATTAATTATTATAGTTTCATAGTAATTTATATTATTTTAATAGTATAAAAAATAATATTTGGAAAAAAAGTTTATAAAGAAAAAAAGACTATCATATTATTTGTTCATATTTGTTTTTTATAACCACTTAAATAACAATTCCGATAACAATTATAATTAATTTTAGAATTAAAACTTATAATTCCTTTCAACATTTGATCTAATTTATTTATGCATTATTCAGTATCAAACTAAATTTTGACAAACAATGATAAGGAAAAAAGAGAGTAGCATAGAAATATCACAACCCTGACAAGTATTCATTTAAGCGTAACACACAAAATATTATATTTTATTTAAATATTATAAAAATATATGTTATTTAATTATTTTTTATTTTCTAACTTTTTTTTAATGTGTGTGCCTATTGATTGTGCGCATGAGTTTGTGCCCATGCAAGAGTTGATCTAGAGTAGCATTATGCTAGAAAGTAGAAATAAACCAATGTATGAGTGCGACTTTGTAGCTAGGAATACCAATTAGACTAGGTCTACAAACCTCAAATAAAAAGTCGTTTATTCACCATAGAATTCTAGTGCCAAATTCTCGTTGGGTGGATTGTTAGTTAGTTTCTTACCCATTTCTTACTCTTCCTTTCCCATCACACATTCATTCAACACAAGATCCAAACTTGATGGAGAAATCCATTATCAACCTCCAACTTATACAAATTAAAATATTACTTAAAAAGTTTGAGTGAAGTTTTTTTAGTGTAAAATTATTATTTAGCTAATATACATTATGATATTCAATGATAATGACTAAAATAAACAACTATATGAATTAGTTCAAAATTTGTGACTAAACAAATCATTTTTTTCTAACATTTAAATTGTTATTAAATTTTTTGAGTGAATTGTTACTAATTTTTTTATTTAACTTCAGATACACTTTATATGGTGTTTTAAAAATTAGAATGGATTGATTAGTGAAATCAATCGAATTAGAATATTTATCGATTTTATTTGTTGAATTAAATAAGTCATTGAATAAGTGATAACGTGTTAGAATTAGCGGTTTTAATATATACATTAAGTATTTTTTTAAATTATTTTGTGGTTATATAAACTCTAAAAATTTGTTTATGTAATAATCTTTAAGAAATTTTCGCAAAGTCACTCCCCTAGTGAAACTTTTAATCAATTAGTGCAAAATATTGATCTTCGTCGTTGAAGAAATAATTGTTCAGTTGAAGGGGAGAAATAATTTTTTATGTGAATTTCTTATTCCACCCCCATGACCTTCTTACCCACCTCGCGAATTTCCTAAATTGCCCATGAAAACCGGAAGTATACGTCAGGTGCGCACCACCATCTAATAAAATTTAGGGTTAATACCTATTTTCACCCCTGACATATGGGGTGTATTTGAAAAACCCCTGCCAAAAAAAAAGTTCCAATTGTTACCTTGAGAAATTTTAAAAGTTTTATTTTATACCTTTAGGATGCCACATCACCTAAAAGGCTGATGTGGCTTATTTTTTTGTTAAATTTGTAAGTTTTTCTTATTCCACGTCATAGAATTCCAATGAAAATGACCAGAATGCCCTTTGTATCTTAAAATCCCAAATTATTTTGCAAAGGCTATGTTTTAATTCAGACCCTCCAAATTAGGGCGCAGCCATCTTCATTTGTTTGCAAAGCCATCTTCTACTTCAATGTGGGCTTCTTCTACTTCAACGGCGCAGCATCTCATCTGAGCAACACAACTTTTGCTCTCCTCTTCATCTTTAAGTTTTCTTTGATTTCATAAACTCCATAACCATGTCTCATTCCCTTCCTATACTGACCCCTATATCGACTCCCTCTAGCCCAGCTCTCAATTTCATAACCATCGTATCTCCCATCAACCCAATCACTTTCATATCTTCCATTCACAAAGTAATTGTAAACACCACTCCCATTACTCCTTTATGAAACTCCCCTTCGTAGAAATCACCATTGCTGTAAAACTCAACTCCTTCCCTCACACTCTTCTTCTTCGTCGTCGTTGTACCTCTTGAACTGCCTATGAACCATCGAACCGGTTTCGACTCTGTTGTTAACCCGAACCGCTTCACGCCTCGTCGTACCAACGCTTCACAACCGAGACACCATGGTTGATCAAGCCTTTATTCCTTGAAGTAAAGCGCGACGGCGATGAAGATTAAAGCCAACAGATTCTCCGACGTCGGCACCTCGTCGCTCCGAGGAAGGAAGTAGAAGAAGAACGAACAAACGCCGAGGAAATCGAACGAACAACCGCGATAACCGGAGCGGTTATTCGGTCGACCGGATCGCGGGAGGAATTGTATAACGACGGTTTCTTGATTTTCTTCTTGTTGTTCTTGTCGCCTTCTTCGTCGCAGTAAATCGTTGACGGATGAAAGACTCAAACGACAATCGGATTGTTGGTGAAGAAGAACGAGATTGAGAAGTGACGATCGATTTTCGTTAGCTTCACTTGACTCTTCCGAGTTTCCATTTCGATTCGATTCAAACTAACTAGATCTTTATCCTCTCCGTACCGGTGATTCTTGTTACGTTTCCGGCCGGTATCATTTCACGGTGGCCAGGTCCAACAAATGAAGATGGCTGCGCCCTAATTTGGAGGGTCTGAATTGAAACATAGCCTTTGCAAAATAATTTGGGATTTTAAGATACAAAGGGCATTCAAGTCATTTTCATTGGAATTCTGTGACGTGGAATAAGAAAAACTTACAAATTTAACAAAAAAATAAGCCACATCAGCCTTTTAGGTGATGTGGCATCCTAAAGGTATAAAATAAAACTTTTAAAATTTGTCAAGGTAACAATTAGAACTTTTTTTTTGGCAGGGGGGTTTTTCAAATACACCCCATATGTCAGGGGTGAAAATAGGTATTAACCCTAAAATTTACACCAAACCGAAAATTAAGTTCTGGTTCCGTACCGTAACTCTATTTCTGGTTTTATTCATAACAGAAAACCAGAATACTTCATTGCATTGTCTAACATAGAGATACATATAATTCATAACATAAAATTAGCAAATACAAACCAGAAGTTAAACATAAATCAAAATTACAAATCAATATCCGAGTGAACGTTGCAACATCCTCATAATGTCATCGACGGTTCTTGATAAAGTCGCATCAAGCTCGATTGGAACTTTCTCTTGAAAACTCGATAAGTTGATTGATCGCGACTTTGTGTGTCTTAAAGAATCTAGACCGCAAATATACAATCCTATCGCGTGCATCTTTAAAGATTATCGAATCCCAAGGGACTAAATGACGACTTATCGCTATCTTAGGTTACTACGTAAATCTAAGGCTAATTATGTAATTGATTTGGGGCTTAGGAAACCTGATTGATTATAATCTAGTTTAGATTCAGGGGATAATATTGGTATGTAATAGTCGGACTTTGGGAATATAGCAATTCATTGACACAATCGGATTATTAAAACAACTTTCAATATAAAATATGTGTTTGAAAACCCTCTTCTCACACTTTCGTGTTTATTGATTCAGATCCTATAATTAAACCTAAGTGAGCACTCTGTTGTATCATTTGAAGTTCAAAAATAGTTTTTGGAAACAAATAAGATCTAACTAACTTGAAAGCGCTCTCGTTGTATTTTAAGTTAATGCATAATTACCACTATCTAGTTATTATCTCAAACTCTCGTTTTATTGATCCTAACTTCTATCTGTATTTTACTCTCGTAATATAACAATTTGGTTATTAAAATTGGTAATTGAAACCAGGAAATTGTTCATTTAAATAGAATTGCTCAATTGATATTCCTAAACTCCGTCGGCTATATAACCTTACATACCGATAAGCTAATTTAGCCTACCATATTATAAAATTCAATAATAGCACATCGATATTAAATAACATCAGACAAAATAAATAACCCAAGCATTGTAGACAATTTGACAATAATAAATAAAAACAATTAAATTAAACCTGAAAATAAAATTGCGGAATATTTGACTAACTTCAGGTGTCTCCCACAGGTCGGTGAGATCTGCCTTTTATTGCTTCAAAAATTAAATGCGAGAAAGAACATAAAAGCTCGATCTAACGTAAGGTTAGAACCAGCAAAAGTTCGCAGCAATCTCCGATGTGGAAACTACTACGAGAAAATTAAATGAACTGAGGAAAATAAAAGGAACTGATAATCGGAAAAAGGAAACGAAAATTGAAATTAAATTCGGCGGGAAAAATAGAAGCGTAACAAGTTTAAGTGAAAAAGAAGGCGTGCCAAATAAAGTCTCTCACTCTCTATATATAGAGTTAGAGTTTGGCTGGGAAATAGGAAGGTTGACGTGAATTTCTCCTTGCGAAAGTATCTTCGTGGCGGTCGCTAGGGTTGGTTGTGACGACCATTACAACTTGCTTCATGAGGAAGCTTTTCTTCCTAACTTATAGCGACCGTTAGGGTTGCTGGATGAGGTGTGTGACGACCGTTACACTTGCTGGGCTGGTGAAGGCGCGTGTGGTGATGGGTTGGGCCTTGTACCTTCACTTCTTTCTTTCCAACCTTACTTCTCATACCCCCATTTTGCTATCACACCACATGCTTGCATATTTTTTCTCTTTTTGTGGATTTTAAGTATGATTTGCCCGACTTTTCTCGACTTTCTTCGCACATACCTTGTAAACGTTAAATTCCTGAAAACATAGAAAATACCGGAATAATTCGAATAAAAAGTAATTTAATTAATTAAAATGCAGATAAAATTCATGTAAATTGATCCAAATATTCGATACATTTTCGGGTTATTATCAACCACATAGCCCGTAAATCAGTGTCATTCTTTAATTCACGGTTCATGAACTGAAGATTCCCTTCATTGTCAACCGATGGTGAGTTGTACTCGATCTTCTCTACCTTTCGATTGTCGCCGTAAGGAACAAGTTCCTACAATATTTCACACATCTCTTCAATTTGGGTGTACACATTGATCTTGAATTCGCAAGACGGTATGTTGTCGGGAAAATGAACAACTCCAACAATCCATGTGATGTCTAATTTCATGTCCATATCTGGTTTTATGTGTTGTGGTAGGGAGAAATATAAGAAGAGAGGTATTTTATATTAGAAGGATGTAAACATGGACTATAGAAATCCTATCCTTGTGTCAGTGATAAAATCGGTTGCTAAAATCCAATTTCTAACTTAACCAAAACCGGAATTAAACTTCCGATAAATGGTCTGGGGTTGAAAAACCAAAAACATAACAGAAACAACAAGTATACTCACAAAATCTCATATATTCAAATTTTTTGCATTTGGTCAAATTACAAAAATGAGTATATTTCCACATCATAATACATTAACAAAAGGAAGTTAACATTAAAATACTACCTAACTACTTGAAATAGCCGAAAAAGTGTCGTTGGATAAATCCAATGGTGGCACCCCCTTTGACTTTTCCCTATTTTTATCTATTTCTATTTGGTTCAACTTGTTGTATTCTTGCATCTTTTCCATGAATTCATCGGGCCATGTCTCAAATGGTTCTGTGAAATGAAGCGCTCACTCTGGTGATGTCAGTGGTATAAGGCATCCCGATTTCAAGTAGACTTGAACAAAATGCCATGGATTTGAAATCCACCCAACACAAATAACACGATCACTGGGATTTGGTGTAGGAGCAGTGCGCAAAGGAAAATAAGTCTCCGAAAAATCGTATCTTGTCACATTAATACACACCCTATTGTAACACCCGAAAATTATTTAATTATTTAAATAAAATTATTTAATTATTTAAATAAAATTATTAAGGATTTATTTATAGAATTTAGTCGAAGTTGGATTTATCAGTAGAATTATAAGGAGCATTAATAAATTTATAAGTTGATTTAGGGTGATTAAGTGAATTATCGGAAGTTGGGATTAATTAGTGATGAATTAATTTTATTATAGAAGATTATTGAAAATAATATTAGAAATAAGTGTGGATTAATAGAATTATTTATTTGGGACCTATTTGGTGTTAGAAATAGTAGAGCGGAGGTGTGAAAATTAAACCCAATAGAAATGATAGTATTATTATTATTAATATTATTATTGGTTAAGTTGGAATTTATATATAAAGAAAATAAGAAATTACGTTTTAGATATAACAAGAGAAACACTACGTGGAAGAGGAATAGGTTTTAGAACTAGCCCCCAGGAGAAAATTACAAACTAGAAAGCCAAATCGGAACTCGACCAGAAATTAGGAGGCGAACGCTAGGAGTTGAACTGCCTTTGAATCCAGGTAAGGGGTGGGTTCTAACTCTATAACTAGGATTATGATAAATCATCTGTGGGGTTAGTCGGTAATCTTAAAGCCAGTTCGGAATGTTACGAGTGGTATCAGAGCAGGTCGGTCTGTCCGGCCAGGTTGTCATGTCGCTAACAATCAAGTATTGTTAATTACTTTATTCTGACTGTTATTTATGTTGTAGTGCTTAGTTGAAATGGCTGGAAGGAACGATGTTGCGATTGCTGCTGCTTTGGAAGCAATGGCTTATGCTATGGAGAACCAACCGAATGCTGGCGGGGATGCTGGATCCCGAAGTTTGGCAACTTTCTAGAGAGAGAATCCACTGGTGTTCAAGGGTAAGCATGATCCCGATGGAGCTTTGGATTGGTTGAAGGAGATGGAAAGAATCTTCCGTGTGATGGACAACATCCAAGCGCAGAAGGTTCGTTATGGGACACATATGTTACCAGGCGAGGCTGACGACTGGTGGTTAGAAACGCATCAGAGGTTGGAAGCTACAGGTGAGGAGATCACTTGGGTTGGGTTCCGTAGGGAGTTTCTGAGGAAGTATTATCCTGAAGATGTTCGGGGTAAGAAGGAAATTGAGTTCCTTGAGTTGAAGCAAGGAAAGATGTCGGTTACGGAGTATCCTGCAAAGTTTGTGGAGTTGGCTAAGTTCTATCCGCACTATAGCGCGGAAACTGCTGAATTTTCAAAATGCATTAAGTTTGAGAAGAGGTTGCGCTTAGAGATCAAGAAGGCAATTGGATATCAGAAGATTCATGTTTTCTCTGATTTAGTGGATAACTATAAAATTTATGAGGGGGATAGCAATGCTCATTACAATATAGTTAATGAGAAGAGGAGCAAGAATCAGAATTGTGGTAAGCCGTATGATGCTCCAGCTGGTAAGGGAAAACATGAAGTTGCTGAGGGCCAGAGAACTAGTGGGGGAGACACTCCTGCTAGTGTGACTTGTTTCAAGTGTGGGAAACCTGGTCACAAGAGTAATGTATGCACTACGGTTGATGTGAAGAGGTGTTTTCGTTGTGGCAAGGTTGGACATGCAACTCCTGAGTGTAGACATAAGGCGGATGTTTGTTTTAATTGTGGCGAAGAAGGGCATATTAGTACTCAGTGTCAGAAGCCGAAGAAAGCGCCTGGTGGAAAGGTGTTCGCGTTGGTTGAAACTCCAACAGACAGAGATACTAGAGGTATATATTTCATGGATCTAACTCCGTTGATTAATATGGTTGCTGATGATTGAGTTGAAATGAAATTGCGCGTGTACGTTGGATTTTAATTGTATTAAGTTGTGGTTAGGTGTAGAGACAAGTTAAGGATGGTTGTGTCAGACAAATTTTCGAGGTCGAAAATATCCTAAGTGGGGGAGAGTTGTAACACCCGAAAATTATTTAATTATTTAAATAAAATTATTAAGGATTTATTTATTAGAATTTAGTCGAAGTTGGATTTATCAGTAGAATTATAAAGAGCATTAACAAATTTATAAGTTGATTTAGGGTGATTAAGTGAATTATCGGAAGTTGGGATTAATTAGTGATGAATTAATTTTATTATAGAAGATTATTGGAAATAATATTAGAAATAAGTGTGGATTAATAGAATTATTTATTTGGGGCCTATTTGGTGTTAGAAATAGTAGAACAGAGGTGTGAAAATTAAATCCAACAGAAATAATAGTATTATTATTATTATTGGTTAAGTTGGAAGTTATATATAAAGAAAATAAGAAATTAGATTTTAGATATAAGAAGAGAAACAGTACGTGGAAGAGGAATAGGTTTTAGAACTAGCCGCCGGGAGAAAATTACAAACCAGAAAGCCAAATCGAAACTCGACCAGAAATTAGGAGACGAATGCTGGGAGTTGAACTGCCTTTGAATCCAATTAAGGGGTGGGGTTCTAACTCTATAACTGGGATTATGATAAATCGTCTGTGGGGTTAGTCGGTAATCTTAAAGCCAGTCCGGGATGTTACACCTATCATACGCACTTGCTATGAGATGACGCATTTCAGGGAAGCACATCCATTTATCCTCCGGTGCAAATCCAACCTTATCAGGTACAAGTGCGTGATATATTTCTTCAACCTTATCTTTACTCCCTAGCACACGTGTGCGCAATTCTCTGTGTTCTGTAAAATCTGTGAGCAGGGTCTCTCGCACAGTATTGTAATACTCTTCATGGCTACCAAGCAAACAAGAAATAACTCAGAAACAACAATTACCATCACCACCCACATTGACGATCCGTTCAATGTACTTGTACATGAAAATCGACATGTGATCAATGAATAGTATTTTTGATGAAGTCGGTGTAGGCGGTGGTTTGCTAATATGGGCACATTTGGAAGCACATTTTTGAGATTTTAGAAGCACAATAACACCCGACTTGACCAACTTTCCATCTTCACTGGCTACCTGTTTTTCCCCGACAGCAGGTTTAACCCGACTTCTCACATTTTTTATAGTATGGTACCTACAAAGTAATGCGGAAGAAGTCAGAAATACGGTTGCAACGATATTCATTAATATCATATCTTGGTCGATAACAATTACTTTTTGCATATCCTCTAGGTCCTTCAACATTGACCTACACATCTCTAAAGCCCATTGAAAGTTGTCTTCTTTTTCGCACTCGAGAAATGCAAAACCAACTGAGTACGTCGTCTCAGTCGACGTAACACCAACAATTTCCAACAACGGTAGCCTCTACTTGTTGGTTTTGTACGTCGAATCCATTACGAGCATGGTAGGAAGCATGTTGAGCAATTTAACGGAATCAGAATGAGTCCAATAAATGTCACTAACAGTTACTCCATCATCACCCTGTCGATGTCTACAAACATAATTGTTCTAATCTAGAACTTTCAAAAGGTGTTGCATTTCGGTTCGATCCTCCCAAAGGGATAACTTTGATTGATACCGTTTATTGTACACTTGTTTGATATTTGAGGTGCTCTCGATATTTTGCGCTTCAAAGTTGCAAGAATGTTCTTGGGAGGTACCAAATTCAAAGTCATGTCGGAAACACATGTCTTCTCATCCAGAAGTAGCTGACATGCTATTGGATGACCGACCAACTTTGGAGTTAAATCATGATTGTGTTCACCTCTAAACACATTAAATTTACACTTATTGTTGACCATGAGATAACCACACAACCAAAACGGACACTTCCATTTTCTTGTACCAGTTTCCTCGCGTATAAAATTTTGAATGCGAGCCACATATTTTCCGCTCCTTTCGCAAGTCAAAATAACAAACACATTTCTTCTATCAGTGTCGTTATCGAACCTTGCTATCACAGTACCAAATCCTAGCCTCGTTGCCTCTAAACGAATCCACTGCAACATATCATCCTGAATTCAAATTCTTCAACATTTTCAAAATGTTCACGAACATCGACCGCCTTAATTACGAGAGGCGGAACTACAACCGGCGATACAACTTCAGTTACATCGGGTTTATGAATGTTATCAGGGTGCACCATACCTATGTTACTAATCATTCACCAGTTCTACTACTTTCCGTACTCATTTCGTATAAGTTTGTCAAGTTTGTAACGTTTTAGATAGTTGTTTTTCTTGTTTTGTCTAAGTTTCATTTTGGTTTGCAAATGTTTCATGGTGTGATGTTCATTTAAATTTCATGGTTCATTTGATGTTTTTATGGTCTGGTTTGGTAGTGTGTGGTATCTCAGGTACACAGGTTAAAAGGCAGAAGTCGGAGCATACAAAGAGAGGAAAATCCTAAGTTCACAGGACCTAACACGGCCACCCGTGTCACCTGACACGGCCACCCGTGTCACCTGACACGGCCACCCGTGTTACCTGACATGGACCGTGTCAAGAGAAGGTTGAAAGAGAAAAAGTTGAAGTTACAGGGCAAAAGACATGGGCTCCCGTGTCACTGGACACAACCCGTGTCAAAGTTAATGAAGAAGGCGTGTTGATCAGACGCTGACACAGCCGCCCGTGTCACTGGACACGACCCATGTCAGCAGGGCGAGAAACATTTCACTTTTTGTGACTTTTGGATATTTTTAAAGACCAAGGGCATTCTAGACATTTGACACAACTGGGAGATGACCTAGCATCACTAAAACCTAATTTGGAGAGAAAAAGAGGACACTTTTTTGATATCGAGAGATTATAGGAGAAGAGAGATGGAGTATTAAAAAAGAATTAGAGAAGAAGACTTTTTCATGCGCGGAAGCAATTGAAGAATCAACTTATCCATATCTATTGTAATGTCTATCTTTATTCATATTGTAGTTTGTACGAATATTATGAGAGGCTAAACCCCGCAATGCTAGACGGTGTCCCTAGTTTACTATGTTAAGAATACTGATTACTTTGTTTTAATCAACAATAGAGTTCTTTATGCATCAATTTTGTGATTTAGAGTAATTCATAGTTTTGCCCTATGGGAACATAGAGTTTCACTATTTTAATACAATAGAGCTGGACGGTCGTGATAAGGTGTTCTAAAAAGAAATATTGTTAAGGATTTCACCTATGACTAGGCTATCCTACAATAACCAGTATAATTCTTGATTACTAATTGCTTAACCTCTTTGCTAATTTAAATGGACATTGACATTAGGAAAGAAGGTTAAAGGTTTTTTCACTAAGGAATTGGGAAAAGATAATATTGAGAATCGGTAGTTGAGGCATATGAACTTGTTGAATAGATCAAAGAGCAAGATTTTTACATTGCAAATTGTACACTTGCTCGAGCATGTTTAAGTCAAACAAGAAGTCAATTTCTATATTGTGTCAAATTTATCTTTCTGCAAGGATTTAATCCAATTAACATCAAACTATTATTTTGTTCAATTGAGTAAGTTATCACATTTGGTATTTCCTACGCAATCCTCGAGATCGATACTTAGGGTAAAACCCATTATTACTACATCGTTGAAAATAGTACACTTGCTATTTTTTCGATCAATTACATAATAAAAAATAATTATACACATATCACAGTGAAATCTGCTGCATAATTTAACACAGAGACAAAATCGGAAATAGACTTTCGGTTTCGTTCAACCAGAAACCGGAAGTATACATCCTGTTTGTACGTAACCTTATTTTCAGCAAAAAGTAACAGATTAATGTAGTGAACGAGGGTAAAAGGGATAAAATTTACCTGAAATTCTTCTTTGTTGAGCTATTTCTGATATGATGAACCACAAAAATGAGGATTTGGAGTGGATAATGGATTGACAATGGAGATGGTTTTTGAGAGGTTTGAAGGAGAAAGTGTGTTATGGTGGTGATCACCATGGTTGCTGCTTAAAGCAATCATTCCCGTGACAAAATCGGAAGTATACTTTCAGTTTCATACAAAATATCCAAGTGGCAATACATTTCAATGTTCCCGCTACTATAACCAGATGTATACTTCCGATTCCAAACCGAAGTGCATCTCCGGTACAATTTCTTACAATTTCAGGGGTCACACCATATTTTGACTAGCTTGTACAAATGGAGTGCGAACCAAAAATAAACTTTCAATTTTGTGAAGGACATTTTCGGTTTTACATAGGATGCGCCCCCAGGATTAAGAAATTCACTTTTTTATAAGGAAATTGTACTCTTTTTCATTCACTAGATTTTTTTGTCACTTAGTTTTTTCTAGTAAAATTTTAATGAGACATGTTCTAAACAAACATCTACGGAAGACGACTGTTATGAATAATTTGATGATTGTCTTCATATAATTTCTTTTTTATTTGTAATAATTTGTATTTATTAGTAACGAGGTAGTTCCCTCACCAAAATATTATAATTTTTTGCCACTTAATTTTTTTTCATTTGATTTTTTTCAATAAAATTTTAACGAGTTATATTCTTTATGGACATCCCAAAAAATATTATAAATTATAGGAATATGTCAATTATGAGATTTCATATTGATTTTTCATTTATTACATGTCCTATAAACATAATACATATTATATTTAAATCATTCATTGATAAAGCGAATAATACAATATTATTTCTCTATTATTTTCTCTTCTTCGTCTCTACTGTTCTATTATATTATTTCTTATTAATTTTATACTAATAGTTTTGTCGTCAAATTATCTAATTAAATCTTGATATTGTCATGTGGTTCAATTAATAAACTAGTAATGCAGCAACTCCATCATCGGTCTGATAACCTATCTGATATTTAAAATATTAATTTATATTTATTCGTTAAAAATATTTTTCTAACTAAAAGATCAAACGGCATGCTAAAAGCTGCTACTAATGCTGACCTTTGGCTTTGAGATAAAATAAAAACAGATTCGTTGATATTTTAAAGGAAAATTTATTATGGTCAATTTCCTATTAATTAGTAGTGCCATAAATCTGTGGTTGCCAAAACCATTCGCCATCAAACGACACGTGTCTGATTTGGGTTACATAACGCTTCATTTTAACATTGTCGTTTATCACTGTATCAATGACACAACCAAGTGACGTTCATAAATTGGAGAAGTCGTTTTTTTTTTTCTGGATTGAATCTCAGCTATTTTACTCCGATTTGCGTTTCAACAAAGGTCTTGCTCATTTATGGTTCGTTTCTTTTTTTCAAGGAGAATATATTAAAATCAATAAAAATATTCATTTTAAATTAGTTTAAAGAAATCCTAGAGTTTGAATCCACTTCAAGGAACTAATCTCGGCAATTTACAATTGAAGAATACACAATTAGGTTTATGACAAAATTGTAGATTGCAAAAAGCAGATTGATTTGATTTCATTGTGTTAACGTAAATTAAAAAAAAAAAAATTAAATAAATTTTTGGTCCATATAAATATGTCAAATTTTTTTTAGTCTCTTTAATTTTTTTTTTAAAAATATCCTCCCTTGGTTCCTCCTGCAGTTTAGCGACGATTTTTACAATTTAACGACAGTTTTAGCGACAGTTTTTTATTTAGCGACGAAATTAGAGACCATTTTAGCTACGATTTTGTCATGAGCGACCAAAAGTTAAAATGTAAATTTTTAGGAGGACTATTCTTTAAAAGAAAATTTTAGAGGAACTAAAAAACGAAATTTGAGATATTTATAGGGACTAAAAACTTATTTAACAAAAAAAAATATTTATACAATAGAATTAGTATGATAATATTATTATGAATGCCCATTTCTCATTAAAAAAATTAAGCCAAAGAAAATACTATAAGTAAATAAAAAAAGTTCAATTCGCCAGTTTATAATTTCTCGTGTAATCTCTATCATTTTTTAAATCATCTCAATGATATCTAATAGTTTCAATCCCAATGACGGTAACAAATACAACTCAATTTAGAAGATCATACTTTCTTTATAATAACGAACTCACTATTACAGAAAACACCTTTCATAACAGTTGGAAAATAGATACCATCACGCGTGTCATGTCATTGTTAATAACGTGCGGTTGTAAGTTCATTCTTTCTACCGTGATCTGAAACTGTTATCGAAAGGCAATACATGCGTCTCGTATTTCAACAGTTAGGCTTTTAAACTGTTGTGATATATACACTTAGGTATTGGATTCGAAACTCATATGTAGCAAATTATGTAAAACGTAAATGACCTTTGATCACGGTTACAATAGATAACCGTTGTTGAAAGTACTCAAAGTTTATTATATAATATGTAGATTGCTTGTTTTCAATACAGCTCACTAAATAAATACAAGCTTTCACATTGATGAAGAAGTCTATAATCTAAAAATTAAACTATTTTTGAAAACCAACTTACACAAACCATTGTTTTTTCTTATTGCATGTGTCTCATCGTACATTTCATGCTCATTTACATATATATTATGGTTTATTGGAACAACTCCTTCAATACATCCTTATCTTCTATATGTAAAAGAACATAAAATGAACGATAAGACGCATGCAATTTGGAATCAATGATTGATATAAGTTGGTTTTCAAATACAACTTAATTTGTAGATTATAAGTATCTATGTCAATTTAAATGAATATATTTTAAGTGAGGGTTAGTGAAACAAACAATCTACATATAATATAATAAAATCAAACAACATCATACAACAAAACCAAATATTATAAATTTGTGAGCAATGAAAAAGATATATTATAAATTTCTAGAACGCACCTTTTATTGAAAATAAACGTCGAACATGAATTAATTATGAAGTTCATCTAGTTTGTGAAGCAGTGAAAAAGAAACATAAGGAATAATAAGCTTACACAACAGCTTCATACTTCTTATATTTCTTCTCATTGTATCTCAAACTAAATGAAGTTTGCTTCCGTTGTTGGTTCTTCATTTACTAAATTTTTTTTGTTCTTGACGAGTCCTACAATAATCATGAAAGTTATCAACACGTGAACCGCATACTTATTTATCAACAGAGTATGAAAAACATTTTCTTTGTAAAGCTATGAAGAAGAAGTACAAGGTGGGTGAAGTTTCCATCATAGCTTCATGTAATCAAGACAATGACGGGAGACATATCTCTATTCTCCGAATTTGTAGTGAAAAAGAAAGGGTTTGTATCACATAGTGATCACAACAAAGGTGTGATACTCAGAAAAGGTAGTATAGGAAATCTCTCAACTATTACTATCTCAAATGTTATGCTAGTCGAAGGACTTAGACATAGTCTTCTTAGTGTTAGTCAATTATGCGATAATGGGTATAAAGTAATCTTTGCCAAAGATTATTGCATAAGAGATATTTCCTTGAATAATGGCCAATGTCTTGTTACCTTGAGTGAAGACTCATGGTTATGACATAGATATTTGGATCATGTCAACTTTGATCTACTTAAAAAAATTGTTACAAAAGAACTAGTAATCGGTCTACAAAATATGAATTTTTCAAAAGACCATTTATATGATGAATGTCAAAAGGGTAAGTAAACACGGGTCTCTTTTAAATAATAAAAAAATGTTGTGTCAACATTGTCATACCCCAAAATTTTCCCTCCATCTACTCAAGAAATTTCATACATCTATACTCAAGGATTCCTCAAGAGTTGATCAGACAAACTCTCTCCTAGACAATTAACCCAAACTAGGGTTTGGTATCTCTCAGGTCAAGATGGGCTTCCAACATCCCCAATGGTCTTAATGCCTCCTCATATGCTTCAAAGATTCTCCATGTCAAGTTTCAAGCTTCACAGATCAAGTTTCCTCAGACAATTGCTCAGATGGTTGAAAATCGGTTGATTGGACAAAAGTCAACTATGGTCAACATACAGTCAAACTTCATAATTTTTGGTCAACATCCTCATTTTGAAGTTACATTCATCATTTGATCAAGGGTTGATCATGATTCATCAAGAAAACTCAAGATTTGCTCAAAAGTCAAACTTTCTAAATTAGGGTTTCTAGGTGAAAACTCAACTGAACTTTGACTGATCATAACTTTCTCATACTTTCTCAGAAATTTTTCCACCACCTCTTGTTTTGAAGGAAATTTAATTCTCTACAACTTCATGTCTCACAAGAATGTCCAAAAAATGCTTCATTTGAGAGGTATAGCTCAAAACATTACAGGTCATTTTCAAAGTCAACAAAAAGTCAACTTTTTGTTTTGAGGATATATTGAGCATGGAAACTCCAATTGAGATGAGACCAAAAAGGTTGGTTAGAGGACTCTTAGAGCTTTCCAAAAAGTCCAAGAACACTCAAAAATATGGAAAATTGAGCAAGATACACTATTCAGAAGTTGGGCAATTTTGGATAATTGCACAAAAGGACATTTTGGTCAAAATGCAAAATTTTCCAAATGGGCCTATAATCTTTTGATCCAAACTTGTTTATGACATTATTCTTGACCCATAAATTCTTGGCCATGGCAACTTTCTATTTTATTAATTTATTTTTGAATTTTAGAACATTTAATTCAAAATTAAATTATATAAAATATGAAAATGATGTATTTTTCCAAAAGGGCTGATTTTATATCTTCCTTGAAGTCCAAGATAGCCCAAGACTCTTGCCAAATTCGTGCATGATCATGCATTGAAGAGGAAATCAAATTTTCTTCAAGAAAATTGATTTTTATTTGAAAAAATTGAATGCTCCAAATCAAATCTTTTTTCACTCCTTTTTCTCTCCAAATTCTCTCTATAAATACCAAGCATCATAGCCAGCCACAAAGAGGAAACCCTAGCTCAAGCCAAACCCTTGTTCTTGCAAAAATTTTCCAAGAAACTTGAAAATTCGAGTTTTGTTTTCCAGCCCTTTCCAGCCTCTCTCAAGCACTCAATCGTGTTCAAAGGGTAAGTATGAGTAAGTTTGCATCAAAAACAATGGTCAAAGCAAGCTGAATCGATGCATATACATCTATCCATATTCAAAACTTTTTGATTTTTGCATTCTATTATTCTGCTTGTTCCAATTGATTCTAATGCCTTTTTTGTGTTCATGAGATTCCATATACACGATCTGGGCAATCGCTAGCAAGGTTGAACGTCCAAAACTCATAATGCCATGTTTAGGGTTTCGGAGCTGTTGAATTTCGAACTGATATTTAGAGGAACTTTTAGGAAAAACTAAGGCCACCAATGGATTCAGGAGGGTCGATTTAGGGGGGTAGGGTCCCCCTTTCCCATTTATTTTGCGTGTTTTGCTTGTTTTCAATTTCAGGTCATCGGAGAAGACGACCGGAGCTAGGGCTCCGGCGTCGTTGACTGAGGAAGACCGGCGAGGAGCATATGTGGCGCGATCCAGCGTTCTGATTCGTTCGTTTGAATTATCTGGGGTCCACAAGGCTGACTGTGCGTTGAATTCAAAAATCAGTGACACGCGTGTGTTTATAAACAGTTCCTTGAATTTTCCAGACACAAAGAACACGTTGGCCTAGTGGTTAAGGCGCTAGCTGTTAAAGATACTCTCCCATGTCCTGAGTTCGAATCCTGCTTGCACCGGTTTTGTTTTCCTTTTTTCCAAACTTCAAACTATTTTCCTATTTTCATATTTTTCTAATTATTTTAATATTTGCATGTTATTTTAATTTCTTTTCATATTTTATTTCTGCATTAAAAAATCATCAAAAATTAATTTTCTTTTTGCATTATTTTCATAAAATCTTTATTTAATTTATAAAATTAAAAAATACAATTTTGCATGCATATTTATTTTTATTCATAATTTTGCATTTAAATCACTTTTAATTCATTTTAAATTATTAAATTGCATCCAAAAAATCCCAAAAAATTATTTTAACATATTTATGTTATTTCCAGCATGTCATAATTTTCTCATATAAAAATTTACATTTTTCTAACATTTTTTCTCTTGTTCGATTCATATCGTATTTTCTGATTTCTCATTCCTTTACAGGTTGATCCGATTCAGACGATTCTTTCTTTATCATTTCTTTTTTCCAATAATGTAACTGTCTATGGGATGTAATAGTTTAAATTAGGACTTTATTTTCCGCATTTTAAATTATGTATCGCCCAAAGCCATGTAATAGCGTAGGACATTTACCTTTCCGCATCTTTACATTCCGCATTTTAATTTTCGCACCCTATAAACTGCTAGTAACTAGGCGTGTATGGCAAGATAATAACGAACATAACCCACTAATTTGCAAGATAAAATATCTGAAATCAACACACTTCTTTCACACATGCACCCCTTAGGGTAATTCTCTCTCGTTGCCTTATGAATTCAAATGGTCATGTCCCTCGAACGTGGAGGTATTCTAGCACCGTTGCCTTCCAAACAAATCATCATAGTCCCTTCGATACAAAGATCATAAGACCCACGATGTCGCCTCCGAATACATGATCTTGACCCTCGATTGTCGCCTACGAAAAATGATGATAGTCCCTCCGAATGTGCTAGGATACTTCCTACAAGTTGCCTTCTATGACCATCCGATGTCCCTTCGAATGTCCCGCTTACATCCAACGAATGGAGCTACCTACTAACTAATGGTATGGCTAGCGCTATTCTAAAGGAACGTAGAAGTACGAAAACGACCAATTCTGAGTGGGTAATAAGTCTTTTAGTTGCTTGCTCTAAACCAAATGCTTTTCACACCACACACTTTTTTAAAAAAAGTTCAAACTCTTTTCAAAATGAAACATTTCCGAACACTTTGTATACACTCCTACATGAGTCATTACAAAGTCAAAGCGAAATGCCTTTTTCAACACATTTTTTGTCAAACACACGTAAAGCAATTTTAAAAGGTGATCTAGAGCAACTAAGAGCCCGTAGATAACTACGGATGGAAAGGGGTGCTAATACCTTCCCTTTTCATAACCATTCTCCCGAACTCAGAATCTAACGAAGGTCTTTTTCTGTACTTTTACCTTCCCTTAATTGGATAAAAATAAAAGTCGGTGGCGACTCTTGCTATCCGCACATTTGCGATACAAAAATCCACAAAGTCAGTTCACCGTGTTACAAACATGAAGACCACTTGGGCTCCTTTACATGGATTTATGTTGTCCCTCGCAGACTAAAAGCATATGTGGTAATTACTATGGTCTTTTAATTGTAGATGATTACTCACGATTTTGTTGGACATATTTCTTACGTAGAAAAGATGAAATGTTCTCGGCTTTCACACGTTTTTCCATGTCATCTCGAAACAACTTAACTTCAAAAACTGTTGCCATTCGAAGTGATCATGGAGGTTAAATTTGAGAATCACCTCTTTGAAGAATATTGTAATAAATTTGGTCTTGAGTATAACTTTTTAGACTCTAGAGTTCCACAACAAAATGGTGTTGGGGAGCATAAAAATCGTGTTTTAGCGGAGTTGTCAAGAACAATGCTCAACGATTGTGGTTTACAAAAATATTTTTGGGCCGATGCTATTATCACAGCTTGTTATGTCTTGAATAGGATAATCATTCGTCCCATTTTTGAAAAAAAATCATATGAACATTTGAAAGGTAGAAAACCAAATTTATCTCATATTCATGTCTTTGTATGTAAATATTTTGTCTTAAATAATGGAAAAGATAATCTTGGAAATTTGACGCGAAAGACGATGAAGGTATCTTTCTTGGATACTCTCTATCTAGTAAAGCATATCCAAAGCATATAGAGTTTATAACAAAAGATTATTTATATTTGAGGAGTTGGTCCATCTTACTTTTGATGAGTCCTCCCCAAATAGTGTCGGAAAAGGTGGTTCTTTTCATGGTGTTGGTGCATCCACAAAAGACATATCCAACGACACCGATGAAGGAGTTGATCAACCGAAATAAATAAAAATTGAGAAGGATGAAGATGATAAATAATAATAGAAATATGATGAAGAGCATGCAGTCAATGATGGTCTTCCATTAGAATGGAAAACCTCCAAAGATTATCGTATTGATAACAGTATTGGTGATATCACAAAAGGGGTAACTAATCGCTCTAAGATAAGTAATTTTTGTTATCATCATACTTATGTATCACAAGTTGAAGCTAAAAATGATAAATATGCCTTTCTTTACGAGCTCTAGGTTATAACCTTGCAAGAAGAATTAAATGGATTTAAAAGAAATGAAGTTTGGGACATTGTTTCTCATCCAAAAGATCCCCCAGTTATAGGTACTAGATGGATATTTAGGAATAAACTTGATGAGCATGGTGTGATAACATGAAATAATCCCCTTCTTGTGGCTTATGGGTATAACCAAAAGGAAAGCATTGATTATGAGGAGACTTATGATCTGGTTGCCCGACTTGAGGCTATACGTCTTTAATAGCATATGCATGCTCTAGGAACTTCAAAGTATATTAAATGGACGTAAAAAGTGAATTCCTTAATGGATACATAAGTGAAGAATTATATGTTGCTCAACCTCTCCGTTTTGAAAATTATGAGTTTCTTAATCATGTTTTCAAGCTAAAACATGCTTTGTATGGTCTTAAACAAGCTCATATGGCATGGTATGACTGACTTATCAAGTTTCTACTTAAGCAAGGTTACTCTGTCATACCCCAAAATTTTCCGTCATACTTCTCAAGATATTTCATACATTCATACTCAAGGGTTCCTCAAGAGTTGATCAGACAAACCTCTCCTGACAATCAACCCAAACTAGGGTTTGGCAATTCTCAGATCCAGATGGACTTCTAACATCTCCAATGGTCATCATGCCTCCTCATATGCTTCAAAGATTCTCCATGTCAAGTTTCAAGCCTTACAAGTCAAGTTTCCTCAGACAATTGCTCAGATGGTTGAAAATCCAGATGGACAAAAGTCAACTGTGGTCATACATATCAAACTTCATGATTTTTGGTCAGCATCCTCATTTTGAAGTTACATTCATCATTTGATCAAGGGTTGATCATGTTTCATCAAGAAAACTCAAGATTTGCTCAAAAGTCAAACTTTCCAAATTAGGGTTTCTTAGAGAAAAGTCAACCAAACTTTGACTGAGCATAACTTCTTCATACTTTCTCAGAAATTTTTCCACCACCTCTTGTTTTGAAGGAAATTCAATTCTCTACAACTTCATGTCTCACAAGAATGTTCAAAAAATGCTTCATTTGGAAAGTATGGATCAAAACATTACAGGTCCTTTTCAAAGTCAACAAAACGTCAACATTTTGTTTTGAAGATATATTGAGCATGGAAACTCCAATTGAGATGAAACCAAAGAGGTTGGTTAGAGGACTCTTAGAGCTTTCCAAAAAGTCCAAGAACACTCAAAAATGTGGAGAATTGAGCAAAATACACCTTGTGCAAGTTGGGCAATTTTGAAGAAGTGAACAAAGAGAGATACTTGTAAAAATCAAAATTTTTGCAAATGGGCCTAGTTTTTCTTCATTCAAACTTGTTCCTTATACAATTTGGAACATCCAAGCCCAATGCCACGAATTTTTACTTTATTTTTCTATTTAATTTGGATTTTATTCATTTAAATACAAATTAAATTCAAAAATAAGGTATGAAATCAAAATTAATTGCAAAATTGATTTTTCTCTCATCCTTGAGATCCAAGTAACCCAAGAAAGCTGGAAAATTTTGAAATTTGGTTTGATTTGGCAAGGAATTGATGAAAATTGATAAAAAAAGATAAGATTTGATTTTGTACAAAATCAAATAATCTTTGCATTGATTGATGATTATTTCTTCCTCAAATCAACTCAATTTCCATCCATTATAAATATACAAGGCATATCACATGAATTAGAACAGAAAAATTGCTTGGAGGAACCCTAACCTAACTCAAAAAAACCGTGCACTACAAGTCACTAGCAGCCCTTGTTCCAGCTTGTTTCAATTGGTTTTGAGGATCCAAACACGTTCCTTGACATCCCTTGAAGCATTCCAGACCTTTACATTGCCCAAAAGCATCAAGAATCACGAAATCCGAATTTGGTTTGTTCATGTTTTTCTCAAAATCGATTTCCATTATTCATGCATTTTTAACATGTTTGGTTGTTGTTTTTGTGTTTAGAACGAAGCTTGGAAGCTTTCTGGGCAATTTGATTGAATTTCCATAGCCTAAAACACGATCTGCCATTGCTAGGGTTTTGGTTTCGAATTAGGGTTTTCTTAAAACGGAAAAATTGGACCATAAGACCACCACCATCGTGTTTAGAATTCAATTTGCAATCGATTCATGTACTCACAATTAATTTATATTACGTGTATGAGATTTTGAGAATTGCAGGGACTATAGCGTCGCATTGAGGCCGACGCTACCTTTTCAAAAATTCAAAACGAAGAAGATGAAGCTTGGCGCGTGATTCTGGGCAATCAGGAGATGACACTCGTTTACAAACCATTCGCTCTGTTTCCATAACACGTGTGCACTCTGGTTCGGTTGGTAAAGGCGTGGGGTTGTGAAGGCAAGGTCTTGAGTTCGATTCCCAGCCATGACATCTGATTTTTTACAAGTTTGCAATATTTTCCTATTTTCTTATTTTATTTTAATATTTTCATTCATTTTAATTTAACTTTAAATATTTTTATCATGCATTTAAAAACACCAAAAAATATTTTTCTTTTTTGCATTATTTTTAGAAAATGTTTATTTAATTTATAAAATTAAAAATATTATTTTTGCATGCATATTTAATTTAATTTCAATTTTATCATTTAAATCACTTTAAATTGATTTTTAATTATTAAATTAATTCCAAAAAATCCCAAAAAATTATTCTAGCATATTAATATTATTTCCAGCATGAAACATTTTTCTCATTCAAAAATTATTATTTTTACTAACATTTTCCTCTTATTCAATTTTCTCGTATTTCTCGATTTTTCATCTGTTCACAAGTTATCTCGTTTCGGACAATTTTTTATCGTTTGCTTTTCATATTATGTAATTGCCTATGGGATGTAATAGTTTAATTAGGACTTTTATTTTCCGCATTTTAAATTATGTATCTGCCCCAAAGCCATGTAATAGCATAGGATTTATTTTCCGCACTTTATATTTCCGCAATTTAATTTCCGCACCCTATAAACTGTTAGTAATTAGGCGTGTATGGCAAGATAAAACGAACGTAGATCACTCATAATTTCAAGATAAAAATATTCGAATCAACACACTCTTTTCACACGTGCACCCCTTAGGGTAATTCTCTCTCGTTGCCTTTACGAATTCAAATGGTCAAGTCCCTCGAACGTAGAGGTATTCTAGCACCGTTGCCTTCAAAACAAATCATCATAGTCCCTTCGATACAAAGATCATAAGACCCACGATGTCGCCTCCGAATACATGATCTTGACCCTCGATTGTCGCCTATGAAAAATGATGATAGTCCCTTCGAATGTGCTAGGATACCTCCTACAAGTTGCTTTCTATGGCCATCCGATGTCCCTTCGAATGTCCCGCTTACATCCAACGAATAGGGCTACCTACCAACTAATGGTATGGATAGAACTATTCTAAAGGAACATAAAATAACATGAAAACGACCAATTCTGAGTAGGTAATAAGACTTTTAGTTGCTTGCTCAAATCAAATACTTTTTACACCTCACACACTTTTGTCAAAGTTCAAAACTTTTTTCAAAAACGAAACATTTCCGAACACTTTGTATACATTCCTACATGAATCATTACAAAGTCAAAGCGAAATGCCTTTTCAAAACATTTTTGTCAAACACACAGAAAGTAATTTTAAAGTGATCTAAGAGCAACTAAGAGCCCGTAGATAACTACGGATGGAAAGGGGTGCTAATACCTTCCCTTTTCATAACCTTCTCCCTTACTCAGAATCTAACAAAGGTATTTTTCTATACTTTTTACCTTCCCTTAATTGGATAAAAGAAAAGTCGGTGGCGACTCTTGCTATCCGCACATTTGCGATACAAAACCTACAAAGTCAGTTCACCGTATTACAGAACTGGCGACTCTGCCGGGGAGACACCCTAAAGAGAGAATACCTTAAGGATTTTTAGATCATCTTTACTGCTTTTTGTTTGACTTGTATGCTTTACTTTAAGGGTTGTTTGGGTATTATATTTGTGGGGGATCCTACACCTGGATCCGGGTTTCCTTTTAGGTAAGTAGCAATAAATCGTCGCGACCGTTAGACGTTATATCGAAATGGTCAACATGATGGCTACGTTAGTGTGACACTTTGGATGTCCTGATACTCTTCATTTCCAAGTTGAGGATAGTATTTGGCTTCTGCGTGGTGTCATCAAGCACTAACTAAACTTTTAGAACCTTAATTGACCCATCTTGGCCATTAGAAGGTAGTGAGATGGCCGGCTTTGGTGTAGACCGAGGTTGGCTGATACTCGATGCTACGCTCATTAAGATCAGACTTTTGGGATATTTTCGGTCGAACACTTGGTAGTCGTATTGAAATAAACGCCTACGAGAAAGATCAATGATATGAGATTCCTAGAACCCGGTTACTATTATAGGACAGGATGAACCAACTCAAACTTTTGGTGGGGTAATCACCTATACCTCATGCAAGCCTTAAACCTAGGCTCATTGTGTGAATTGTTTGTGTGTGCTAAACATGACATCATGACATCATTCGCATTGCATATCATTTCTAACTATTTCAAGGACCTAGGGATTTATCTTTGCTCTCTGTTTTGTAGGGATTATGGCTTCTAGAAAGACTATCCGAATCAACTTCATGGGTATACCTTCTCAGGTCAAAGAATTGGTTTCAAAGATTCCCGATAATGCCCAGTTCATCAAAAGACATGGTTATCTGCTTGATTTGGTTATCTCCAGTTTTTAAGAAGATATGATGCATGTCCTATTTCAGTTCTTTGATCGGAAACACCATTGCTTTACATTCCTAGATTATCAGTTGGTTCTTACCTTGGAAGAGTTCTCTAAGCTACTTGGGATACCTATTCTTGACCAAATGCCATTCACCGGTCTAGAAAAGGTTCCTAGGTACGAAGACATCGCATCCGCCTTACGCCTTAAACGCTCAGATATTGAAGCCAATTGGGAAATAGAAGTGGAGTTAAGGGTTTACTTGCCAAGTTTCTGATTAAGAAAGCCCGAGAGTTCCTCAAAGTTATGAGTTTCCTTGCATTCGAAGACATTGTGGCCTTGCTAATCTATGGTTTGGTTCTATTTCCTAACTCGGATCAATTCATAGATGTCAACGCCATCAAGTTGTTTCTTACCCGTAATCCTGTGCCTACTTTACTTGGAGACATTCTACATTCTCTCCACACTGCACTACTAAGAGACAAGGAACTCTCATGTGTTGTATACCGTTACTATCCGTGTGGTTTATTTCGACCTTCCTCCATCGTTTTGAACGAACAAAGATTGAAGTGGTCAAAGGTCGATGTCTCTCATTCGGATATCCGTTGGAGTCTTTTTTTTCATCTTCATTGCGTTGTGGAGAATTCCCTAATGTACGCTACTTGGTATAAGGGAGGTATTAATTACAACCCTCTCTAGCTCTACGCTTGGTTTTGCTCAAGAGATGGTCCACATGATATGCTTCTCAAGACATTGTGTTCGACTACAACCACGATCTCCGCATCACGACGAAGGTTCACGCTGGGGCATGGTAAAGAAGACTCGATACCAAGACTTTGGGGCACCAAAACTCCATTCCTTGGGAACCTTACCTCAAATGGGTGCGAGCTCGAGCTCAAAACCTCATGATGCCATTCACCTCATATACCAAGAATTATGGAACCTGCTATAGGTGACGAGTCCTATACCGTTCCCCATCCTGACATGCCTACTGATTTTGAAGACTTGAAGAGATCTTGGATTCAGCTTAAAGAAGAAAGGGATACATTTGAAGCTCAGTGTTATGCAAGCGAGAAGAAAGTGCTAGAGTTGACCAAGCTACTTCACGAGGAGCGAAGCATCAACGCCTACCTTGGCACCAAGAGGAAGCGCCCATGGGAGACTTAGAACTGTAGGATTTATATGTTTTCTTTTATTTGTTTTGAAATATCTTTTGTACTTAAAAAGAAAAAGAATAAAAAGAGTACTAATAAATGTTTGTTCGTGCTTGTTTAACAAATTTAAATCTCTAAGGTCCTTGAAAACATTGCATTGCATTCGCATAAACATTGCATATCATAGCATAACATTGCATCACAGGTACATTGAAGATTGGTTTTCTCATTCTCTCGCTATTTATTTTAGCGTAAATGGCTCGAATGCACAAAGATCTCCGTGTTCGTAATGCTCGGCCCAATAGATGTTCACTAGCTTGGTCCAAGGCCAAGAAGATCTGAAGAAGCTCATCAACATAAAGAAGAAGGTTGTTGGTATCCTCAACATGGGTAGACGTTACAAAGGTGGTCCTAAAGTGATCAGCCGGATAGAGCTCTCAGAAGGAAGTGTCAAGACTGAGGGGAGTGTCAAGGGTGATGGCGAAGGCAGCCAGCGTGAGTCTGAGAAAGAGAGAGAACATCAATATGATCATGGCCAAGATCGATGAAGATGACAAGTACAAGCAACTTGAAGACCGTCTGAATGTTTTGGAAAACCTCAAGATGTCCGGTTGAACTTTGATGATCGAGTCTTGTTCTGTGTTGTGATTCCTCCCAAGTTCAAAGTTCCAACTTTGCCAAGTATGATGGCTTGTCTTGTCCTAAGTCATTTGAAGTCCTATGTTAAGAAGATCAACCCACACCGATGATGATGAAAGTTGTGGATGTACTATTTCAAGAGAGTTTGTCCTAACTCGCTTGGAGTGGTATTATCACTAGGGAATGACCGTATCCGTACTTGGAGTGACTTAGTAGACGCTTTCTACAGACAGTATGAGTACAATGCTGAATTGACACCCACTCGCATGCAACTGCAGAGCATGTCCATGGGTCGTGATGAGAAGTTCAAGGAGTATGCTCAGAAATGGAGAGACCTAGCAGGCAGAGTTTAACCACCCTTTTCCAATAGGGAATTGGTTGATATGTTTATGGGAACACTGACAGGCCCATTCTTCAATCATCTGATTGGAAACTCTTCAGCCGGGTTCACCGAGCTGATATTGACAGGTGAGCGCATTGAAGCTTGTATCAAGAGTGGGAAGATTCATGTAGAGTCATCTTCAAATGCTGCGAAAAGATCTTTTGGTAGTAAGAAAGAAGTCAATGCTGTGTATGGTCAGAAAAGCCGAGCCAAGACCGACCGCTCAATTTGTGGGGCAGTTGTGATCTCAATCTCGCATCAAGACAACCTCAATAGACAACGCACAGAACTTAACGCCGCGAAAGCAGTTTAAGATCAACATTGTTAGTGTTTTAAGTTGGCATCAATTTTGGTAAAACTAGGTTTTAGCAATGTCATGATGGATGTCATGACATTCGAGATTGAAGATAAATCCCACCGCTAAGGATGTTAAAAGACAACCGAGCTCGAAGCTAAAGTCATGGAAATTATAGAAAACAGATCGATGTTATAAGATGTTATGACATTCAGGTGACATTTTGTTCTCGAGAATGCTTGTTCCCGAGATTTTCGTGAAGTTTGTTGTTGAGCTAAATATTGTTTTTCTCATTATTAAGCATGCTCACGTGCTAGGTTAAACTTAATTAAACCTAAATTGGTTGTTGGAAAGACCATGTTTTAGGAGTAAATTAAGTGAACCCTATCTATCTTTATGGAAGCCCCAAGTTTCGTGGATCGCTTCTATAAAAGGAAAAGAACCCTTACAACGTCTGCGCCCTTGGAATGTATTGAAGAGATAGCAATTTATGTTCAGGCAATCGTTAGGATTTGTAACAGTTGGTATTGTGTAATTCTAGTTTCTCTTGTGAGCCAAGCAACTATCAATTGATAAGTGCATCGGACTAGGATTTCAGTGGGTAGTTTATCACCAAAGCTTTAAAGCACGAGTGTTTGTCTCTTGATTAAAGCTTTGAAGCAAGATCAAGATATTTTATTGAGTGTGTCTTCACAATTCAATTAGTCAATAGGTTGATATCAACGCGGTGATTGAGGGGAGTGAGTAGGAACTCATATCTAAGTAGGACTTAGGTAAAAGGGTCATTGTAGTGATTAAGTGAGAAGGTCGTCAACTGTGTTGGCTGTAGGTCTTCAATTGATACCGCTAATAGTGAACTTTCTCCCGGCTTGGTAGCCCCGCATGTAGGTTTGTTGAACCGAACGGGTGAACAACTTATTGTGTTATTTATCGTATTATCGTGTGAATTGCAACACAATAGGTCGATATCGTCGTAACATTCTCTATGACATCAAGTATCTGCCGAATTTCAATTGGCATCGAGCAGTGCACCGCTTGTTATTTCGGGTGAGATCTAGGATAATAGTTTCCGCATAATGGATAAAGAAGGAGGATTTGGAGGAAGACCACCTATTCCGATGGGTCTAATTATGATTACGGAAGTCTCGTATGGTTGCCTTCTTAAGGTCAAGTGGACATTAAAGCTTGGAGAGCCGATAAAGGATGGAAACATCCCACCAAGCTTGAGAAAGATGGCACACTGCCTTGAAACCCGAGGAGGAATGGAGCAAAGAGGAAGAAGAGCTAGCTCTTGGGAACTCTAAAGCATTGAATGCTCGCTCAATGGTATTGACAGGAATATCTTGATCGGTTCATCAATGTGAGTGGCCAAGGATGTTTGGGACACTTCGAACTACTCATGAGGGAACATCCAAGGTGAAGATGTCAAGACTTCAGATGCTCACTACAAAATTTGAGAATTTGAAGATGAAGGAAGATGAGAATATTCATGAATTTCACATGAATATTTTGAAATTGCCAATGCCTCGTGAGCACTTGGTGAAAAGATGTCCAAGAGAAGTCGGTGAGAAAGATTCTATCCTTGCCTAAGAGATTTGCAATGAAAGTCACCGCAATAGAAGAGGCTCAAGACATCAGACCTTGAAGGTTGAAGAACTTATTGGATCCCTTATGACTTTTGAGATGGGAATCGGTGAAACTGTGACAAGAAAAACAAAGCATAGCACTTGTATCCAACATCAAGAAGGATGCAAGGTGGAAGATGAAGAGAAGATATCTCAAGCTATTGCCATGCTTGGAAGACAGCTTCAACAAACCGATCAGAGGATTGATCCAAAGTCAAGGTCAAATGTCAAGGACATTCCATCTCGACGTTAGCGATCTTATGACTCCAGAGAAGATCCAAGTCGAGGAAAAAGTCAAGGCAGAAAGTCCAATGTCATGAATGTGAAGGATTTGGACATATTAAAGTCGAATGTCCCACCTTTCTAAAGAAACAAAAGAAAGGAATGGGGTCACTGGTCGATGGTGATTCGTGAAGTGAATCACGAGGAAGAAGGTGCCAAACTTGTCTTGCTCTCTCGGAGTGTACAACTCGATATGGATTCTAGTGATGAGGAAGTGACATTTGAAGAGCTTCTTGAAAACTACAGGAAGCGTGTATAAAAATGGTGCATGTCGGCAAAATGAGGAGCGAGAAAAAGCGATTGAGAAGTTGGAAGCGAGAATGTGAAGTTGAAGGTGAGAAAGAGCAGCCACTATAAATCACCTTAATAGTGATATTGTTATCTGAATTCAAACTTGATCGGATGTCTAAGTCTCAAAATGTTGACATCATGCTGATAAGTTGGAAGAAATTCTTGACTTAGACGAGAATGCGAGGAAATAAGCATGGTCTAGGATATGTGGTGAACAACCTATTGGTGACATTAAGAAGAAGAGACATAGGAAAAAATGTCAAATGTCCTGACCAAAGCAGAAATGTGTATGCAGCTCGGGCTATGTATTGCAAAAGATTTGCAAATAACCGAGAATGGAACAAACACAGGAAGTCAACGACAAAGAAGATGTCATACCACAAGCCGTTGAGCAGGTCTCTGCCAGGTATATGAAGACTAAGAAGTTTCTCTATAACAAAAGGAAGAAACGAGACCTAATGAACCAATGTCAGCGGATGTCACAACATTGGATTCAACATCAAAATCATACAAACACGATCCAAAAGTTTCAAAGATGGAGATGTTATTATTGTGGAAGGTTTGGTCACATAAAGTCCACACTACTACATGGGTATCCTAATCAAGTTCCTTATGTGAAACCAAGTCCAACAGGCATCACTCTCACCGGTGGAAGAAGAAGAAGACTACGCTACATGCAGGGTCTTCTCTTAGAGTACCTTCAAGGAAGATTGGTACTTTGACGGTGGGTGTTCAAGCATATATTGGAGACAATCTTCTCAATGATGTTAAGACTCATTCTACCAGCCTTGTTACCTTTGGGGATGGAGCTAAAGGAGAAATCAAAGGTGTTGAAACTCAGGCTGATGCAGTTCCAACACAGATAGATCTTCTTTAAAGGTTTGTTGCAAATCTTAGCATAAGTCGACTATGTGATATGGGATTCATAGTCAACTTTACTAAGACTGAATGTCTTGTGATTAATGATGAACAAGCATTGATTATGAGAGGAGTCGGATCGGAAAGCGCTACTTGTGGGAACGAGAACCCGCTCGCCATCTATGTGCTCAGCGGACAAAGATGAAGAGAAGTGAAGTTGGGAAAAAGCCACACACCTCGAATGAGAAGGATCAGTTCCATAGAGTCGGAAGATTACCAAGAGTCCACATGGGAAAGAGAAACTCGTGGTAATTGTAAGGCTGGACAGGAAATCAGAATGTTTCACTCAATGTCCAGACATTTGATCACTCCTGAAGTACTGAAGCAAAGTACTAGGTTCTGGAATGATAGGTTGACCAAGTGTCTTACTGTCAAATATTACAGGAGAAAAGTCTTGGATGATATCCTCGTTGGAAGAAGAGGAAATATCATGGTGACTTTCATCTATGGTAATAACTTAGTATCTGAAGAAGTCTCAGACACAATGAAGAATGGAAGCCACACTAGGACTATTACCCTTCCTCATTTGAAGGTGTCCAAAAGAACAAGTGGAAAAGGTGTTGATCAAAGCTTGTGGAAAAGGATTTTGTTGGATGTCCCTTGAGAAAATGTCATTCCTTGGATCGACAAGCAAAACCATGTGGTCCTATAATGTTGGTGAACTCAACGGTGATAGCAATTGTTCTAGGGTGCTGGATGAAGCGGAACCACAGTTGAGTATAATGTAAATGCAGGATGTCATGACTTTGTCTTGTGACATTGTTACAAAAGTTCTTGAGGTTAGTCGACTTAAGACTTTAAGGGACAAATTGGGATTGTGTAAATATGAGGAGTTGTAGCAATTAACGTGCTTACAACAAGGGATAAAATGGACTTGTTTTTCAATTACTCATAAGTGGGTTATTAAGTATTTTCATCCTCATTTTAAAAAGTCCAAGAATAGGAAGAGACTCCCACATATAAAAGTTTCTCCTTAGAAAGTAGTATCACTCTTTCTTCATCTAAAAGAAACTACGAAATCCTTGCCATTTTCGCTCTCGATCTAACAACCAACAGTGAAAATGTCTTCATCCTCGTCATCATCCCAAAAGCAGGCTCTCCATCTCCTCCATGGTGAAGTCGGGAAAATGTTGAATCCATGCAGTGAAGCCTTGAAGGTTACTCCATTGCGCAATAGCTCTTGATCCGAAAAAAGTTAAGAAATTGCGCACAAAATGCAAGAAGATCACAAGCATCCCCTCTGGTAAGACCTTTGTTCCATCATCTTCGTTCCCCGGAAAGAGTGAACCCGGAGGAGTCTAGGTGCGCATGTAGCAATAGCTAGGATAGTGATGAGTATCCTAAATGAGAATCAATATGTGCCGGGTTTCGGTCCCTCAAATGAAAAGTCTGCTAGCCCAGCTTAGCGGTGGATCTAGATGTCACGAGAGGATGTCAAGACATCGGTGATCATAATACTTCTCCTATCAAGAATAATGAAGACCATTACATTAAAGAGGCGATGTAGGGATTGATGCTCATAACAACATCTCGGTGATAAGGAAGATGAGACCTCGACAGCATTCTTGAGAAGTCCCCAGCAAAATGTTGCTCTGATAAAGCCACTGCTGATTATATTTCTGATGGTATTCTTGAAGAATCACCTGCAAAGTGTTCCTTTGGTACAGTCCCTGATGACTACATTTCGACAACATTTTGGAAGAGTCACCGGTTCAAGTCTAACCACTAAGCGAACCTCAGGTCATTGATTTAGATGAGATGTTCTCGGACAATGATCTTATTGCCAATGTCAATCAAGCATTGCAAAAGAATGATGAAAAGAAAGGAAAAGCAGCGGTCACACGAGCCACGAAAAGATCACGAAGATGTGTGCAAATAAGAAGTATCACAGGTCGGATCCTACAAAGAAAAGTAGAGTGGCTGGTGGTGACTCTAAACCAGAAGAACACCAATTGTGAAAAAGAGGAAGGAACTGAACACAGTAGTGCGAGCATGACGAGTTTGATGTTGAGAGATGTCACGACACACATTCGAAAAAGCCAACACTTGTCAAACTTCCCAAAGTGCACAAGTGGCGGTTGATAACATCTCATTCCATCATCCACGAAAGTCTTTGGAAGATGGAAGTATGTTTGTTTAAAGAGGGTTGCACTAGAAAGAGAGTTGAACAAGAGTGCTTTAGGGTGCAAGGAGATCATTGACTCGATTAAGGAGGCGGGGCCGGTAAGCAGTGGAGAAACTCTCAAGCGTTATGAAGCTTTGGTGAGAGAGTTTATTGTCAATCTCTCAATGATGTGGGGATAGGAATTCGATGATTACCGGATGCTTATGTGAGAGGAGAAAAGTTAGGTTTCTCCAAATGTGATCAATAGATTCCTAGGAAGATCACTAACACTCGGCCGGTGGAGGCTGACAACAAGATTTGTCAAACCATCAACGCCAAACAAGTCGGACAATGGCCTCAAAGGGAAAACTCTCGATAGCAAATTCATAAGATTGGTGCACCAAAGCGGGTCCCAACCAATCACAAATCCACTATTTCTAATGGATTGGGAAGATTCATTTATGCGATGAACTCAAGCTACCTTTGACTATGGATCCTACATATTTGATCGGACACTCAAGCATGCTAACGACTATGCTATCAAAGGACCAATAGCCTTTCCTCTCCTGGCGTGTGGAATTATAATTGATCGACATCCGGACATTCTTGGTGATAGAGATTTAGTCGCAAGAGAGCCCTGCTCTTGGCTTCCACTACTGTTCCAAGGAAGCATGTCCCAGACATTGTCATGACATCTGCTGAGACATCAATGTCAAAGAAAATTCTCGGAAGGCCAATGTCATTCTTTGTGCTAAAAGAAACTTGCAAGGAGCTTGAAGCAAGAAAGCAAAGTCGGAAGAGCTTATCTTACAACTAGAGAGGGACAGTTGAGGATGAAGAAAGGCGATAGTGATCTTTGTTGGTGATCTTGGAGATGATAATATTTGAGAGATAGTGAAGAAGGTTACGAAGATGCTTCCTTTCATAGTGCTTCTTACGGAGAAAAAGCACTATCTTGTTCTGTCAATGAAGTTATCTTCTGTCCTCTGTTCTTTTTGTCAACTTTACATCAATTGTTTATGTTACTGTTTCTTGTATTTTCAATTTTGTTTGGATGTTTGTAATCCTTTATTGACAGATCGTATCCCTAATACTTCTTTGGTACTTAATTATATTACGCATAATTGGGGAACTTGTATTGTTTCCTTTGGCCCTTATGGCTAAAGAAAGACTATATATGATAATATGGGACTTTAGAGTTGTATGCCTCATTTGTGGGCAATTGTGGGAAATTATGGGATTTTTGTATGGGTAGAATTTATCTTCTCTAAGTTCTAGTTACTTAAAGCTTAGGAAAGCTTAGGAAAACTTAGAACTAGGTTGTTAGTCTTCTGCTGCATTTTGTACTCATGATAGGTCTAGTAGTTTTAGCCAAAATGTGTAAGGGGGTTTGTTAGTGTTTTAAGTTGGCATCAATTTTGGTAAAACTAGGCTTTAGAAATGTCATGATGGATGTCATGACATTCGAGATGAAGATAAATCCACGCTAAGGATGTTAAAAGGCATAAGGCCGGAAGCTAAGGCGTCTGGAAGTGCAAAAGGCCGATGTTGGATGTTATGACAGGTGTGACATCTGATCTGCAATCTGTTTGTTCTGAGATTTTCGGGAAGTTTGTTGAGCTTCTAAATATTGTTTTTGTTATTAGAAAGCATGCTCACGTGGCTGCTAGGTTAAACTTAATTAAACCTAAATTGGTTGTTGGAAAGACCATGTTTTTAGGAGTAAATTAAGTGAACCCTAACTATCTTTATGAAGCCAAAACGAAGTTTCAGGACTGCTTCTATAAAAGGAAAAGAACCCTACAATGTCTTGCCTTGGAATGTATTGAAGAGATAGCGACTTATGTTTCAATACTTTTTAGGATTTGTAACAGTTGGTATTGTGTAATTCTAGTTTCTCTTGTGAGCCAAGCAACTATCAATTGATAAGTGCATTGGACTAGGATTTGCTGTAAGGGTAGTTTATCACTCAAAGCTTTAAAGCACGAGTGTTTGTCTCTTGATTAAAGCTTTGAAGCAAGATCAAGATATTTTATTGGAGTGTGTCTTCACAATTCAATTAGTCAATAGGTTGATATCACTGCGGTGATTGAGGGGGAGTGAGTAGGAACTCATATCTAAGTAGGACTTAGGTAAAGGGTCATTGGGTAGTGATTAAGTGAGAAGGTCATCAACCGGTGTGTTGGTGTAGGGTCTTCGAATTGATCACTACTAATAGTGAAATTTCTCCACGGCTTGGTAGCCCCGGATGTAGGTTTGTTGAACCGAAATAGGTGAACAACTTATTGTGTTATTGCTACATATTCTTGTGTGAATTGCTAACACGATTCGAGATCTTTATTAATAGTAACATTCTCTGTGACATCAAGTCTGCTGCCGAGAATTCAAACATGCCATTATCGCAAGCCGCAACACATGTTGAAAGCGGGATAACCTTGAGGATCCTCCTCAAAATATCAACACTTCCTCTAGAGATATAATCCTAATGCTAAGTGTGCTTACCACTCCAACGACCCGAGGCACGACAACGACAACTGTTGGGCTCAAGAAGAACAAGATTCAAGATATGATTGAAGCTAAGAAGATTGAGTTTGATCCTCCGTTGAGACTCGAATGTGATCAACGCTCCTATGCCTAACCATGACAAGAGTTCCAATCGTAGATGAGGATACTTACGTTTTCAACATAGATGACTTGACCATTCCTCGATGGTATTAATAAGAATTTGCAAGCCGTGTCAACCAGGATGCCCGAAAAATTGTCGTTGGTGCCCATCACACTGATGGTTGTGTTGGTTGAGAAGGCGTGTTCGGTGCATGATGGATAACCGTGAAATACTATTCACGAAACCACCTTGGAGGCACATATATATGAAGATCGAAGATCGTGATGAAGTGATCCGTCTATGGGATACCTTGGGCCCAAGTGGAAAGTATGATTACATGGTGAAGTACATTGTTCACGAGAGCTAAAAGATTTCTATAGAAGATGTTAAGGTGACCGGATGGGGTGACGATTTCGAGAAGACTATCTTGATGTTAACACTCTAAGTTTCTCTTGATCTTGTGCCTAGGTGGCACCTCTCATTATCACTTCTCCAGGACCGGTTCCATACTCCTCCGACAAGGCTATCCTTGGAATTATGGAGTTAATGTTTACTCATGGCGTCAAGCAAGACCCTCTGACCATTGAAGATCTTACAGTTGAAGCTACCATTCCTAACATTGATAACATCACCGGATCAAGTAAGGTGACCAGAACCGGAAGAGTATTCTCTCCGGATATCTCTCCTCCAAAGACAACTGCGACTCCACTTCATTCGGATATTCAACCCATTCCCCAAGCTAGAGGAAAGAACGGTGACTCATCTGCTCGGCCCGGAAGTACCAAAGGAAGTTACTGAAGACACCTCGAACAAGAAATGGGGAAATTAAAGATTATCAAGAAGAGTGCTATGTTGTGGAGCAGTTGGGACGAGACTCCGTCCAAGATCTCCATGCTTGCTGCGCTCTTGTGCTCAGGCTCGTACTAATGCCTTGGTGAAGTTTACGAAGAATGCTCACGTCTGCAAGACACTACTCTTGATCAATTTGAAGTTTGTATTGCTAGCACTGGCCAACAAGCAACTGACTTCTCCGATCTTGATTTGACTCGCCGAAAAGAAACACAACAAACGCACGTCTACATTGCAAGGCGTTACATTATCTCATGTTTTGGTGGATACCGGTTCGCTCACGAACATCCTTCGAAGACTGCTTTTGACCGACTTAATATCGAAGGGTTGGTTACAACCCGGTGACATTATTGTGAGAGCTTTTGATGGTTCTAGCGGTACTTGGAAACTCATTTTTCTGTTAAAGTCGGTTCCTGACTTTGACTCTACTCTTTGTCATGGACATCCGTCCAGCCTTACTCTTGCCTACTCGGATGCCCTTGGATACATGGGTAGGTGACATACCCTCACCTTGCATCGAGGCTGAAATACCGATGAAAGGGAAGGTTGTTGGGATATGGTGAAGAAGAATATATGGTCATTCATCTATAGTCGTTCGAGATATCTCGAGATGGAAGGTGAATTCTTGAGACTCCACATCAAGCTTTGA